>OU343216.1:47361370-47395727 GCA_910596185.1 Chrysanthemum makinoi | reverse complement strand
ACCATTTATTTGAGTTTACATGAAACCCTAATTTATTATAACTACGATTTTTCATAAATAGTAAAGTATAACATTTTATACCTAGCGCAAAAGTCTTTCAAGCTTACGTATAAGTCTTTAATGCATAAGAGGTAATCATTTATATAAAGCTCATTATAAACCTCTAGTACTCACCATAGAGCATATACTACAAGTATTGTATGCACAAGCTTTAAAAATATATTTTCTTATACATAATAAACCTAAGTACAACACCCTAATGCTAATGTACAATCAATAAAGCACCAACCTTAAACCTTAACTTTTATTTATTTACACTTAAATTAACCTAAACTAGTAATTATCTAAAATATATTAGAAACCTAACTAAGTACTTACACCATTACACTATAGGTACAACATAAAAAGCCCTAGGTACTACCCCTAAAGCCTAACACCCCCTTGATTACCTTAGTTAGAATTGAACTAGACCTTAACCATTTAATTACCTATATGTTACTTGTAATTACCCTAACCACAAATATTTACCTACACCATGATTGAACACATCACCATGTTACCTAGAGATTTTACCAAGGTCAAAGGTTGTGGGTAAAACCTTTGGCTAGGGATTTACCACACCATTTCATGTTTCCCTAAGACCACATGCACCTTCCAAATGTCTTGCAACACATCACCTTGTTTCCTCTTTTGCTAGACAAGGTGACATAGCACCTTGTAAGTTCATGCACTTCTACACCTATATAAACGTCCCTCCTCCTTCACAATTCTCATCCATCACACACACCATAAAACAACACCCACTCAGACTCTCGATTTTGAGGTCTTAGTAGCAGCCAAGGAAGAGCATAGGAAAGCCTAGGAGGAAGGAAGAAGTCTTGTTCAACTTAGAAATCCATTTGGTCTCATTTTGGTTCTTGTCAAATCCCAAGCATGTAAGTCTATTAAACTCATCCTATTTCGTTTTAACTTTTAATGTCAATTGCATACTGTTAAAAAGGATTTTATAAGGAAAACGTAGCAATTTAAAATCACTTAAAACGAAAGTACACGAAGTCAAAAGTTATGGTCTAAAGAAGTTGGTGAAATGGGTCAAACTTTCTACGGACAGAAAGTTAGAAAAACGAGGCACGCCTCGTCCGTTTCATGAAAACGTTAAAGCACAAAGTTGTCCGGAACGATGTTTTCTTCAAAACTCGGGTGCACGAGTCCGAAAAACGCATAACGAACTCATAATTTAATAAAACCCCAACAGTCAAGTATATATATATATATATACAAAAATGTTTCAAGACCCCCTACTTGCGCACCATTTATTTACATCATGTCAAATGTATTAGGGTCAACCAAAGTACCATTGTAAACATCACCTAGGATACTCTAGAACGCCCCCATAACCCGGTTGAAAAGCATAGTCGTTATGCTGAAAAAAGTGTTCTCATTTTGGCCAAAAGTCCTAAACACCAAAAAGCTTATTACAAATGTATGTGGGAAAACACGAGATTTTTGATAAATTTGATTAGGAACTATCTTAGAAACATTAGAAATGGGTAAATCAACATTTCACAAGGTCGCATGCAAAAGATATAGAGTTTTATGGTTTAAAAACGAAAATTGCAATTTGGCAAGAATAGCTTAAGTAGCCCTTTTCCGTAATCAATATTTTGCTAATTAAAGAGTTTAAAAGTACGAGGTTTACACTGCTTTAAAGGGCTCGGCCAAAGATTTTAATGCCCCAATAACGCCTTTAAAAATCACTTATAGTCTATTTTATAATTAACCAAAGAGGGTGACACTAGGGAATTTTCATAAATAAGCCTTGTGTACACTTTTCAAAAATTGAGTCGTGGGAGTTATAGGATGATGGGAAATAACTTAAAACGAGTTAATAAACATATTACAACATCTCTAGGTGACCCGTAAAGTTCATGGGTTAAAACTCAATTTTTCTTAAAATGCGTCGTAGCCAAGCTGGCCATGTTCATGGACCCTGTATCTTCTAACCAAAGACGACTAAGACATGAGACCTATACCATTTAGAAGATTCACAAAGAAATTGTTTAATGGGTCAAAAGTTGTAGAAACACTAGCTTGCCTCGTAAAATCGGCCCTTGTTTAGCCCCTCGTATCGCCCAAAACCAACAAAAGGCATCTAACCCCCCTACTTTAGAGAATCACTGCGACCAAACCGTAAGAGCTTAAGACCTCTAGTTTGAACCATTAGAAAGATCACCGGACAAAATCTTGAAGGGATCAAGAACGTAGTAAAAACCTCTTAAGGTCTCGCTTTTATTTACCCACACTTTTATCCATTTAGGCCAAAAACTAGTAAATTTTTTTTATAAAATTTCAAGCATAAAAATTGTAATTTTTGAAAGATAAGGTTTTTCTTGGACTAAAAATGTAATTTCTGCAAGGTTAATTATACAAGGGCTAATTTTGTCAATAACCCATAGTTGAGGGTATAAAGTGTCATTTTTGAAAGTGCAAGGGTAAAAACCATAAATACTTAAAATTGTAAATTATAGCATTTTGGAAACATAAAATATTTAACAACTTGGGATTCGATAAAATTTGATATCCATCATCCGAGCCATAAAAATAAGAAAGTTAAGTATTGCTAATTTTTTAAGAGACTTCATGTTACCTAACTAACGATAAAGCATCGTTATCACATAAACTTGAATTCGAATACTAAAAACATGACATACTAACTCAGGTCACGAGTCGGAGCAGTTTATCAACATTACTTAATTTTTTTCCTTCCGTGACTATCGTAACATCGAGGTGAGTCGTAGCCCTCTTTCCTTATTTTGAACGCGTTTTGGGGAGATACATGCTCAAACATTGCTTGATATTTTACATTTATTTTAAACTCTTACGAATTACTGTGAGTTCGTAGCCCCGTTTTTATACTTGTTTATTAATTCTTTGGGGAGATACATGCTCAACTATTTTCATTTACATTCAAAAGTACTTTATACTTTTACATATTACTGTGAGTTCATAGTCCCACATTTACATATTTGTTTTCAAAACTCGTGGGGAGATTCATGCTACAAAAACCGAACACAAGTATTTTCTGTATGCTATCCTGATTGATATTGCCTAAGTACCTACTGATGCCACTGAAAGTCCCTCATACCATGAACCATTAATCACTTGCGAGTGAACGTGAATATAGTGAATAGATCTATTGGCAGTTAGATTTCCATTTGTGTTAGCGGATAGGTAACCAAATGCACTTTATTTGAGAATACTAGGAGAATGGAAAACTCCTACCAGAGGGCATTGTTGCTCACATCATTATTATGATGTTTGTAACTTACGTCATTATTATGACGCTTTCGTGTTAAGGTTTCATGCTCATGAGACTTAGGAAATATATATCGTGTTGCAATGATACAAATGCTTCAACTAATCAATTTATGGGTGCAACAACGGGCCCAACCTTGAAACTTGTGTTCAACCGATTTTGTATACAAACTCTATGGATTCACTCAACTTTTGACCCGGTTAGGGCAAACAAATGACTATGGGTGTATAACAACATAGCCCACTACTTATTTTATCGATATCTATATTTATTACGATTATCACTCAAACTTGAAACTACTGAACTCAATTGTTTTATCTATAAACTCTATTTGTGTTGACACTTTTTAGCATGTTATCTCAGGTTCATAATTTACGGGGATGGCACGGAAGGGCACGGATACTCAAGAAGGCTATATTATCATTCGAAAACTTATTTAATAAACTGTAAAACCATTGGGACGTCATTTTGTAAACTCGATATTTTTTAAATCGAATGATAAATCTTTTAAAACCCAAATGGTTCGTTCTCATGATATAACTGTTAGCCATGAAGTAACACAAAACTGGTTGAATTCTACCGCTGCGATCACTTGAAATCGGGGTGTTATTCAGGTGTATCGTGAGTTATAGAAACGAGGTCTAGTTGAGGTCCGAACTATAGCTATTTTTACAAACAAAACATTTTATATCCTTTCGCTCTCCGTGCCTTTCATCCTCCAGATAATTACGTGACTTCTAGGTAATTTATGCTACATTTTAGTATACTGATACATATGCATATACTTCTGAATACTTTATATAAATAAACTTATCTGCATATGCCTATTTTAAGGCATTACGGCTTACCCGTATTTTCCCGAGCATATACCTACTTCTATACTTTTGAGATTTATAGAATTTTCCTAAGACATTGTAATTAGGTTTAAATCATCTCTAGAATTTTTCACGGCCTCCATAATTTATAACCTAGTTGTGATAAGTACCCTTATATTTAATAAAAGCTCTATGTTTACTATCTCCATAATAATCACAACCTTTGTCTAGTTATAATAATACCTCGTTATTATAATAGGATTAGGCTAACTATCCTTTAAGGTTTTCCCCATGTATTATAGAATATACTCTATCTATTTTAGTTCTCTTGCCGCCACCCAGGATTTTATATCTTGTCATTCTATATACTATTATTATATGAGTAGATATTTCTTGTACCTTGAAAAGTTGTTTAGGCTGCCATTTTATAAAAGCAAAACGTTGAACACCATCTAAAACTTTCGAGAAACATAATACTACTTTGACTGAATCAAGCATCACATCATTTGTCCTCAATTATACATAGTCTGATCACCTATGTCTAATTTAGGAAGAATCATGTCATGAAGGAAAAAGTCATCTTCACAAATTTCCTAAAACAATCTTTCAAAAGCAAAACTTCAGTAACGTGATAACTATTCATACACATCCTTGTAATCAACGCCCATTGATATCCACCTTTTCCAAAACCGCAACCAACACCGAAAGTGAATCTCGAGGACGAGATTCAATTTAAGGGGTGAGATCAGAACCACTGTAAATTTCACCTCGTATTAAACTAATATAATATTCTAACGAAAGAATACTTATCCATTTTTTTTTACGTTCAAATTTTTTTTTAAGAAACGATATCCACTTATTTGATCACAACAACTAGTCAATGTGATGAAAATCACATCTATAATAATAATAAACATCTTTATATGTAAAACTATAAAAGTTTTCAACTTTTATTTACCACTTTACGTTATTACGTTAACATACAATTATTAAACTTTCAAGTTAAACGTTAACCATTTTATTGAGTTTACATGAAACCCTAATTTATTATAACTACGATTTTTCATAAATAGTAAAGTACAACATTTTATACCTAGCGTACAAGTCTTTCAAGCTTACGTATAAGTCTTTAATGCATAAGAGGTAATCATTTATATAAAGCTCATTATAAACCTCAGCGTACTCACCGTAGAGCATATACTACAAGTATTGTATGCACAAGCTTTAAAAATATATTTTCTTATACTTAATAAACCTAAGTACAACACCCTAATGCTAATGTACAATCAATAAAGCACCAACCTTAAACCTTTATTTATTTACATTTAAATTAACCTAAACTAGTAATTATCTAAAATAAATTAGAAACCTAACTAAGTACTTACACCATTTACACTATAGGTACAACATAAAAAGCCCTAGGTACTACCCCTAAAGCCTAACACCCCCTTGATTACCTTAGTTAGAATTGAACTAGACCTTAACCATTTAATTACCTATATGTTACTTGTAATTACCCTAACCACAAATATTTACCTACACCATGATTGAACACATCACCATGTTACCTAGAGATTTTACCAAGGTCAAAGGTTGTGGGTAAAACCTTTGGCTAGGGATTTACCACACCATTGCATGTTTCCCTAAGACCACATGCACCTTCCAAATGTCTTGCAACACATCACCTTGTTTCCTCTTTTGCTAGACAAGGTGACATAGTGATTCCTCCCGAACTACCCTCTTTTATTTCTCCGTCACACTTATCAACCGCATGTGAACGGTCAACCGTAACAGATTATAAAAGGGCGACAGCCCGGGAGAAAATGCAAGTTTACCAAAGATTAAAAATATCCTTGGATCGTTTATGTCCTGGTGAGGCGTGATGTTACGTACAATGACTTGAATTGTTGAAAATAATATTAGTATAGAGAAAACAGAATCGATTGACTAACACCTGAATGTGAATAGTAATAGCTGTCCGCACCTATGTCAAAAAAGTTCAATCGAAACCTAAAACGATTATAACTATAGTAGGGATTTGCATGTCTTAGCTACTTAAATGCAAATTAAATAGAATTAAAAGTTAAAATCTATTAAATAAACGCTATCACTATTTTTAAAATGATGAACGTTTAAAACCTAAAACTTAAAACTTACGTTTAAAACAAAATTACGTAAACGTACAAAAATAAACGTGAGTTTTAAATAAATAAAAGGCCTATAAATATGAAAATGACATTTTTACAATCCTAATAATAAAAGAAAATTATTAGAAAAAGAAAATTATTTTTAAAACTATTTAATTAATTATTATTAATTAAAAACTATTTTAACTATTTAATAATTACTCTAAAATGGAAGAAAATACAAAATAAGGCTAGAAAAATAAAATTTAAACTTTGAAAAATCTAAAATATGATAAAACTAATTTTAAAACAGAAAAAGATATTTTTTATGCTTTTTATATATTTATTATTAATTATTTACTATTATTAATTACTAAAAACTATTATTGATTTATTAAAAATACTAAATGATTAAAGAAAAATCTGAAACTTTTTACAAAATTCTAAAATAACTAAAAGAAGCTAGGAAAAGTATAAAAATGGTAGCTTATGTGCAAAAATAAGCTAATGGGCAAAAGCTCCAAATAGAAGCTATTACTTAGCTTGAAAAGTGGATCTTTTTGGCTTTTCTCGTTTTCTCCGAACTAAATAAATACTGACTTTATACATGTATACTGAAAACAAGACTTTACAAACTTGAAAATAAGCACATTACAAGCTTAAGAGTCCAACAGTTAAGCTTTTGGCTTGACTGTTGGAGCTCAAGCTAGTAATAAGCTGAAAATAAGCTATACAGTTAAAACAAAAGGTAAACTATGCTAAATACAAGTCCAATATATCAATATAAACAGGAAAATTGGACAGAAATGGTGTGAGCTTATGGTTTAGACAATCAAGCTTTTGGCTTGACTTGGATGGAATTGAGGCCTCTAAAGCCTGTAACAAGCTCCACACAGGAAATAAAAGGGAAAAATATATGCATACAAGTTATATGGACAAGTATAAACAAGCCAGTGCACTGATTTTCAACTATAAGCTAGTAATAAGCTAATAGGCTATTTCAATTACACTGCAGTAGCAATCAGACCTTGCATACATATTGAATGACAAATTAAGCTAAGAGTATGGGCTTAACATGGCAAAATAGAAATTGGAGCAGCAAGCTGGGTTGGTTAGGATTCCAGTTAGCTAAAATAAATCTGTGAGGATCACAGATGAGCTTTTGAGGAGCTTATTAAAATCCTACTAATTGACTGAGTATGCTTATATACTCATTTATGGGACAACCAAAAAGCTTATTGCAGCCCTTATTAATAAGCTACAATGTAGAATTTAAGAATTGGAACTTAGAGTCAAGTAGATTAGCTTCCAAAAGAAACCTAATTCACAAGCTAAATCCATAGAATAAGCTTTTTGTGAGCTTTTGAAGAACTGTAGGTAATGGTGTAAGCTCAATGAAATGAACTGATGAGATTGGGCAAACTACAAGCTCTATAGGACTTATCCAATAAGCTAATAAGAGCTCTACAATCACTACACTAGAGAATATGTTGCTCGCCTTTGTGAAAAGCCAAATAACACAAACTCAAGCAGTTAGGAACTTTTATAAGCTATTGGAAATAACTCTACTACCGTTTGTTTCAGTGAAGTGGATGAGATGGGACAAAAGGATTTGGTTGATTAAGCTAACTAAATAAGCTGGAAATGTAAAAACATGAATACAAATAATAAAAAGACCATAAAGACTTCACAAATAAGCCAAGTACACAAGCTAGAGTCAAGTGATGAAGCTTATGCAAGCTCATGAACTTGACCCTAAAACTGCTGTGTGGTGGCATTTTAACATAAAGACAGTAAAATAAGCTAATGAATAAGCTATTAGAAAGCTGAGAAATGACAAACTATTATTTTTATAATTAAGTTTAGCAGCTAAATATTGAAATCCCAAAAGGGCATAAGCTGAAACTTATTCTTGACACACAATAAAATTCTACATTTAATTCAAAAACTGACCTTAAGAAAAGTTGACTTTTACAAGAACATAAAAGGTTTGACTAATATGAACTAAGAAATTAAACTACTGATTAAACATGTTATATTAAGCTATAATGAAACTAAAGTAAGCTAGATAACATACTTTTAAGCTAAAATTATGAATTTGGCAACTAAAAATTCCAACAAAGGAACTGTAAGAACAAATTAAAAAGAGATTTGACTTTTTACAAAATAAGAACTGAATATTATGACTTAACTGAGTTATAAGGTACTAAAGAAACATGAGACAAGTATAAACAACAACAAATAAACACTGGAAGTCTAGTTAAT
This sequence comes from Chrysanthemum makinoi, assembly GCA_910596185.1. Classification (NCBI taxonomy): domain Eukaryota; kingdom Viridiplantae; phylum Streptophyta; class Magnoliopsida; order Asterales; family Asteraceae; genus Chrysanthemum; species Chrysanthemum makinoi. Next base: position 47,387,205 of record OU343216.1, on the reverse strand, counting down.
CAGCAATTCCAAACAACCCTTTAACTTTCATTTGTCACATGAACTTCAAAGGTTTCAATGATTTTGAGTCTAAACCAGATTCCATACATTATATTATGACATATTAAGACCATTTAAGCATAAAACTTCAAGAAAACAAGCCAAAACACAAACTTGTCAAATTTGAATTTCAACTGAGTAACTTCAATTTTATGCACAACTGATTCTTAATGAACAAACTGTTTATATAAAGCTATAATAACATAAAACAATCATAAAGAAGCAGGAAAACATGAAAAACAAAGCATGATAAGTAATAAAACAAGAAACTTATAAAAATGGTAATAATGGAACTTACAAGTGATTAAAGTAAAAACTGAGTACCAAGGTATAAAAACCACTCCTAGCTTCTGTCAATAAGCTAGAAACCGAAATCCATCTAGCTTAGCTTCCATTTCCCCGTAACTACTTATTTGGACCACAGTTTGACTTCCATTGACTTTTTTAGTTTTTTTTTAGTACTTTTCTGAATTTAAAAGACTGAAACTTGTTTAATGAATCTAAAAGCTTTAAAAACTTTGTCAAGAGCTTATTAGAGCTTAAAGAATCCAATTAACAACTAATTAACTAGAATTCGAATAACATGAAAATTAAAGGAATTTAAGCAATACTTGAAATTTAAAGGTAACTTGAAATTAAACTTGAAATAACATTTTATTACACTAATTTGAGAAACATAACAGTACTTAAAACATTAAAAGACATTTTAATTTAAAGAAAGCTTTAAAAGTTACACTAACGACCAATGGCTAGTCCAAAGGTGCTCTCTTCTCTGTCTTTCTTCCTCTTTTATACTTGAAAATTGCTCCACGTGGCCTCTTCTTCAAATCCCACCTCTCAATTCAACCAATGGGTGAGTTTTGAGTGTTTTACCTATTTTTATCATTTTGGCGGGAAGTGCATTTTTGACTTATAGGCATCGTAATAAAGGCAAGTAGGGGGTGGCATTAATTGTGGGTGGTGGATGATGATGAGGGTGGAAAAGTTGAGGTGATGGGAGGGGTGGTTGCAGAGGAGTAGCAAGTGGGGAGAGGACAGGATAAGGTGTGGGCGGCAAAAGTGGTTTGATTGGTTTGATTTACAGGGTCCAAAAGTAGAGAAGACAGGGGGTCAAATGGTAGTGGCAGGGTCAAAATGTATTTTGACAAGTCTAGGTTTAGTAATTATGATAAGGACTTGTTTGTAACTTTTCCAAACTTGAGGGACCATCTTTGCCAATATACCAAAGTTGTCACAAGGACCAAAATTGACAAGTCCCAATAGTACAAGGACCAGTTTTGTCATTTTCAAATTTTCCAGGGACCAAACTTGACAATTTCAAAAGTTCAGGGACCTTTTCTGCCATTTAACAAAAGATTTATTCAAGGACCATTTTTGACAAATTAGAATATTTCAGGGACCTTGAATAACATTTTTCTATATTTGGTTTTACCAGTGGACTGCTTTTTGACAACTTTGAAACTTGGGGACTAAAACTCAATTATGCAAATTTGATATCGCTTTTCACCAGATTTTGACATTTTTGCATTTAAAACACATAAAACACTTGTTTGTGATATTTTTATCATTTTGATGCATTTCTGAGTGTTTTCAGATGTTTTTGCAGTTTAAATTGTACAAAAATGATGAGTATTTAGACACTCATCAATCCCCCACACTAAGATATTGCTAGTCCCTAGCAATGTTTTGAGAAAAATTAATGGATTTTATCTCTTTACCAAAAGCCATTACTTCTGGAGTAGCCAAATGTTTTAGTTCAAGTAAGAACCATGGTACACTGATAACCATGTGATTTTGAGCAAACCACCAGCTTTCAACGGAATTGATTTGTCTTTACCGTAAGCCGTACTTCTCTCGGACTAGCCAACTCTTAGATAAATTATCAGTATTATCTTTGGTGAGCTGATTACCAATTATGGTTTTTCCACCGCCTTTACCACAAGCCATAAACTTGCGGGCTAGCCAACTCTTCACTTTTAAGGATATGGTGAGATGAATACCATACAATTTTGGGCAAATTGCAAGCCGTCAACGGATTTGAGAATTCTTTACCAAGAGCCGCTTTGTTCTCCGGATTAGCCAATCCTTATGTGTGTTAGACATGGTGGACTGATTACCATTTGTTGTGTTTAGTACATAGTACTTCCACTAAAAAAATTTTTTTTAAAATTTGGCTATTTTGGGGGAAAAAGGGACTAAAAGGGTACATTTATGATCAAATTCGCCAGAATTTCCCCCCCACACTTAGAAATGAATATTGTCCTCAATATTCAAAGTACCGGCTGTTATGCCGAAACTTAGAACGTAAAAAGATAATAAACCTAGCTAAGTGTAGAAACACAACAGTTATTCTCTTTTTTAATATTTACAAATTTTCAAAGTTTTTTAGATCTATATACAACATGTGGGGTATCTCCCCCACACTAGGGTGGTACACATGGGTGAAAACCCATGTTTTAGCTACTGTTTTTGATTACCGAGTCGCTAGCTTGACTCGACCCCGAAGTCATTTGTTCATGGGAAGTGGAGGGATTGCCACTCGTGGATTTGGTGAGAAATTGGAGTGGGATCGCCACTCACAGAATTATGAATAATCATCACTAGGATGAATCTAAGAATCTTTAGAAAGAAACTCAGAAAAGGCTAGAAGAATCTTTTTGATTTTTGACTTATAAAAAGAAAGGAAAAATATTTTTGGGTTTTTTGATATAATATAAACAGAAACGAAAAATAAAAATGGCTAAAAGGGAAACCTAAATGAGATTATCAATACATGAAACTGATTTAAACCTAATCTATCACATTCCAGGAATTATACTAAGCACAGTAAATCCTTTTTAGTGTAAACATGGTGTTTAGCCAAAATTTAGACCTAGGAATATCAAGATTAGGAAAATTGACAGTCAAATGCAAATCAAAGCACAGATAGATTTCAACCATAAAATCTTTTTGTATTTTATATTGTTTATATGAAATGAAGTATATGTAATTTACATACAAGGATAGGTATTTCAACAAAGTACAAAATACAAGTCATAATACGCATTTAGCCTCCCGCAGCGGCGCAATTGATTCCTCCCGAACCACCCTCTTTTATTTCTCCGTCACACTCGTCAACCGCATGTGAACGGTCAACCGTAACAGATTATAAAAGGCGACAGCCGGGAGAAAATGCAAGTTTACCAAAGATTAAAAATATCCTTGGATCGTTTATGTCCTGGTGAGGCGTGATGTTCTGGTACAATGACTTGAATTGTTGAAAACAATATTAGTATAGGAAAAATGTGAATCGATTGACTAACACTAAATAATGAATAGTAATAGCTCTGTCCAGCTATGTCAAAAAAAAGTTCAATCTAAACCTAAAAACGATTATAACTATAGTAGGGATTTGCATGTCTTAGCGACTTAAATGCAAATTAAATAGAATTAAAAAGTTAAAATCTATTAAATAAACGCTATCACTATTTTTAAAATGATGAACGTTTAAAACCTAAAACTTAAAACTTACGTTTAAAACAAAATTACGTAAACGTACAAAATAAAACGTGAGTTTTAAATAAATAAAAGGCCTATAAATATGAAAATGACATTTTTACAATCCTAATAATAAAAGAAAATTATTAGAAAAAGAAAATTATTTTTAAAACTATTTAATTAATTATTATTAATTAAAAACTATTTTAACTATTTAATAATTACTCTAAAATGGAAGAAAATACAAAATAAGGCTAGAAAAATAAAATTTAAACTTTGAAAAATCTAAAATATGATAAAACTAATTTTAAAACAGAAAAAGATATTTTTTATGCTTTTTATATATTTATTATTAATTATTTACTATTATTAATTACTAAAAACTATTATTGATTTATTAAAAATACTAAATGATTAAAGAAAAATCTGAAACTTTTTACAAAATTCTAAAATAACTAAAAGAAGCTAGGAAAAGTATAAAAATGGTAGCTTATGTGCAAAAATAAGCTAATGGGCAAAAGCTCCAAATAGAAGCTATTACTTAGCTTGAAAAGTGGATCTTTTTGGCTTTTCTGTTTTCTGGAACTAAATAAATACTGACTTTATACATGTATACTGAAAACAAGACTTTACAAACTTGAAAATAAGCACATTACAAGCTTAAGAGTCTAACAGTTAAGCTTTTGGCTTGACTGTTGGAGCTCAAGCTAGTAATAAGTCAAAAATAAGCTATACAGTTAAAACAAAAGGTAAACTATGCTAAATACAAGTCCAATATATCAATATAAACAGGAAAATTGGATGAAATGGTGTGAGCTTATGGTTTAGACAATCAAGCTTTTGGCTTGACTTGGATGGAATTGAGGCCTCTAAAGCCTGTAACAAGCTCCACACAGGAAATAAAAGGGAAAAATATATGCATACAAGTTATATGGACAAGTATAAACAAGCCAAGCACAATCTGATTTTCACCTATAAGCTAGTAATAAGCTAATAAGCTATTTCAATTACACTGAAGTAACAATAGACCTTGCATACATATTGAATGACAAATTAAGCTAAGATTATGGGCTTAACATGGCAAAATAGAAATTGAGCAGCAAGTCGGGTTGGTTAGGATTCAAAAGTTAAAAATAAATCCAGAGGATCACGATGAGCTTTTGAGGAGCTTATTAAAATCCTACTAATTGACTGAGTATGCTTATATACTCATTTATGGGACAACCAAAAAGCTTATTGCAGCCCTTATTAATAAGCTACAATGTAGAATTTAAGAATTGGAACTTAGAGTCAAGTAGATTAGCTTCCAAAAGAAACCTAATTCACAAGCTAAATCCATAGAATAAGCTTTTTGTGAGTTTTGAAGAAACTGTAGGTAATGGTGTAAGCTCAATGAAATGAACTGATGAGATTGGGCAAACTACAAGCTCTATAGGACTTATCCAATAAGCTAATAAGAGCTCTACAATCACTACACTAGAGAATATGTTGCTCAGCTTTGTGAAAAGCCAAATAACACAAACTCAAGCTTAGTTAGGAACTTTTTATAAGCTATTGGAAACAACTCTACTACACTGTTTGCTTCAGTGTAGTAGATGAGATGGGACAAAAAGGTTTTGGGTGATTAAGCTACCTAAATAAGCTGGAAATGTAAAAAACATGAATACAAATAATAAAAAGACCATAAAGACTTCACAAATAAGCCAAGTACACAAGCTAGGGTCAAGTAATGAAGCTTATGCAAGCTCATGAACTTGACCCTAAAGCTGTGGTGCAGGGCATTTTAACAGACAAAAGAGTAAAATAAGCTAATGAATAAGCTATTAGAAAGCTGAGAAATGACAAACTATTATTTTTATAATTAAGTTTAGCAGCTAAATATTGAAATCCCAAAAGGGCATAAGCTGAAACTTATTATCGAGCACACAATAAAATTCTACATTTAATTCAAAAACTGACCTTAAGAAAAGTTGACTTTTACAAGAACATAAAAGGTTTGACTAATATGAACTAAGAAATTAAACTACTGATTAAACATGTTATATTAAGCTATAATGAAACTAAAGTAAGCTAGATAACATACTTTTAAGCTAAAATTATGAATTTGGCAACTAAAAATTCCAACAGTGAACTGTAAGAACAAATTAAAAAGAGATTTGACTTTTTACAAAATAAGAACTGAATATTATGACTTAACTGAGTTATAAGGTACTAAAGAAACATGAGACAAGTATAAACAACAACAAATAAACACTGGAAGTCTAGTTAATCAGCAATTCCAAACAACCCTTTAACTTTCATTTGTCACATGAACTTCAAAGGTTTCAATGATTTTGAGTCTAAACCAGATTCCATACATTATATTATGACATATTAAGACCATTTAAGCATAAAACTTCAAGAAAACAGGCCAAAAACACAAACTTGTCAAATTTGAATTTCAACTGAGTAACTTCAATTTTATGCACAACTGATTCTTAATGAACAAACTGTTTATATAAAGCTATAATAACATAAAACAATCATAAAGAAGCAGGAAAACATGAAAAACAAAGCATGATAAGTAATGAAACAAGAACTTATAAAAATGGTAATAATGGAACTTACAAGTGATTAAAGTAAAAACGAGTAAAAGGTATAAAAACCACTCCTAGCTTACTGTCAATAAGCTAGAAACCAGAAATCCATCTAGCTTAGCTTCCATTTCCCCAGAACTACTTATTTGGACCACAGTTTGACTTCCATTGACTTTTTAGTTTTTTAGTACTTTTCTGAATTTAAAAGACTGAAACTTGTTTAATGAATCTAAAAGCTTTAAAAACTTTGTCAAGAGCTTATTAGAGCTTAAAGAATCCAATTAACAACTAATTAACTAGAATTCGAATAACATGAAAATTAAAGGAATTTAAGCAATACTTGAAATTTAAAGGTAACTTGAAATTAAACTTGAAATAACATTTTATTACACTAATTTGAGAAACATAACAGTACTTAAAACATTAAAAGACATTTTAATTTAAAGAAAGCTTTAAAAGTTACACTAACGACCAATGGCTAGTCCAAAGGTGCTCTCTTCTCTGCCTTTCTTCCTCTTTATACTTGAAAATTGCTCCACGCGGGCCTCTTCTTCAAATCCCACCTCTCAATTCAACCAATGGGTGAGTTTTGAGTGTTTTACCTGTTTTTATCATTTTGGCGGGAAGTGCATTTTTGACTTATAGGCACTGTAACGAGTGCAAGTAGGGGGTGGCATTAATTGTGGGGGTGGATGATGATGAGGGTGGAAAAGTTGAGGTGATGGGAGGTGGTTGCAGCGAGGAGTAGCAAGTGGGGAGAGGGCAGGGATAAGGTGTGGGCGGCAAAAGTGGTTTGATTGGTTTGATTTACTGGGGTCCAAAAGTAGAGAAGACAGGGGGTCAAATGGTAGTGGCAGGGTCAAAATGTATTTTGACAAGTCTAGGTTTAGTAATTATGATAAGGACTTGTTTGTAACTTTTCCAAACTTGAGGGACCATCTTTGCCAATATACCAAAGTTGTCACAAGGACCAAAATTGACAAGTCCCAATAGTACAAGGACCAGTTTTGTCATTTTCAAATTTTCCAAGGACCAAACTTGACAATTTCAAAAGTTCAGGGACCTTTTCTGCCATTTAACAAAAGATTTATTCAAGGACCATTTTTGACAAATTAGAATATTTCAGGTACCTTGAATAACATTTTTCTTTATTTGGTTTTACCAGGGACTGCTTTTTGACAACTTTTGAAACTTGGGGGACTAAAACTGCCAATTATGCAAAGTTGATACGCTTTTCACCCGATTTTGACATTTTGCATTTAAAACACATAAAACACTTGTTTGTGATATTTTTATCATTTTGATGCATTTCTGAGTGTTTTCAGATGTTTTTGCAGTTTAAATTGTACAAAAATGATGAGTATTTAGACACTCATCACATAGCATCTTGTAAGTTCATGCACTTCTACACCTATATAAACGTCCCTCCTCCTTCACAATTCTCATCCATCACACATCACCTAACTAACGATAAAGCATCGTTATCACATAAACTTGAATTCGAATACTAAAAACATGACATACTAACTCAGGTCACGAGTCGGAGCAGTTTATCAACTTTACTTAATTTTTTTTCCTTCCAGACTACTGTAACATCGAGGTGAGTCGTAGCCCCTCTTTTCCTTATTTTGAACGTTTTGGGGGAGATACATGCTCAAATATTGCTTGATATTTTTACATTTATTTTAAACTCTTACGAATTATTGTGAGTTCGTAGCCCTGTTTTTATACTTGTTTATTAATTTTTTGGGGAGATACATGCTCAACTATTTTCATTTACATTCAAAAGTACTTTATACTTTTGCATATTACTGTGAGTTCATAGTCCCACATTTACATATTTTTTTTCAAAACTCGTGGGGAGATTCATGCTACAAAAACCGAACACAAGTATTTTCTGTATGCTATCCTGATTGATATTGCCTAAGTACCTACTGATGCCACTGAAAGTCCCTCATATCATGAACCATTAATCACTTGCGACGCGAATATAGTGAATATATCTATTGGTAGTTGACGCCCCATTTGTGTTAGCCGGATAGGTAACCAAATGCACTTTATTTGAGAATACTAGGAGAATGGCAAACTCCTACCAGAGGGCATTGTTGCTCACATCATTATTATGATGTTTGTAACTTACGTCATTATTATGACGCGTTCGTGTTAAGGTTTATGCTCATGAGACTTAAGGCAATATATATTGTGTTGCAATGATACAAATGCTGCAACTACTGAATTTATGGGTGCAACAACATGGCCCAACCTTGAAACTTGTGTTCAACTGATTTGCATACAAACTCTATGGATTCACTCAACTTTTGACCCGGTTAGGGCAAACAAATGACTATGGGTGTATAACAACATAGCCCACTACTTATTTTATCGATATCTATATTTATTATGATTATCACTCAAACTCGAAACTACTGAACTCAATTGTTTTATCTATAAACTCTATGAACTCACCAACCTTTGTGTTGACACTTTTTAGCATGTTATCTCAGGTTCATAATTTACGGGGATGGCACGGAAGGGCACGGATACTCAAGAAGGCTATATTATCATTTGAAAACTTATTTAATAAACTCGTAAAAACCACTGGGACCTCATTTTGTAAACTCTTATATTTTTATAAATCGAATGATAAATCTTTTAAAACTACTCAAATAGGGTTCGTTTTCTATTGATATAACTGTTGTGCCATGAAGTAATTCCAACTTGAATTGCATTATCACGAAATTGGGGGTGTTACAAGTTTCAAGAAAGTGAATACCAATGTGCCTTCTAGTAGTACAGACCCTTGCACATCTAGTTCAGGAATGCAAAAACTAGATCAACCAACTAATGTTCCCATAATTCCCTCTACAGGAGTAATCAGTGACTGTTAGCCTTAATAGTTTTATTAGAAGTGATGGTCATTCACGTTTAGGAACTTTGTAACGTGTGTTAGATATCGTGATAGAATAGTCAACGGGCTCGTGGATTGGACTAAGCTAAATGGGTATTAGTTTAGTTAAGCTAGCCTTATATCAATCCATGTCCAATCCAATCCAAACGAGCCCATGCCAAGCCCATTAGGGCATCTTCTACTTGTACTATAAATACCCCTCAAGTATGTCATTTGAGGGGTGTGCTTGAGTGTGTGTGTGTGTGTGTGTTTTCCTTTGAAGCAATATAACGTCTTATTGTTTCATCTTTCTTCTCTCTACCTCTCTAAACATATACACAGTTTTATACATACATCAAGTCACCACGTTCTAGTCTTCATCTTTCTTACGCATAACAGTTTGTGTTTAGTATCACACGCATAACTGTTACGTGTTTGTGTTGGGTTTGCTTGTTAAAGTGATAAGGTTGATATATCTTAGGTCCTAACAATTGGTATCAATCGCCTAACAATGGTTTAAGAGTGTTTGTGTTTGTTTTGAAGTTTTGGTAAGATACGCGTTAAGCTCACGTTTTACATCTTTGATACGCATAAAGCTTTAATTTTTGCACTTAAAAATTCAAGATTCTTGTGGTTTAAGGTATATTTGGTGCTAAAGTTTCAGTTTTTTGCAAAAAGTTTGAAGCTTTACGTGTTTTTCTTCATTTTTGAACACGTTTTGGTTCCTTGGTCATTTCTACTCGTAACTTTTCTAAGCACTTTGGGTGAAAAAGGTCAACATTTTGGGTTATTCGAGTGTTTTTAAGGCTATCTGTGCAAAAGAAATCATTTGAATCGTTGGAACTTCTTACGCGTGAAGTCAAAAAGTCAAAACCCTAGTTTTCTACTCATAACTTTTTGGTGAAGAATCTTCGAGCTATAACGGTTACTTAGTGCTTCCCTCACTTGGATAAGTGTGGAACACTTCGACTTGTGGATATCCCTACGCAACAAGTGACAAAGTAAAGGATTTTTGGTTCTTAACCATAGTTTTCGCATAAGCTAAAAGCTTACGAGTAACTCTACGCGTAAGGTTTACGAGTAACTTTTTGTCTACGCATAAGCTTAAGGTTACGCGTAAGATACTTTCTATGCATAAGATCCTACGCCTAAGGATCCTACGCTAAGATCCTACGCATAAGATCCTACGCCCAAGCTTCCTACGCATAATATCCTACGCCTAAGCCATCCTACTCGTAACCATATCCTACTCATAACTTCTGTTTCTACGCCTAAGCTCTTTCTACGCATAAAGGTTTAAAAAAAATAAAATAAAATAAAAAAATAAAAAATAAAAAATTGAGGAGACTAAACGTTCAATTTTAAATTTCAATTTTTGAGTAAAATTTAAATTGGCGGGAAAACTTGAGTAAAATTTAAATTTTTGAGGAGACTAAACGTTCAATTTTTACGCAAGATTCAAATTTTGGTTTAACTGTGAAAATTTTGGTCAAAAATTCAAAATTTTGGGCCTAAATTCAAATTTTTCGGGTCAAATTTGTTGGCGGTTATGTCACAGCAACAGGGTTAAGATAATCAACTTTAGCAGAAATGCTCAACTGTTGTAAGAAACAAACAGATGGTCAGCAGTTACAAATACCACTTGGTGGTTACCGGATATCACTTGGAATCGTGTGATCACTTTCCAAAGTAAACTATTCGACCCTTATGCCGGGTATCACTTAATATCTACTTGGGATAAGACCAAATGTAGTTAGAGAATTAGGCACAATTCTATAACCCTTTCGCTAATAAGTGTTTACGTTTTTGTGTGTTCTTCATGCATAATCCGATATCCTATTTATAGGATAATACTCTTGGCTAATTCAATGGAATTATGAGTATTAATCGCCCATTAATAGCCTCATAATTATCCCCATTATAGCCGTTAGTGGTTACATGACCAATTAAACGTGGTCATTAAGCAGTTGAAACCGCCACTTGAATAGATCAAAACCGTTACAAGCGCTTTCATAGTGCTATCGCTGGTTACACCGCTTCGTGGAAACACCACGCTTCGTAAACACTACTTGATAAACACCACCAGTGGAAACACCACTTCAGTGGAAACACCGATCCAGTGGAAGTAATCCGCCAAAGTGGAAACACTGATAATCACTGGTAACCACAACAGTACTTTCACCAAGCACTACCAATACAAACCACTACAAGAGTCGGGGTGTTCATGGACCTTATGGGTGTACACTCCGTGCCTCCTAACCCATTACAAGGTGTGAACTATTCCCACAAGTGCACTAAATTTTCCAACAATCCTCCCCAAATTTAGTTCACTTCCTTTGCATGAAAATTAAACATCAAGCAAAACATGTGCATAAATGAAAATGTCCTGAGGATTGAATTTCCATCTTAGTAAATTACACGTTTCAAATATTCGAGAATCAGGGTGTTCTAAGAATTGAACCCTTCTACCCATTTGAATACCTGAAGATAAAATACACACAAGTTTTCAAACACTTAAAAGCTCCCGACACTATACAAGCCATGTGTCCATATCCAAATTCATAAATGTTGTAAAAGCTAAAAAGTCCAAAGCTTCTGGCGGCAAAACTTCAACATTTACATAGGTGGTTCCTCTTTATTCATGCTCCTGCCAAGCACTTTTTCAAAGAAAAATAACCATTAAGAAGTAAAGACTTCATCCTCCTTTCAGCAGGTTCTGAGCACAACCTTGGGATGTAAATAAAACATGTGATCCAGTCCACTGAATGTTCAGCTTTCCACATTGAACTCACTCTAAGTTTCCTCAGAGGGAGTTGGGTGTCCTAGCATTCAGTGACTAAGTTGGACTTAAACCCATCCCTTTAGCAGACTTTTTAACCAAGTCTCTAGCCGCACCCTCCGTCAAGTGATCGCTAAGTTCGTTGAGATCTCACAAACTCTATAGATACCACCCCATTCATGATAAGCTCACGAATCATGCTATGTCTGACACCTAAGTGTCTAGACTTACCATTGTACATCTGGCTATAAGCTTTAGCCAATGTAGCTGCACTATCAAACCGGATAGAAATAGGTGCTATAGGTTTAGGCCATAATGGAATCTCAAGGAGCAAGTTTTTCAACCATTCAGCTTCTTTACCAGCAGTTGCTAAAGCCACAAATTCAGATTCCATTGTTGAACTGGTGATGCAAGTTTGTTTCTTGGATGCCCAAGAAATTGAACCTCCACCAAGTAGGAATACCCCAGCGGTAGATCTAATTGTCTTCAGTGTTATCGATCCAACTTGCATCGTGTATCCTTCCAACACGATGGGTAACCAAGATATGAGAGACTATAATCCATAGTTCTCTTCAAATACTTCAACCCTTTGAATCTTGCCATGCTGATGAGCACTAGGATTACTAGTATACATGCTCAATTTTCCTACTGCAAAACCAATATCAGGTCTTGTACAAGTCATGGCATACATCAGTACCAATTACCCTAGAATACTCAAGTTGAGATACAGCCTTTGCCATGGTTAGGCATCGCTTTCACAAGTATCCATAGGTGTACTCACTGGAGTACAATCAAAGTAATTGAATTTCCTCCGCACCTTCTCAATATAATGAGACTGAGAGATAGAAATTCTTTTACTTTCATGTTTAATCCTTATACCAAGGATAACATCAGCCTCCCCATGTCCTTCATGGAGAACCTTGATGACAAAAATTCCTTTGTCAAGTCAACCTGATTTTGGTCAATGCCAAAGATCAACATGTCATCAACATATAGACAAATGATGACTCCTTTACCAGATTCATCAAATTTGCTATATACACATTTGTCTACTTGGTTAAGAACATAACCATTAGACAAAACCACTTCATCAAATTTTTGATGCCATTGCTTAGGTGCCTGCTTATGTCCATAAAGAGACTTAATCAGTTTACACACCTTGTTTTCATTGCCAGGCATGATGAAGCCCCGAGGTTGGTTCATATAAACCTCCTCTTCCAATTCACCATTCAAGAAAGCTGTCTTTCACATCCATCCGATGAATAACCAGATTTTGAATAGATGCCATAGCAATCGCCAGTCTTATGGTATCGATACGAGCCAAGGGGCATAAGTATCAAAATAGTCTATTCCCGACTTTTGTTTAAAGCCCTGAATAACTAGTCTAGCCTTGAACTTTTCAATAGTTCCATCTACCTTCATTTTCCTTTTGAAAATCCATTTGCAACCTAGAGGTTTGCATCCTGGTGGTAGATCAACCAACACCCAAGTGTTGTTGCCCATGATAGAATCCATCTCATCATTTATTGCTTCTTTCCAGAAAGCAATATCCTAGGACTTCATTGCTTCTTCAAATGTCTTGGGATCATCCTCAACAATGAAGCTATAGGAGTATTGGTCTCGAGACCTCATCCCGGTACCTTCAACTAAGTATAGTTGAAACTCGGTCCAATGACTTTGGAGTCCGACCCTTTTGCTCTTCCCGAGCACAGGTTCAGTTGTTGAACCACAACCTCATCAGGACCACGATGGTTCATCATCGTGGACCTCTGATACACCAAAGTGTCATGAGTTCCATTAGGAATCCTCTGACTTGGTCTAGGGACTGATGAGAATCTATTCTCATCAAAAATTGCATCCCTTGATTCAATTATTGTGTTATCGAAACATGTTCATTAGGTTCAATAACATAGAACCTAAAAGCCTTGGAATGCTCAGCATATCCAACAAAGATGCAATCAATGCCTCTTTTACCCAAAGTCTTTTGCTTTGGATCGGGGAGTCTTACAACCTCTACAACCCAGAACACCCGAGATAGTTCAGGTTGGTTTCCTTTAGTCCACAGTTCATAAGGGGTAACCTTGTTCCTTTTGTTAGGAACCCTATTTAATAAATAGCAAGTCTTAACATAGCTTCACCCAGAACCCTTGACTCATCTGAATAGGACAACATGGAATTAACCATCTCCTTCACACCAAAGACTGTTTTTCCTTTCAAATACCATTTTATGAGGAGTATAAGGGGCAGTCGTTTCATGGATTATACCAACAGACTAAAAATACATAGTATCCATGTACTCACCTCCCTATCAGTCCTTAATCTTTTGATCAAAGACCCAAGTTGTAATTCAACTTCACTTTTAAACACTTTGAATTTATCTAATGCTTCATCCTTTGTATGTAACAAATAAACATAACAAAACCTAGAAGCATCATCAATAAATGTCACAAAGTACTTCTTATTCCCCAAAGAAGGATTTGCATGCAAATCACACGTCATTGTGTATCAAGCTCCAAGAGCTTAGTCTCACGACTAACACCCCGAAAGGGTTTCTTGGTTATCTTGGTCAACATGCAAGTTTTACACTTTTCCGTGTCCATGTCAAAAGCAGGGATTAAACCATCCCTAGACATATCTTGCATCTGTTTATAGTGAACATGACCAAGTCTAGCATGCCATAGGGAAGAGTCAGTCTAGTCATATGTGGTCACAAAAGCTGAAATAACACTGTCAATGGTAACATTAAGCCTAAACATTTGATTACATAAATAACCAAAACCAATAAAAACACCATGCTTAGAAAGAACAAATTTATCAGATTCAATAACTTGTTTATATCCATGATTATTCAAAACACTACTTGAACCAAGTTCTTCCTTGTATCAGGAACATGAATAACATTAAACAAAGTTATAATCTTTCCAGAACTAAACTTAAGATCTACACAACCACGACCATGCACCAAGGCGGTTGACTCATTTCCCATGTGAAGAATAGAACCATCATTCAGTGACTCATAAGTCTTGAACCAACTTCTATCTTTACACACATGTACTGCTGTGCTCGAGTCAACCCACCACGCAACATCATCATCCTGCACATAATGAGATTCAGATACATATGTAACATAATAAATTTGAAAAGACTTATTAAACATATTTTGACCTTTCAGTGAGTTGGAAGAACCACCACTCCCTGAACCATTAGCGCCTGATCCATTGGCTTTACCACCAACTTTAACACCTTTGCAGTCCCTTTTAATGTGACCGGTCTTGCCACATTTCCAACAAGTAGGTGTTGCCTTCTTGTTAGGATCTGCCCTTGTGTTGTCATGAAATTTGCGTTTTCCTTTGTTGTCATTGTACCGGTGGAGTTGTTATGCTCCACCATATTGACAACAGATGGTCCAGAAGCATTGCCACTCTTTGGCTTGTCATTATCCGCATCTTGAGAGATTTTCAATGCGCAGATGACTGCCCAACTCAACCAGAGTTAACTCCTCTTTCTTATGTTTTAAGGTATACTTGAAATCTTTCCAAGAAGGAGGGAGTTTTTCAATGACACAAGAGACTTTAATGGCCTCATCCATGTTCATATTGTGTTGTGTAAACCTTCCAAGTATTCCAAGAAGTTCATTGTATTGTTCCATAACTGGTCTTGAATCGGTTATTTTGTAATTTGTGAAATTACTAACAAAGAACTTCTTACTTGATGCATCCTCAACCATATATTTGGCATCCAAGGAATCCCACAGTTCTTTGGAAGATTCAAAGTTCCGATAAATATCAAACAGAGAATCAGACATACCATTGAGAATTAAGCCTCTGCATATGTAGTCATCATTCTCCTATTTTCTCCTCCTCCCGACCGCCAACCGTAGCATCATCCCCATCATCGGAATTGAGTGGTCAAGACATACACCACACTCATACTTGACAGAAGAAGTGCATCTTCTGCCACCTCCTAAAGTCCACCCCTTCAAACTTGTCCCGCTTAGCAAAGTTTGAAGCCATGTGTTTCATTGCAGCAGTTGCCATTGACTATCACAAAATAGTTTACTTTGATTGTTGGCGGTTATGTCCGCACAAAGAATGGTTAAGATAATCAACTTCAGCAGAAATGCTCAACTGTTCATCAGAAACAAACGATGGTCAGAAGAATAACAAATACCACTTGGTGGTTACCAGATATCACTTGGAATCGTGTGATCACTTTCCAAAGTAAACTATTTGACCCTAATGCCTGGGTATCACGAATATCTACTTGGGATAAGACCAAATGTAGTTAGAGAATTAGGCACAATTCTATAACCCTTTCGCTAGTAAGTGTTTACGTTTTCGTGTGTTCTTCATGCATAATCAGATATCCTATTTATAGGATAATACTCTTGGCTAATTCAATGGAATTATGAGTATTAATCGCCCATTAATAGCCTCATAATTATCCCCATTATAGCCGTTAGTGGTTACATGACCAATTAAAACGTGGTCATTAAGCGCTTGAAACTCGCCACTTGAATAGGTCAAAACCGTTACAAGCGTACTTTTATAGTGCTATCGTGGTTACACCTGCCGGTGGAAACACCACGCTTCAGTAAACACTACTTCAAAACACCACTCGTGGAAACACCGATCCAGGTGGAAGTACCGCTTCGGAAACACCGATAATCAAGTGGTAACCACAACAGTACTTTCACCAAGCACTACCAATACAAACCACTACAAGAGTCGGGGTGTTCATGGACCTTATGGGTGTACACTCCGTACCTCCTAACCCATTACAAGGTGTGAACTATTCCCACAAGTGCACTAAATTTTCCAACAAAATTTGGCGTCAAAATTGTCATAACTCAAAATTTTCATATGTCCTTAGAATTGATTTTTATAGTGAATTTCAAATTTTGGGCGAAATTTTTCATACGTCCAAGGTTACGAGTACGACTTTCAGAATCACCTCAACCGAGCTTAATCTTCATCAACCACAACTCCTTTATCGTTGAATCGATCCTACATCAACTTTATCTGAACATACCTTCATCAATGGAAACTCAACAAGACATTCATGTTCTGGTCAGTTTAAAACCGACCTCCTATGTTGGCAAAAGGTGGTTATCTTCAATGGACAAGTCGAATGCTTCGCTACATCAAGACCAAACCTAATGGCAAACTCATGATTAAATCCATTCAGGATGGACCCTTCAAGCCTCGACAAGTTCATGTACCTGGAAATGCTGATGCAA
Source organism: Chrysanthemum makinoi (assembly GCA_910596185.1). Lineage (NCBI taxonomy): Eukaryota > Viridiplantae > Streptophyta > Magnoliopsida > Asterales > Asteraceae > Chrysanthemum > Chrysanthemum makinoi. The sequence goes on along the minus strand of OU343216.1, from coordinate 47,370,208 downwards.
CACCTCCCATCCCACCATCCTCTTATCTTCAAACTGAATCGAATACATCAAGAGGATCAGAAACAAGTCGATGCGGATGACATGGCAATTCATATTGTCCAACTGGGTTTACCAATAGACATTTTTTGTCTGCTGAGACAGTTGTGAAACCGCTTCGATATGTGGGAACGTGTTAGACGACTATGTTATGGAACAGAAATTGGTAAACAAGACATGGAGAACAAACTGCTAACTGAATGGGAAAAGTTTACATCTACACCAGAGAACCCATTGAATCCTACTATGGAAGGTTTTGCACTTTGATGAATGAGCTTATTAGAAACAAGTTGGCACCCAGAACAATCGCTCAAAACATCAAGTTCCTGAATAATCTTCCATAAGAATGGGGACGATATGTCACTATTGTCAACCAAACAAAAGACTTACATCAGGTGAACTTTGATCAACTAAACGATTTTCTGAAACAAAACCAAGCCGAAGCTTAATGAAGTCGGCAAGAAAGATTGGCAAAGAATCATGATCCATTGGCACTCATTGCAAAGACTCAAACTCCAGTGAATAGACAACAACAAGCTTCATCATCTTCCACTAACAACAACTTGCAAAAGAATACATTCCACAACCACAAGCGTTATCCTCAACAACAATTCTATCCACCGAACAACAAGTCATTCAACAACAACAGATCCACAATACCAGAACAAGGAATCACGGATCCCGAAACTCAACAAGAAAAATGCTTTGCTGGTATTTTCTTTATTGGATAAAGCATTTAGCGTCGCATGGGTAATCAACGGTTCCGTATCGGGTAATCACCGGGTCGATGTTGGAAATCGATGGAATAGAATGTTGGGAATAGAATAGTGGGTAATCGAATGGCAATGTTGCAGCTCCGAGTTGGGAATTATGGACATATAAATCGGGTAATCGTGTTACGTGTTACAACTGTCAAGGAGTGGGTCACATGGCAAGGAATTGTCCTACTAAGCCGAAAAAGAAGGATTTTGCGTATCTTTAGAAAGCTATGCTGTTAGCACAAAAGCGAACTGGAATGCGTTGAGTGTCGAGGAACATGACTTTTTCGCTATTATGGATGATTTAGAAGACCGAGAGGACATCAATGCAAACCTGCCTTCATGGCAAATCTTCGAGACTAAGTACGACGACCGAGACGCACCTCCGCCATGACGCAAAGATCGAGGTACCAATCATTGATCCATGCTATAACAATGTCATGTTTGATGAGTTTACTCATGACGAACAGATTCTCAGGACGCCAAGCACCTACTTATGATACATACCTAGACAATCCGAGTTGTAGCAATACTAACTCTGAAACTCCAGATGTGGATCCTAGTGGAGGCCGTGTGGCACAAAATACTGAGACTGATGAGGAAACACGTGCTTATTTTGAATCATTAATCAATAAATGTGGCATTGAAATTGAGAAAGTTAGTAAGGTCAATCGCGAGGTTAAGGCCGCGAATAAGAAATTGACCGCCGAGCTTGAGAGTTACAAGGAGCACGCCAAAGCCTATGAATTTCATACAAACAAAATGTCCGAATTAGAAATTGGTTATCGAGATTCCGTTTTAAGAGAAAAACAATTGCAACTCAAGTATGACACACTTGATGTGAATTTGAACTTGAAAATAAAATCTTTAAACAAGGAAATTTCTGATCTAAATGACCAACTTTCTAAACAAAAATCACTGTTTTCGATCTTGAAAAAGAAGAAATGCTTGATTGCTGATTTTTCAAAACGAAGATTCTCTTCTTGATGAAATTCTGGATAAAAATGAAACTATAAAAAAATTGGATAATTTGCTTCTTACAACGGGTCATTCCGCTAAAACAAACAAGATGCTTTCTAATCAAGCAATCTGATTTTTCATACTGCACATAAAATGGCTCTTGGTAACAACCCTTCTTCGTTCCTCAAGAAAGCTCGAAATCTCAGAATGTGTTGAACAATGGAAAACCTTTGCATGAACCCATAATTGTTCGTGAGTCTCTTGAAACGTTGGGAACTATCTCGGAGAGTAGATCAAAATGAAACAAAAGAATCCAGATCTCAAACCAATTGATTATAACAAATGGAACAAAATTAATGGAATTACTTTTGTTAATCAAATAGAAAAGTCAAAGTTTTCCATCACACCAAGTGTTTCAAACAAAGTGTCAACACCTGCTTCAAAATCAGCCAAAACCAGTTGTAGTTTCCAAATCTCTTTCGAAAATTGAACAAATGTCTTCAAACAATCCTTTTAACACAAGTGATGCCAGAAGCATTTTAGATGATGTTAAAACTAGAATTGGGTATCTTCAAGAGACTGTCAAATCTAAAACCAATATTACTACTAACATCTGGTTTACTCGTCATGATGACGAAACGAAAAGTTTTTTGAAACTCAAATTGAACCTCCGTTAACGGCATCGCGAGGGTAATTCATTTCGAACAAGCGTTTTGAAAGAAATAGCGACTTTGTCAAGGACCATAAATCCCTGGTAAAGCAAGCTAATGAAAGTGTTGAACACATCAAAGTTTTGGAAAATTTGAATGATTCTCTCTTCAAAGATGTTATGACTACCGATATCATGTCCATTATCCTTCAAACATATTCTGTTGAAGATCATGAAAGACTCCAGTTTGAGACCTCCGCAATTGTTTCAAAATATGAAAAAGCTCTTGAAAAACTTGAAAAAAAAAACGTGTCCTATTTTAAACAACTTGATCGAAAATCTGAGGAATGCAAGTATGACAACCTGTCGTATGAGCGTGCCTACAAGGACATGCAAGAGCAAAATGATCTTTTGAGAGTTCACCGGAAGTCTAAAAGGAAAGGCTGTGGATACTAAGTTTGCAAAACCATTGACCGAGGAGAAACCAAATGTTCCCAAACCGGTTTTCAAACCAAAAATGTCTATTTCTCAACCGCCTCCAAAAGTCAATGAGAAAAATGATTTGTCAAAAACAGTCACTCCACAGACTTTGCCTATCAAAAAGAGAATTATCAAAGCTTTTGAAAAACCTGCTTTTGAGAAAGAAAAAGTGTATTACACCGACATCTCTAGGAATAGTAAACGGAATGTGACCACAAATCTAGTTAAAGAATCTGTTGGTTCTAACAACATGGTCAACAATCTCTATCTAGAAAAAGCTAGAAAAAGGCACAGACTCGAAAAGACGGAATTTTAGGTGCAACATCTAGGGTGATGAATTCTACGAGATTTCAAGGCAATCTGCTAGTAGTAGTAAACCATTACCTAGGAACACTCTACAAAAGACTAGGGATTGGCTTGCATCTAAGAGTAGTTGCGCAAAAGAAAATGCTATGCCCTTAGATAACAACACTAGGAATTCTAAGTCTTTTTCGAACCAGAATCAATTTCCAAAAGACTGTAGTGACAAAGTTAAAGCTGCAGTTTTAAACAAGAATATTGAATTTGTCTGTACTACATGTAAAAATGTATCTTTTCAGCTAATCATGATGCATGTGCCTTACAATATCTCAAGAAAGATAATTCTCGTGCCAAGGCACAATCCACTAAGACACCAAATAGAAACAAGCCCGTTGATAAAATGTCAAACAAACAGAAACCTAATAGGTGGATCTCTTCAGGACGTAGTTATTCCAAAAATGAGTCTTCCGCTGCATCTGAAAAGAAAACAACTCCTAGATCGTACCTTAGGTGGATACCACGCAAAGTTTTCAACAAAATAGGTCTTAGATGGATTCCCACAGGAAAGATTTTTGATACTTGCACCAACACAGATAGTAGTGAAAATCATCATGATAAGGAAGTAGAAACCACTACAACCGTTGATAGTGATCACCCTCACCGTGAGGAATCGTATACTTCTAACACTGTTATTTGTGAAAACTCTTCTTCTTTGGTTGCAGGTGAATCAAATATCTCTGAACCCAGCTCATCAGAGGGTTCTAATTCTGTAAACTCTTCGTCTTCATTCTCTCTATCTTCTATTTTTGATTTTCCATTTCTTTTATAAAACCAACAAAAGCAAAATACAAAAATAGAAAATTTTCAAAAAATACAAAAACAATATAAATTCAAAAATCCAAAAATATTCTTCTCACGACATGTCTCTCGTATAATCGATATTCTGTACGTTTCTAGAAATGTCATTCAACAATAATACGGGTATGTACAGATGCTTGATCGAGAGTTATTTATTTGTTTTCTAAAACATGTCGTCTCTCAAAATTTCTTCAAATAATGGCTTTCGTATACTTCAGTACGAAACCCGGACTTCAAATTAATGGCTTCTGAACACATCAATTCAGGACCCGCGCTTCAAAGAAAGGAAAGTGCTTATCAAAATCAAAGGTTTTAAATATTTTTCAAACACTATTCCTGAAAACAATGGCTTGTAAGTATTTCAACTTGCAACCCGATCTTTAAAGAAAGGAAAGTGCTACGCAAAATCGATTTTCATAAATATCGAGCACTTATCCTAAAACAAATGAAGATAATTTTTCTCTAAATATCTTCAAAAGATTTTCAAAATCTTCTTTTCATCTTGCATACCATTGATTCGAAATTTTTCAAAAAGATTTTTCAAAATCTCTCACATTTGGTACCAAGATAACTCCCTCTAAACCCTTAATTGATTCTAAATTTTCTGTATGAAAAATATGCTTTCTTTAAGGGGGAGTATAGAACCAGAATTGTTCCAAAATTCATGCTAAATCAGTTTCTCTCCAAATGCTTTCCGAAAAACATATCTTTTAATCATTTTGTTTCAAAAACATCATAGATATGCTATTTTCTAGGGGGAGAAACGTGATTAAAAGCTGATCAAAAAAAGTTTAATGATCGTTGTTTGAATCTCAAAATGAGCTCGACTCAGACGGAACCAATGCATTGACGGGAATCAAATTCAAGAATGTACCATTTCGAGAAACTTGTGATAGATATGCACCTTCATGGGTCTAACCTCCTTTCAAGGAGTGTTTACAACTTCAAGTTAGTTATTAGAGCTAGTTGTCACCTAAAACCTGACAACGGAACTCTTTAACTAGGCAACGTAACCGTGTCTCGTGGGGAATTATCTATCATGAGCTGATCAATTCAAAAATTGCGAACTCTACCCTCTATGTGCAGATTTTTGTCAAAACTTATAAGCACATATGAAGGGGGAGTATTTCTGAAAATCTAAAACTCTTGAAGTGTTCAAACATGTTTTCATTTACAAACACTTTAAGAGATTTTCATGAAAATGGTTTTATGGAAATTGAGTTATAAGGTGATTAAGGTTAGGAATAACCGTCCTATGATCCGCTAGAGCCGGAGGGATCTAACCAAGGACATCACAAATAGTTTAGAACTAGAAGTCCTTAGGAATGATTGAAAAAAGGAGTAATGTGAGAAAGGAGAAAGAAGGGGTTGAAGAATTAAAAAGAAATGTAAAAGAAAGGGTGAAAAGAAATAGCCCTCCATAATCAACCTTAGGGCAGAAACCGGGTTCAATTCATCTGCTACTGGTTGTCACTAAGATGACACTGGTATTGAAGACAAAGACGTCATGGACCCAGTGACGCACTGCACTAAACCTCCTACCCACTCAATTCCTCTTAAAAGGATTTGTTTCATTCTCACTGGGAACCCTACATAATCTATCGACTTTCTCTTAGAGATCGTTGATATTGAAGAAGGAGACCCTCTCCCTAGTCTCCGCTCAAGAAAACCAAAATGCACTATTGAGTCTAGAGCCACGATATTCATCAAAAGATCTCATAGGAACACTTGACATGACATCGCTTGTTGTTCATCAATAAGGACACAAGTGATATATTCTAGAGTCCTACGCAGATCTTAGCAATCTTCCGAACATTTATGAGAAGTTTCACATCTGTGATCTTCAGTGATTGAATGGAAACTCCTGCCATGGTCAACATCAAGCACTCACAGCAGTCACTTCGGTAACTCCCAGTGGATTACGCTTAGTGTGTCTCAAACTCTCACAGTCGTGGGGTGATGCTTCGGTGTACCTCAGCGACTCATCTGAACTGTAGATGTATTTTGGTATATCGCGTTATCTCACTTGTGGGACTCCAGTTCAGAACGCCTTTGTGAGAATTAGAGACGTGTTTTCACACTATGCTGTTAACACCCTCGAAATTCAAACTTGTAAGTGCCGGAATCCGCTTATTACTAACCTGTTTTTATGTTTTCTTCTTATGGAAGCTCCGGAGCGGATGGATCGTGCAGACTCTCCACATGCTCATGCCAACAACACATGAAAGTTCTCATCAAAATCAAAGGCTACACAAAGTTAAAGATGATTCTTCGCCAATGTCAAAGAATCTACAAAGTTTAAAGTCTAGAGAACTTCATCTCATCGGAACTTCAAAGTCAAATAGAAGTGTGAACATGGTGGAGAAAGACGTGGAGACACCAAACCAACGAAGTTGACAACGGCAGACAACCACATTATCTGATCACAAAGCATGAAGGAACAAAGAATCAAGACTATTCTATATCTACACGCAAAGTTCAAGCTCGAGAAAAGTAAAGACCTAATCAAGTGGAGCATCATTTGAATGACCACCCCTTAGGGGGAGATTGTTAGCCTTAATAGTTTTATTAGAAGTGATGGTCATTCACGTTTAGGAACTTTGTAACGTGTGTTAGATATTGTGATAGAATAGTCAACGGGCTCGTGGATTGGACTAAGCTAAATGGGTATTAGTTTAGTTAAGCTAGCCTTATATCAATCCATGTCCAATCCAATCCAAACGAGCCCATGCCAAGCCCATTAGGGCATCTTCTACTTGTACTATAAATACCCCTCAAGTATGTCATTTGAGGGGTGTGCTTGAGTGTGTGTGTGTGTGTGTGTTTTCCTTTGAAGCAATATAACATCTTATTGTTTCATCTTTCTTCTCTCTACCTCTCTAAACATATACACGGTTTTATACATACATCAAGTCACCACGTTCTAGTCTTCATCTTTCTTACGCATAACAGTTTGGGTTTAGTATCATACGCATAACTGTTACGTGTTTGTGTTGGGTTTGCTTGTTAAAGTGATAAGGTTGATATATCTTAGGTCCTAACAGTGACATTAAAGCAAGCGGGTTGATCGGTGCAAAACCGTCAAGTTTTCTCACGCGAGCTAGCCACTTGTGAATGACCAGCCGTAAGGAACTTAAAACAGCTCACACACCAATTGCAATTTAGATCAGGAGAATACAGTGGATTCCCGGGTCGTTAAGTCCCACGGAGGATGACTGGTGTTTAACACAATCAGAATGTCGAATAACCACTAAGGATAGTGGTCAGTAAGGATTTTGATTTGTTTATAAACTACAGAAGATTAAAGGAGATTAAAAAGTTAAAATCTATTAAATAAACGCTATCACTATTTTTAAACTAATGTTTTTGTTTTTACTGTTTTTATAAAACTGAATTAAAAACTACGTGACGTACAAATAAAAACGTGAAACTTACACAATATTAACCCTAAAAATATGAAAATTATATTTTTATAAACCTAATGATGTAAGAAAATTTTAAGAAAAATAAAATTATTTTTATAACTATTTATCTAATTATTATTAATTAAAAACTAATTTTAACTAATTAATAATAACCTAAATTACAAGAAAATTGGAAACAAAGCTAGAAAATTAAAATTATGAATTGGAAAAGTCTAAAATATCAAAATAGAATTTTGAAAACTATTTTTGTATTTTTCTGATTATTTTTCAATTTTTTATGAATTTTAAACTATTAAAAACTAATTAAATTACTAAAAATTACAAAATAAACTAATAAAAATCTGGAAAATTTTTTACTCTTTTTTTATTTATCTAAACTTAATAAAAATGAAAAATTATTTTTTTTGGACTTTTTCTGAATTATTTGTATTAAAAGCTATTTAAATAATCCTAAAAACTGTTTTTAATTAAGAAAAATAGCAAACTGTTATGGAAAAATGTGAAAATTTCAGGAAAACTCTAAAATTATACTAGGAATCTAGGAAAAATAGAAAAACATGGTATTGTGTGGAAGATAATGAAATCTGTATGCTAGTGCTTATGAAATAAGCACTTGAATAAGCTAAAGTGTACCCAATGGAAACCAAACCAACACAGGAGCTATATTATGTTAAAATGACCAAAATGCAACAAGAAACAACTTCCTTTAACCTCTGATAAGCTAACTCAACAGATTTGGATGTTTTGAGATTAAGCTAAAATCAGTGTGTGGGTGCTTCTTTTGACATGAAATTAAGCACTCAAGATAAGTTGAAAATTAAAACCAACAATTGTAACATGTGATAGACTGGCTAAGTAATTTTAAACAAAAAATCGACCCTAAGAAGCTCATATGGGAGCTCGATAAAGCTTAGCAAAGTTGATTGAATGATGGAAACTTATAAAAACCCAAATTTTGAATTGATTTGGCCCAGATGAGCCTGTGGAAAATCTTGCTAGTTGGCCCAAAACTGGTTTTTCTAATATTCTTGACATGAGAAGTTTTGACTTTTCCAACTTTGATCCTAATTTGTTAACTGATGTTGATGTAATATGGTTAAGTGAAACTAGTACAAGCTATTCTATGATTTCAAACATGAAAAACAAGCTTTTGGATTCTCAAGATCACAAAGATAAGGATTTAGACAGATTTAATGGTACTTTTTGACTTCAGTACTTGCATGCAAAGACTAAGACAGATATGAACACAAATAGATTCAAACAAACATGAACCCGGCCAAATAAAACCATTGAGCTAGTCTCTCAGACAGCTTTAGCACCAAATCCAAACACACTTTTTAAACCTGCTTTTGTGAATTTAAACTACACTAAC
>OU343216.1:47337535-47361270 GCA_910596185.1 Chrysanthemum makinoi | reverse complement strand
TTATTAAATAATAAAGGATAATTTATTATTGCTAAGCATATTAAATTAAGCATACATTAGCTTACATGAGCATTTTGAGTAGATAACTCGCACACTGTAGCATACTGTATAGCATATGCATTCATAATCTGATCAGAGATTTGTGAATTTATAGTTCCTGAAATTTTCTAATGTTCAAATTATATAACGGGAGGTTATCTCGTTTCTGTCAAGAACCTAACACCACCGCGTACCGACACTACATTAAGGGCAAAATGAAGTTACAATAAATCCCCAGAGCAGAATACTTGTACTATTTATTATACGTTTTCAAAAGCATGGTCATAAAACGTTATCTCACAAAATTTATCGAACCATGATACTACGGTCCCAATATAACTCAGCGGGACACGGAATACATAATACACTTACCTTATACCAATAATACTTATCAAAATATAAAACCCACCATTATCCCTTACCAAATTCTATACAGTATAAGTTGTATTTTATTTTTTATTTTCTTTTGTCTTCCCCACACACCAAAAGAGAAAAATAAATGCAGATTTCCCAAACCCCTAAATACATGAAACAAATTGTCTCCTTGCTCATTTTCTGCCACCAATCGCATGCCTCAACACAAGGTCAAAACTTTAAGACCTATCATTAGATGAAGAGCCTATCATCTTCACCTCCTCTTTTCCCACAAGTGATCACGAGGGTGTGTCCAATTATGAAGATGGAAAGCAAGTTTAGCTTGAAATGGTTCCTCACCAAGACCCAAGAAGAAAAGTGAAGTCAAGGCATCCCATTTATTTTCATCATCATTTTTACAAAATTAGGGTTGGGTAAAAGTTAGGGTTTTCAAAAATTAGAGTGGGGGTTTTGCAATTCAAGGTGTGTACTAGCCGATTCAAGCTTTAATTTGGTGGTATCATAAAGGATTCGTGGTCAATTGACTTTTGTATTGGTCACATTCATTGTTAATTATTTTTATTGTGTTGGTCGATTGGTATGAATATGAACACATAAGATTCATTCTTGTGAAAGTATTTAATTTTTGGTCTAGAGTATATTGAAGTTGATTGTTGGTGGTGTCCTTCGACTGTGAGCCAGAAAAAGAAAAAGGAAAATGAAACTTTAAAGCCTTAAAACCCACTTGTTATAACTCTAGACTTGAGTCCTAGGTTTGTCGACTTAGTTCACATCTATGTTCTCTATGCTTGTTGTGACTGCCGAGTTAAGTTAGACCCTCATCGAGGGTGTTGGCCTTGCTAGTGGTGGTTGGCTCAACAGCCGGCACAAGCCCGTAAGGATGTATATGAGTGTCGAGCTAAAGCCGGATTGAGTTGTACTCGATCGGCACAAATAGCTTCGCCACATTCTTATTTCCGAGTCATTTTTTAAGTGTACGCCATATTGGTCGAATATAGACCTTGTTGAGTCTCATTTTGATAGCTTAAACATGCATGCTTAGCCGTCGTAACAAAAGTATTAGTATAAAATTTGCCTCACGAGTCTATCAACTCGCAATATATTGAGAAACACTTTTGGTTTAGAGTCATGTCGTGGGTGCATTATTGTAAAGAAGAATGAGTTGGGCATGGGTGAACTTGTAACGTGTTGAATGCTTAGGTAGTCAAGGTGGTCTCGAGCACATAAGTCGGTGTCATGTTCGGTTTGAGTTTCGTTTCGAGTCGATGACACTTTGCTCGACACCCTGCGTCCCAACATACCATTCTCAAGAAAAATTTTGTAGAACAAATTTTACTCCTACTTGGTATGCAAAATGGGCCGCAGCCCATGTCATACTCAAAAGAGTATTTGGGCGAACGTTGGGCCGAAGCCCATTACCAAAATTCTACCCCACTGGGCCACAACCCACTCGAAAATATGGAGTACATTCACTTCGTCGAAATTTTCTTTTGTCTATGTGTATCGTTATAAAAGATGAAATACGTAAATGTTTCCGACAACCAAAATATAAGGGTCTTAGGACATTTTCGTACCCCGTATCCTTCTTTGTCAAATCGACATCTTACCCGTTTCTTTTGTCGTCGTCAACTCGTCTTCATCACGAGACTTGTGCTACTACAAGTCGTTAATCAAAATTTTGAAAATAAGATTTTTACTACTTAAACTTTCATATAAGTCTAATTGGATACCTTTCAATTACTTATATTTTCTAAACATACATTTAATAATTTAATCGTTTAATATAACACTATAACGTATAAGGGTCTTCACAAGGGTTATACTAAACTTTTGACAAAATATATTAACGGACCATATATTTTTGCACAACATAAAATTTAGAAACTTTTCAAAACTCAACATAAGTATACATTAAAAACAAGTTCGTCGTTATCTTTTCGTCACCTTTTGTGGAAGACTCGTTCATTTTCGATACGTCCCGACTTCTTGCTCATGCTCTTCCAATAGTCTATCCTTACAAATATTTTGAAAAATCATTTCGGTCTTACATCAATACATAAGCAATATTAATTTAGCTATTTTTGAACCTTTGAAAGTAAGAATACTTTACTAGGTCTTAACTAAAATAATGAACTAAATTTTGCCCTATTTACTTAGGTCGCGTGTCGGTGCAGTTCCACAACACTCTTTGATTTCCACCTTCGGACTACTTATTGCTGAGGTGAGTTTATAGCCCCAATTTTTTTACTTGATAAACTGCTTTATAAATTTTGGGGTGATAAAATATGCAAATCTTTTATGGACCTGAACTATTGCATGATTACTATTACGTGGTTTAGCCTAAGCCCTTAAGTCCCGAGAAATGCCCCCTTTTCATGAATCGTCAGTTCCCATTGGGAAGCGCGAATATTATAAATATATCTATTGAGGGTGACTCCTCCGTTCGGTTGGCCATACTTAGGTCAAGGCGAAACGTATACCATGTCGGAACCGAGTGTAGCGGGACAAACACTCGCATTGGTCCCCATAAATTGTATGACTTCATTTTGCATATGGAAACTGCCGTAGCCTCGGTTGCATGAACTTAGTGCTAGCGTAATAGACTTTCATTCATATGTCATTATACTCGTTGTAATGTTCATATGCTTTTACTTTTGGTCCATACTTACTGTTTTAATTATAAACCTATGAACTCACCAGCTTTTTGCTGACTTTTTAGCATATTTTTCTCAGGTGTTTGATGTGATAGTTTCATGCAAGGCAAGGCGAGGCAATGGTCGTAGATTTCCTACCGAAGTGTTTTAACACATGTCTATGTTTTATTACTGGGACCACCAAAACTTATGGGTCGTACTTTTTATTTGAACTTGATTGTAAAAAAATGTTTAAAACAATTTTATGAATTAAAACGGAGTATGTATTCCGTTCTTTATTACTTGTGTTATGATATCTAATTCAATAGCACCCCCTGACCCGAATGCTTCCGCTAAACCAAATTTGGGGGTGTTACAGATTGGCATCAGAGCCTAAGTTATAGAGAACTAGGTACATATAAACCCTAAACTATAACTACTTTTTACAAAACATTACCCTACGACCGCAAGTTGTCTGCCTACCTTACTTGCCGTTTTACTTATTGTCTAATTAATATGACTGCATGTTGTATTTTCCTACTTACTAATTTACTATACCATATATATTATAAGTATTTTCCGAATACTTACACATATACACCGTCTTGTCACAGACCATGCCATCACTTGCTATTCACCTCGATGTCCAAGAAGACATCTTACTTGCTGATCACTCATCTACCATTCATCAGACCCCACTCATTCGTATAGATCCGTACGTCCAAATTGTACGATCAGCCCAACCAAATACTACACCCATTTCACCCATACCTGCTCAACCCACTCTTACCATTGCTCCATCTGCCTTACTCACCCGCAGACATAAAGCCCGCATGACTGTTCGAGTACCCGGATACCGTGAACGGTATTCATCATTGCCTATATCACATCCAAAGAGGACCCACTCTGCTTATATGGGTCCCTCTACCACTCCATTATCCCTATCATCATCACCTACCCAGTCACCACCGCATCAGAGGCTCAGAAGGGCCAGTGACTCCTATTCAGATGAAGAAGAGCCTGAGGAGGAGTCAGAAGAAGACCCAGAAGAGGAGTCAACAGAGTCTACACCAGTTGATGGTATCCATGAGCATACATGTACATATATGGATATGGATACACAGATGGGATTGGACCGGGAGTTCATGCCACGAGATGGCAAGGAGATTTTTGAGGAGGCTCAGAGTATTTATGAGGATATGGATATTGATAATGTACCCTCCGAGCAGGTCGAAGGACCCCCCTTCGAATTATGTCGAAGCCCTTCAGTACGAAGGCCCAAGGCAGTTCTCCCAAGTGTTCATTGGCGTCAAACCATTCGTATACACGAAGGTTACCTGCGGGGAATTCGCCACTCGAAGCCCTAAGCCCTTCGGGGTATGGCTGTCAAGGGAACAAAGGACAGAGGACCATCTTGACCTGGTCAAACCCACGATCTCCCTCTCATCATTGGCTTTCCCGCCAAGATTGAGAGCATGGGTCACTAAGCCGTAGCGATTACCCAAAAGTATGTGACTCCCCCATGTTCTTTGATATTTGCGCAGAGGTGCCCTCAAGCCTATTTTCTCTACTATAAATAGGTAGGACGGGCAGAAGTTTATGGTATGCTCACTAAATACTATACTCTTTACTTATACTCACTTATCTATACTCCTTTATAAAGGGTTTGGGACATTCTAAATATAGTAGTCTTAAAATTTTTAAGACCAAAAACATTTCCATCAAAAGAAAGTTACTTTGCTAAGCATAATAATTAAGCATACATATAAATTTAAAAAATAATTAATGTCTTAAATTCTCATACTTGTAACATCCTCCAATATTGATGCATCTCATTTAAACTATATGAAGACATGTAAACAATGTAATAAATTAAAGGGAAAATGATAAATTTAGGCATCAAAGTTGCCACGTTTTCCTTTTCTGGGCATCGAACTTTTTTTTTTCCTATTGTAGCACTGAACTTGCCTAATTTTCCTTTTCTGGGCATCGAAGTTTGATTTTGTGTCACAAAAGGAAAATTAGGCAAGTTCAGTGCTACAATAGGAAAAAAAAAAGTTTGATGCCCGTAAAAGGAAAAAGTTCGATGCCCAAAAAAGTTCGACCGTAATTTTTTATTGCAATCGTTAGTCATTTTCGTCTGCTTTTTAACGACCGTTATTATATTATTGCACCGTTAGTCCTTTTTCGCCTCGCTTCTTACACGCGTTTTGGCCCGTTCTACACGGCCCAACGCGATGTTTATTTTTGCACGCTGTTTTAAAGCCAAGACGTTGCCCCGTTTTGACGTTGCCCGCTGCATGCTCAGTGCTGTCCGCTTTTGCACGTTGCTCGGCAGCAAGTTGCCACGTTTTACGGCCATTTTCTTTCCGACATCGCTGCCCGTGTTTGCATAGTTTCGTCTTTTTGCACGTTGCTCGCTAGCACGTTGTTCGCTTTTGCACGTGCAAAAGCGGGACTAAAAACGTGCAAAAACGGACTAAACTGCAAAACTAAGAAAATGTGTAAAACGACGAAACTGTGCAAAACATACGAAAACGCAGCGTAAAAGTTTACGACGAAAACGCGGTAAAAACGGGACGAAAACGCGTGCAAAAAGGACTAAATCAGGTGCAAAACATTTCAAAACGGTAAAAACGAAGAAAATGTAAAAACGGACAAACTATGCAAAAAAGCACGAAAACGTAAAAGTTTTACTTAAAACGCGTGCAAAACGGACGAAAAGGACTAACGGTGCAATAAAAAAATTAATGGTCGAACTTTTTTTTTCTGGGCATCGAACTTTTTTTCTTTTTGGCATCGAATCCTTTTTTCTTATTGTATTAATCGAACTTGCCTATTTTTCCTTTCTGGCATCGAAGTTTGATTTTGTGTCACAAAAGGAAAATTAGGCAAGTTCAGTGCTACAATAGGAAAAAAAAAAGTTCGATGCCCAGAAAAGGAAAACGTGACAACTTTGATGCCTAAATTTATCATTTTCCCTAAATTAAAATACATAGTTCACCGGAAATTAAAATACGTAAAGTTATTGCTAGAAAAAACATATATATAAAAAACATTTGCTCGTCACAAAAATAATTACCGGGTACCAGCCGCCGCATTGCGTGGGTACCATTTTAGTACAAACATAACTCATACTTACTCTCATGCCGGAGGTGGTTCGCAGGATCCAACCCCTGCGCAATCACATAATGTAGTGTTTTAGTATTTCTTATTCTCAGGTGAAAGACAAGCTTGGCTGGAATACACACACCCCTCTTACCTTCGATCACCATCGAAGCCTGGTAGTGCAATTTATTGTACAATCAGTGGCGCCATCCGTGGGACTCGCCACTATAAGTCCCATAATCACCGAGTCTTAACCTCTTAACATTGTTGGCAACCTTAATTGGCAAAATCAATTGAATAACAACCTTCTTTTTTAATATATATGTGATGCCATATTTATGACATATATTATTTTATTATGTTGTTTTAGTATCTACATTTTCTTATGTTAATACATTGGGACATTGTAGGAAAAATGTCCAAGATCCTCATTTGTTAGCAAAGAGCTAAAGGTGCTATGCAAAGCTAGAGAAAAGAAGGTCCGAGTGTTAATATTGATTTGTTACCTTAATTTGAACAATGTAATAAAGAGATGTTTTTATCAAAGTAGATTAAAGTAAGCCTTTAATTTATTGATGCATACTAGAATGTAAGTTTATGTCCTAATCTACTAAGCTCATCTTAGCATTTATTTACTTATGAAATGATCCATGCAGCAACTGCACGGAAGTTTTGTGTTGTTATGTTGAAATAAGGTCAAACCAATGGGTTCATGTGTAAAACTAAAAGGGTTATTAGGCTTACATATTAGCTCATCCGATAATAAGATGCATTTTGAGCTGAATAGGAGAAATTTTATATATCTATTCGTTTTGTCATGACAATTAACAAAAGTCAAGGGCAAACATTATATAAGGTGCGTCTTTACTTGGAACGACCGGTTTTTTCACATAGACAACTATATGTAGCCGTATCAAGGGTAAAGAGCAAGAAGGGTCTTAAAGTCTTATGTTGTGACAAAGATGGCAACCATTTGCAAACACACAACTAATGTCGGGTACAAAGAAGTCCTTCATCGACTTCATTTTTTCCATTTTTTTAATCTTTTTATCTTTGAAACAATACACTCAACGTTATTTATGTTACATTATTTATCTTTCAGCATTATACATTTTTAGCGTATTAAATTTTTACATCATGTTTGTACTACATTTTAATGTTTAATAATAAAACTTTAAGCTAGCCGGCCAACGGCCGAGCCTTAGGCTAGTTTTAAATATTGGAAGAGGCAAGAGGTAAGATTTGAATTATCCTTACATGGACTAAAGTGAAAAGAAAGACGAAGAGTAATTTAATTTTGGATTTGCTAAATAATGTCTACTGAATATAAAAGGAAACCTGAATTTTGTTATGATTGTACAATAATTCGTACGACCAGGCTTTCGATGGTGGTCGAAGGGTATGAGGGGTGATATGCTTGCGCCAAACTTGTAGTCAATCTGCAATAAGAAATAGTAGACACTTCGTTAAGTGATTGCGCAGGGTTGGGCTCTGCGAACCACCTCCTGTGTGAATAAGTATATGATATGAGTTGTGGATAATATGATGTATGTGAAATACTGTGTTGAGTGAACATACCATTGAAATGACTTGTCCAACCTATTTATAGATGATGAAAATAGCTTGGAGAGTGTTAGCACACGCTTAGGAGATCATGGGGGCGCCCCCGATTTATGGTAACCGCTAGGGCTTCATCCCCACTATCTCGGACTTGGCGGGAAGCTAAGGACATAGTGGGAACGCGGGGAAGACCAAGTCAAGGTTCTTATTTGTCTTGGTATCTTCAAGGGAAGACACCGAAGGGTATAGGCCTTCGGCTGGCGGATTCCCAACTGGTAACCATGTCAATGATGAATGGTTTTACGCCACCAATGACTTATGAAGAAAGACTTGGGTCTTCGTAATGCAAATTCGACTGAGGTCGAAGGGGGGTCCTTCGACCTGATCGGAGGGTACGTCATCAAGCCCCCCAGTCGAAAGTGATATTTACTAACAAGAAATATTGCTACTTTCGAGAAATAAAATGAAACCTCCTCTTCGTCACAAAAAACGAACGAAGATGAAAAGTCTTGTAATTATTGACCGTATTAAATGCAAGATTAATCCTAACTACCCCTGTTTCCCTCGGTAAAGTAAACATCCTTTCAAAATTTAAAAATGGTTTGAAATCGTAGGAAAGGGATAAGTCCGACACGGTAGGGCTGAGATTCAACATTTGTAGGGTATATAAAACGCGAAAAAAAGAGTAAAACCCTAACAAAGTTTAACTCTCACCCAAAGTTTTTCACCTACTAAAACTTCTTCCGATCAAGCCTTCGACCAAACAAGGTAAAGCGCCCTCTTCTCTCAGATTTCAAATACATTGTTGTGTTCTTTTAGAAGGTATCATGTCTACCAATAAAAAATTTGTGATAAAACAACAAGGTTGCACACTAACCAGGGAGGAGCTTAAAGCGTTCCTCACTGATTATCCCATTCCAAAGGAACATAAAATAATGCTACCGAGTAGAAGTCAAGGGATATTTGATGCCCCTGAAAATTATGTAGGCCTGTATACCCATGCTTTCACCACTGCCAACCTTAGGATACCTTTGCATCCTTTGATCTTAGAATTCCTCCGGTATTATGAAGTACACATTTCTAGGTTCAACCCTTTTGGCCTAGCCAAGCTTACAACATACATTGTTATGTGCAAAGCTTATGGCTTTGAACCATCCTTGACTGTGCTTAGGGGTTTTTTGAATCTATACCCGGGAGGAGATTGGTTGACCTTGGCCAAGAGGGGTGAAAGGGATGTGCCCATTTTGATAGATAGACCTTTTACGAACATAAGGAATTGGAAAGGCAAGTTTTTTTATATCCAAACTACCATTATCCCTCCTGCATACTCTGCGTTGTTAAACCCAGACTTTCAATATGATGAGAAGAGATTCAACGATCCCTTGCCCTATACTGTGAGAAGGAACCCTTTGTATCAGCGTTTGGCTCGTCATACAACTGATTGCCAAACATTCCCTAAGCCCATCCTGTTCATGGCTGGCATTGCTGAAAGATGGGAGGGGTCTCCGTTGGTACCTGAGATACTTTGTGATGGAGAAAGTATGTACTTTTTTTTATTAACATAAGAAATTAAAACTTATCTTTCTGATATTTATCTTATTTGCTTCTTTGTGCAGAGATGTCGTTCAGGAATTTTGTTGTAGCTGGTGGTGCAAAGGAAGTAAGCTTTTTTCCAAAGAATCCCCAAGAGACAAGCTATGACGTGGGCTCCCCATCAGTGACCATAAACAACAACGATGTGGATTCCCAGCCCATCGAGCATGTATCCTCTGCTCCTCCATCGAAGGAACCCATAGATGTGGAAGATCAACTTGTGGAGAACGTTGTTGACTCTGACGAACCAGTTTCCGAAGGACCATTGGCCATCGTAGGACCCTCTGGCATATGTGAGAGAGTCCGAAGCAAGAAAGGTTCTGATAACGCTACACGCCAGCGTTCGGGGTCAAGGAAACTTCCTTTTCTTCGAGCAAGTTTTATAACACCCTAGGCAGTGAACCTAATCGTTGTAGTGTAGTAATTAGGGTAAGCCACGGGTATTGATATCGTTCTCTAGGGGAATAGGAATGCTAGTGAGAAGTTACTACGCTAAGGTTGAGGTTGAGGAAGATTATTTTTTTTCTTTTTTATGTTTTTTTGGAAATTGAAAGGTACGAATCTCGGGGTATTGGATTTGGGGGTTGGTACTTCTACCGATTACTCTACTATTATCTAATTATCTAAACTAAGGTGGTGGGAGTCTATGTCTAATTAATGTGTGCTCGTATGATGGTTTAAAAATGTGTTTACTTAGGTTTTACTACTCCTTAATTTTCTCCTATTGATGGTTGAGTTGTCACGTCCTTATTCTTAGTTGCGTTGTGTGTCTAAAGTTGTAGGGTATGCGTTTCTCCCTAACTCTTTGAACTTACCAAAGGGTCTCGTCTACAAAACCCACTAGGGATAATAAACTCTTACTCTAAGGCACTCTTTGGATGGTTTAGCCTACAACTACTCAGGTAATTATATTCTAAGGTTCACAAAGATGAATCAAGCATTAAGTACACAACGAATGACCTATCGCATTACTAGATCATTAATCAACAAAGATAAGAAACAACCAATCAATATTCAATAATTAAGTTTCATACTTCCTAAGCAAACACACAAATAAATTAGCCGGACATGGAGAACATGCAAGCATACACACAAGTAATCAAAGACATAATTGAATTGATGAAGTAAATACTTATCTTGATGTAAGATAGGGTTTAGAACCCTAAAATACTGTACAAGACACCCTTGGTTCGGTTTTAGGTTTTTACTCCAAAAAGACTCTCCCTAAAACTGAAAAATTTGGATTCTATATATAAGATTACATATGCGACGGCGTCACCTTTTGTTTTGTGACGCCGTCGTGTCGCCATCATTAGGGTTTCGTCTTGGCCACGTTAACCTTGCGACGGCGTCACCTAATGCTTGTGACGCCGTCCTCTTCAGCTTCTGACGCCGTCTGGGTCGCATCTAGGTCGTCTGAGTTGCGACGGTCTACTCCTTTAAAGCCCGACGCCCTTCAAACAAGCCATTTTCTTCTCGTCTCTCGTCACAAAATCCTCCGACGGCGCATAGTTAAGCAGTGACTCCGTCGCCTTCGCTTTTCACCACCGAAATTTTAAGTGTCTCGATTCTGACTTTGGCCATTTTCTTCGTATATTCGCGCCTTTTCATCCAAATAAGTGCCATTCCAGCATTTTGTCTTCAAGAGACCTAAAAAGTGAAAAGGAACGATATTAAGCAATAACGGATACAAAAGTGATCAAATAAGGGCTAAAACGACCCCTCAAAATGGTACCTTTTAAAACCTTATCAAATATCCCTACACTTGTTATTTGCTTGTCCTCAAGCAAATGTGCTTTTAGCCAATTAATTTATAAGTTAGGGGTCATGAAGCATTGATTCAAAATGGTCCACAACACATATAAGCCCCGTAAAAGTTATAACAAGCACGGAAATTACATACTAGCACCTCACATGGGGTGTTTGGATACTCACATCTCTCTCGGGTGTATGTATGAAATATAACAAATAGGAAATGGAAGATAAATACTCATTAACCGGTCCTAGTACATAGATTACCATAGGCTTGAGAATAGATCAAACCTCCATCGCTTTGGCGTAAGCACCTAGGAAAGACTATCAAAGAGGTCTTTTAAAGGGTTGTAATGTTAGGATTACGGTAAGGAAACAAGGGTTTGGTGGGATAGGCTATTTAGTGGTGGCAAGTCAAAAAACTCTATGTTAAATGCATATTTAAGAATGGCGTGCTAAGCCAAGACTCGACACTCTAAAACTCTAGGTAACGGAAATAAAAAAACATAAATTTAAAGGATAGATGTAGGATGGTAGCCCGTATTTTTTTTTTTGCACTCTATTTTTTTCTTTTCTCCTTTTCTCTTTTTTTCGATTTTTTTTTCATACACTTTTACTCTACCATCCTCTACGGTAACATCAAAGTGATAGGGATTTATAGGCACATCCCTACACTTGAGTTTTTATTACTCTAACACTAATTTGACCCGAATTGAAAAGATCAAAACACTTGGGGTACATTATTATGCAACAAAGGGAATTTGAATTTAACGTTCCCTTCCCGTCATTTCATAAACTTTAACTTTTCCCATGAATCCCAATCGTCCCAAAACTGTATACAAAGGATATGACTCGACTTAGCAACTCATGCAAGCAACGGATAATTAAACTAAGGGTTTAGGGTGATAACAATAATGCACTTAAAGTGAGTGCATACAAGGTAGGCTAAGGCGATTTGGGTGTATATTTGGGGTGAGGTGTAAAAAATGCTCTTCATTGATATTTTCGAAAACCGAAACATCACGAGAACCGCGAAAAGGATAGGCTCTGAGGGGTTAACTAGGGTATCGTGTACTAAAGATGAGTACAACGCAAAGGTGTGGGGAATTACTCAACCGATGTGGAAGAAGTAATTATATTACGGGTATCAAACAAGGGTTATCCTAATGCCTCTTATCATTTAGTTATTCCTAACTACAAGTGTAGTCTCACTTAGCATCTCGGAATGCATCACAAAACAAGTTCTAGAATCTAATATACTACCGGTTCACACTCTAAGCATTAAAGATGAATGCTTTAATTCCTACTAATCTAAGGGCGATCCTCACATTTTGGTGGAATTTAGGTGGTAAAGGGTTTTTGTGCTAGTCATGCAACTTCCTATCCGTGAGACGCTTTTGTTAAAACTAATGGCCCACTCCTATATGTCACGAAATTTTTTTAATTTGGTGCCAAAATTACCCTAACCGACATTTTCTCATGGTTTATTACACAATCACAATTGGACAAAGCAAATAATCAAGGATAAGCATAGTTTCAAAGTTCCCGTTTTATTTTCCCTCCCTACACTTAAACTGAACATTGTCCCCAATGTTCCCCGAAAGTATCAAAGTTATGATAAAAGAAGGTAATTAAAAACAAAAGAAACTAATACTCCCCTGATTAGCTCGGTAGGATCCGTGTAAAGTGGTGGTTAAATCCTTTCCAAGAAGAATTATTTCGTCAAAAGCTCCTTCCAATCTTGTGTTACTTCTTCTTGACAAACTAAACCTGCACACTTGAAAAAAACAAACGAAACCTTCGCGTAAAATCAGCGGTAATAATATATATAAGACTCGATTTAAACTAGGATATAATGCTTGTGGAATGGATGTTTACAGAATTTCTAAGAAAATTAAGACCTGGAAAATTCCAAAAATTTATAAGTAGCACAGATAACGAGAAAAAGTGATCGATGTTTTACTCCTTCTGGCCGCCGTCAGTTATCCCGACAAAACCGGGTTCTGATTTTCGGAAAAATTCTGAAAATTTACTTCTTTAGAATGGAAAAATTGCAAAAACATCCATTATGACTCGATACAAGCATTTGACTCGAACAAACAAACATATATATCTTTTAGTTAATTGTTATTCTCATGTTTACATTTCTTTTGAAAACGTGTGTAATCCTCCCTACACTTATCCCTTATGTAAAATACCTTTACATGTAATTAAGACGAGGTTAAAAACAAAATAAAGCATTTTTACAAATTTAAACATGAGGATAAACAATTAATAAAAGATATATGACATTAACAAGCAAACAATTAAGCATGGGTTGCCTCCCGCGAAGCGCTTTTCTTTATTTAAGAGTCTTGTAGCTAGACTCGTAGTCGCGCTCCTCGTGCGATATAAGTAAGTCTATCCTTAACAATGTCATAAGGATCAAACTTATCATTTAAGTTCCTAGTAGTAATTCGGTTAAATATGTCTTTTCAAACTTTTCACCATCGGGATCATAGATTTGTATCCTAATGTGCCACTCTCCATTACCATCACTAGGCGGTCTATCCCAATCCCATTTGTGTTCAGATTCTTCAACTTTCCACTTATTCATGACAAGGTTAACGGGCAAGCTTCCTAGGAACTCGGTCATCTTCCTAAATACTAAAGCGTCCTCGGCGGTTCACTTCCATGTCCCTAGCCATTTCTTTTCTTGGAAAGTTGCTTTACTAGTGAAGGGCTTTATCTAGGTAAAAGGTCTTTGGGGCCTATGATGTTCTTATCAATCCAAGGTCCATATCTAGAAGGCTCTCTATCCAACCTAATCTCTTGTAGGATTTCCTCATCCTTGTATGCGTATGTTTTTGACATCGGAACTAATCTAGCACTCCTCTCCTACCACTATTTTAGACATCTTACAATCGATGATGATGGCACTAGCGGTATCTAAAAATCCTCTTCCAACTAGTAATGGCATGTCGGGTCCTTATTCATGTCTAGCACATGAAAGTCGGCCAAAAGAGTCAACTCTCCTACGTGTACTACCGTGTCCTTTATTATTCCTACCCGACGTGCCACGCTACCGTCCGCTAGACCTAAGATGGTTTTTGTTGGTTCTATTTTACCTAAGTTAAGGTTTCTATGGAGGGACAACAGAACAAGATTGATGCATGATCCTAAGTCGGCTGGAGTGAGTGGTTTGGAAGTTCAAAGCCTACGGAAGAGTGAATAGCCGGGATCGCTCTAACTTCTTAGGTAAGTTGTTTTGCCAAAAGCGACCCATGTTTTCCAGCCTAAGTTCTACCTCTATTTTTTCTTTCAAAGCATTATAATAAGGTGCATGAGCTAAGACTTCTAGAATCGGTTTTTCTTGATGGAGTTCCTTGTACTCCTCCTCTAAACTAGGTTTGGATTCTTGGTCGTGGGTTCTCAAGAGTAGGCTCTACTAAAGGTGCCGGGCCTTGGTACCTCTTGGATGGCTTGGAACCCTTTTGATAGCATTACCGAGTGAACCAATGGTGTGAGGGGCATGGATGTTCATTCTCCCATGGTGAACTAGAACATGAAGTCGACGCAATCAAATTCACTTTTGGGTTCTTTATGGTATCACTTGGGAGTGCTCCAACCTCCCGTTCATTGAAGGCTTTTAAGAGGGCATCAAGCTTGTTTGTCATCTCGCTTTGTTTTTGCTTAAAATCGGCTTCAAGCTTATTCAATCGAGTCTCTTGGGATGACAAAAATCTAGATGAAATTGCCTCAAGATTAGTGGGGTTCCCGGTATTAAAAGAATTGAACCTAGTGGGTGAACTAGATGAGCTTTGGGGTGTGCTTGAGTTTTGGTTCCACCTAAGGTTAGGGTGATTTCTCCATGAGGGGTTGTACGAGTTTCCTAAGTTGTTTTGTTCGGGTTTGAAGGTGTACCACTTCTCTCCCTCGTCGGTACGTGGAGGCGTAGTCCGCAAAAGCTTGTTCGGGTAGTCTTGTGCAATCACGAGTGTCATGGGGACCACTTGCATAACTACAAGGTAGAGTGATTTGATTCACATGTCGTGGGACTTAGGATTTTGTAGGAACTCATGAGGATTTAACTTGATCTTCAAGTTCGATCATCCCATGATCGGAAGGTTGTGAGTCGATGGAAGGCAAGAGATTTCTTGACTGGTTTTAGGTAGCTCACGGGTCATCCCAACTTTCGTTGTCGTAGAGGGCAAGTCCTCTATTATACCCCATGATTCTTCCGCGGTGAGATCACTAAGTTTTCCATCGGCCGCTTGGTCAATAGATCGCTTAGTGGGGAAGTTGACATGATCATAAAAGATTTGGACTTGGATCCAAAGATCAATGTCGTGATGAGGGACTTTATGAAGTAAGTCCTTGAATCGGGTCCATGCTTCGTAGAGATTCACCTTGACGTTGTTGGAACATCAAGATGTCATTCCTAAGCTTAGTGGTTCTCCCCGGGTGGGAAAAATTGAGCAAGGAAGAGAGTAAGATCATCCCAACTTGAGATGGATGGAGCAGTGCCAAGCTTAGCTTGGTCCCGTAGAGAGAATTGAAGAGTCGTGGTCTCCCGAGTAGTAGCATCAAGGTCGATGGAATCGAAAATTTTAAGGAAATCCTTAAGATGCTAAATAGGATCTTCGGAATGAAGTCCATGGAATGCACATCCGTTTTGCACCAACCGGATGGTGTCGGATCGCTAGGCGTAGTTTGGGCTTGGTCGGGAAGCTCAATGGTGTTCCTATAGCCTAGGTGGCTTGATATTGAGTATTCACCAAAGATGCGGGCTCTTGGCGTCATTTGTGGTGGGTTGATGAGTGGTGGTTGGTTATCACCTTCCATGATGAAAAGTGATGGGTGTTACTGAACAAAGGTCACAGAAGAAGGGGATAGACTAAGAGAAAGCTAAAATGAGAATAATTTACTGATAGGAATCATGATAAGAACCTAAACAGGGGTGGACTACTAACTAGCTATTCTATTCCCCGCCGCCAAAACTTGATAATACTACACGCGTCGTTCGAGGGTCAAGGAAACTTCCTTTTCTTTGAGCAAGTTTTATAACACCCTAGGCAGTGAACCTAATCGTTGTAGTGTAGTATTAGGGTAAGCCACGGTATTGATATCGTTCTCTAGGGGAATAGGAATGCTAGTGAGAAGTTACTACATTAAGGTTGGGGTTGAGGAAGATTATTTTTTTCTTTTTATGTTTTTGGAAATTGAAAGGTACTAATCTCGGTATTGGATTTGGGGTTGGTACTTCTACCGATTACTCTACTATTATCTAATTATCTAAACTAAGGTGGTGGGAGTCTATGTCTAATTAATGTGTGCTCGTATGATGGTTTAAAATGTGTTTACTTAGGTTTTATTACTCCTTAATTATCTCCTATTGGTGGTTGAATTGTCACGCCCTTATTCTCGATTCGTTGTGTGTCTAAAGTTGTAGGGTATGCGTTTCTCCCTAACTCTTTAAACTTACCAAAGGGTCTCGTCTACAAAACCCACTAGGAATAATAAACTCTTACTCTAAGGCACTCTTTGGATGGTTTAGCCTACAACTACTCAGGTAATTATATTCTAAGGTTCACAAAGATGAATCAAGCATTAAGTACAAAACGAATGACCTATCGCATTACTAGATCATTAATCAACTAAGATAAGAAACAACCAATCAATATTCAATAATTAAGTTTCATACTTCCTAAGCAAACACACAAATAAATTAGCCGGACATGGAGAACATGCAAGCATACACACAAGTAATCAAAGACATAATTGAATTGATGAAGTAAATACTTATCTTGATGTAAGATAGGGTTTAGAACCCTAAAATACTGTACAAGACACCCTTGGTTCGGTTTTAGGTTTTACTCCAAAAGACTCTCCCTAAAACTAAAAATTGGATTCTATATATAAGATTACATATGCACGGCGTCACTTTTGTTTTGTGAAGTCGTCGCGTCATTAGGGTTTCGTCTGGCCATAACCTTGCGGCGGCGTCACTAATGCTTATGACGGCGTCGCCCAGCTTCAACGCCGTCGGTGGCATCTAGGCGTCTCGAGTTGCGACGGTCTACTCCTGCTTGACGCCGTCCCCTTGAAAAAGCCATTTTCTCTTCTGTCCCATCATTAAAATACTCCGGCCGGCGTGCGGTTAAGCGATGGCCGCGCTTCGCTTCTTTGTGACTTTAAGTGTCTGATTCGACTTTGGCCATTTTCTTCGTATATTCAAGCCTTTTCGTCCAAATAAGTGCCATTCCAGCATTTTGCCTTCAAGAGACCTAAAAAGTGAAAAGGAGCGATATTAAGCAATAACGGATACAAAAGTGATCAAATAAGGGCTAAAACGACCCTTCAAAATGGTACCTTTTAAAACCTTATCAGGTTCCAGTGCCAAAGCCGTGAAGTCTGCTCCGAAAAGGAAGCTCATCCTACCAACCCCTCCCTCTCGAACTACGGCAAAAGTGCCCGGGGGGTAAGGAAATTTCCGGCCATCCGAAGGGCCCGATGATATTCATGGTAAAGTTTCTTTCCTGCGAAACAAAATTAGCTACCAACAATAATATATTAACGAATGTACATATGTTGCGAGACTCCCGATCTGAAGAACGCCTTCTCCCTAACTTGTCACCAACTCGTGAGCCATGTAATCCCACCCAAGTGGAAGGGGTGATGGATAACATGTCCATAGAAAGGCTCTGCGACCTTCATGATAAAAGCTATGTCCGCCAGTGCATGCTTGACAACCAACTCAATGCCGGACAAGGGAATTGCTTGTGCGTCACCAAAGCTCGAAGAAATGGATGTTATCAGATGAGGGAGAAGGCTAGGGATCAAGTATCGCGACCGAGAAGAAGTGTGAGGATGCATTGGAGGATTTTGACAAGAATCCCAGTCAAGATCTGGTGAATGAATGAAAGCTCAGAGGTCCGAAAAGGCGGTGAATGCAATAGGGCGTGACCGAGAGGCTCAATGGTCGTTGGCTATAAGGAGCGGAATCTCGCCCTTTCATCCAAGTGTGGAGGCCTCGAACAAGAGAGGGCGAAGTTGTTGGACCAAGAGATCAAACTCCGAGAGAAGGTGGATGGGTTAAACCTTCGTCTGAAAATGCTGAAGAAGGATAGAGTGGACCTGGTAACCAAGGTGATTCCCTATGTTGCTATGGAACTTTATCATAGCGACGATGTGGGGATTGCCATTGCAAAAGTGGTGAACTCAGCCATTTTTCATGGCAAGTGTACCACTTTGGAGGAGATAGCTAAGACCGGAAACGGTGGAGCTGGAGAAAGTTCCTATTACAGCAACTCATGAAAAAGAGTATGATGATGCGGTAATCAATGCTGCTGAGTTTCCTTTCCTTGATGCGATGTGAAGGACCCAGTGACCTCAATTGAGGACCTGTGGCCAAGAAGCCAAGGAGCCAGTCCTCCTCTCTTCTAAAGAACTCCATCACCCCAGGTTCCATCCCCAGGTTCAGCTGATCCCACTCATTCCAAGGTTTAATGAAGGTAACCATGTGGTTGTAATTTGATCCCCAGGGTGGTATGTACCCTGTTTAAAACGATTGTCTGATGAAACAATTAACTTGTGGCATGTGTGATGTAGGCTATGGCCTAAGACAATATTTTATCTTGTTGGATCGTTGAGGCTACGGCCTGTTTTAGACTAGTTAGACTAGTCATAAATCTACAATGAAGCCACTAGGGCTCGAATTTTGCCATGTGTGATTCTTCTCTTTTTATTTTTACTTACGTAAAAAATATTTTTTACAACCTAAGGCGTATAGTAGATGCATAGCCTCATTGTGTGTAGTTACTTCACCAAGAATATTAG
This sequence comes from Chrysanthemum makinoi, assembly GCA_910596185.1. Lineage (NCBI taxonomy): Eukaryota > Viridiplantae > Streptophyta > Magnoliopsida > Asterales > Asteraceae > Chrysanthemum > Chrysanthemum makinoi. The sequence continues at coordinate 47,342,392 of OU343216.1, read as the reverse complement.
CAATCGTATAATTTAACTATTTGGCGGAGGGTCGCACCCACTCCGTCTTGATCCTTTGGGGACGAAAGGCTTAAAATACCTTAAGGCCATATAGGAAAGTTAATGTGAAGTTGAGATGGATGTTATGCATATGAGCAAGACATGTTGTTTAGTCTTTGTACATCCCTTCGACATTCAAACTTATAAAGTGACTTGGTGGACAAATCTTTGTTGTATTGAGCGAACAAGAGATTTGAGGGAAATGTGTTATTATCATTGCTGGTGAGAGGATTACATCATTTTAAGAAATGAATACTAGACGCCTACCATTAATGCTTCTTTCCCTAAGTGAGAATAATGCAAATACATTGATTGAAAGCGAATAAAATGTGTCCTTAGACATTGTAAGTTTCATCGTAGAACTTACAAGAGTAGTGCCATTCAGTTCTATCAATAGCGTCTCCTTCCAAGGTTTCCGACTTGTAGGCTCCGTTGCCATATGCTTCCTTAATAACGTAGGGTACTTCCCATGTAGGTCCTAGTTACCTGATACTTTAAGCTTTACTTGCGCTATTGAGTCGGAGGACATATTCCCCTGGTTTGAAGGTCGAGGGCCGGACCGGCTTGTTATAGTACCTTTCAATCTTTTGCATGTGGATAGTGATAAGGTTTTAAAAGGTACCATTTTTAGGGGTCGTTTAAGCCCTTATTTGATCACTTTTGTATCCGTTATTGCTTAATATCGTACCTTTTCACTTTTTAGGTCTCTTGAAGGCAAAATGCTGGAATGGCACTTATTTGGACCTAAAAGGCGAATATATGAAGAAAATGGCCAAAGTCAGAATCAGACACTCAATAGCTGAAAATAGAAGCTGACGGCGTCAGTGTTAATGCTGGCAGCCGTCGTAGGATTTTTGTGGTGGTCGATGACAAAACTCAGATTTTCAAAGAGCAATCAGGCTTTAAAGGAGTAGTAACCTTTCGAGGGCGGCCTAGATGCAACCGAACGACGTCGGAAGTGAAGAGGATGGCGTCTGGACATAAGGTGACGCCGTCGCAAGGTGCGTGGCCAAGGAAACCCTAATGACGTGACAATCCGGCGAAACATAAGGTGACGCCGTCGCATATGTAATCTTATATATAGAATCGAATTTTCAGTTTTAGAGAGAGTCTTTTGGAGTGAAAACCTAAACCCGAACCTAAGGTGTCTTGTACAGTATTTTAGGGTTTTAAACCCTATCTTACATCAAGATAAGTATTTACTTCATTAATTCAATTATGTCTTTGATTATTTGTGTGTATACTTGCATGTTCTCCATGTCCGGCTAATTTATTTGTGTGTTTGCTTAGGAAGTATGAAACTTAATTATTGAATATTGATTGGTTGTTTCTTATCTTAGATTGATTAATGATCTAGTAATGCGATAGGTCATTCATTGTGTACTTAATGCTTGATTCATCTTTGTGAACCTTAGAATATGATTACCTAAGTAGTTGTAGGCTAAATTATCCAAAGAGTGCCTTAGAGTAAGAGTTTATCATCCCTAGTGGGTTTGTAGATGAGACCCTTTGGTAAGTTCAAGAGTTAGGAGAAAGCATACCCTACAACTTTAGACACACAATGCAACTAAGAATAAGGGCGTGACAACTCAACCATCAATAGGAGATAATTAAGGAGTAGTACAACCTAAGTAAACACATCTTTAAACTATCATACGAGCATACATTAATTAGACATAGACTCCCACAACCTTAGTTTAGATAATTAGATAATAGTAGAGTAATCGGTAGAAATACCAACCCTCCCCAAATCCAATACCGAGATTCAATCTTTCCATTTCATAAAATATAAAAATATAAAAATAATCTTCCTCAACCTTAACCTTAGCGTAGTAACTTCTTACTAGCTTTCCTATTCCCCTAGAGAGGCGATATCAATACATTGGCTTACCTAATTACTACACTACTAGCATTAGGTTCACTGCCTGGGTGTTATAAAACTTGCTCAGAAGAAAGTTTTCCTTGACCCGAGCAGCCCGTGTAGCGTATCAAGTTTTGGCGCCCGGCTGAGAATAGAATAGCTAGTTAGTAGTCCTTTCGTTTAGGTTCTTTGCTTGATTCCTATCAAGTAAATTTTTCTCATTTTTTTTGCTTTCTCTTAGTCTATCCTTCTTCTTGACCTTTTTAAATACTTCCATCACTTTTCATCATGGAGGATAACCACCCACCATTTATCAACCCATGGCCAAATGACCCCAAGAGCCCGTACTCTTGGTGAATACTCGAGACCAAAACACCTAGGCTATAGGAACACCATTGAGCTTCCCGACCAAGCCCAAACACGGCCCTGCGATCCACACCATCCGTTGGTGCAAAACGGATTATGTATTCCATGGACTTCGTTAGAAGATCCAAATCAGCATATGAGGGATTTCCTCAAAATTTTCGATTCCATCGACCAGTGCTACTACTCGGGAGACCACGCACCGCGTCTCTTCCCAATTCTCTCTACGGGACCAAGTAATGGTTGCAGCGACTTCCCGCTCCATCTCAAGTTGGGATGATCTTACCTCTCGCTTCGCCTCTCATTTACCGGGAGAACCACTAAGCTTAGGAATGACATATTGATGTTCCAACAACGTCAAGGTGAATCTCTCTACGAAGCATGGAACCGATTCAAGGACTTACTTCATAAAGTCCCTCATCACGGCATTGATCTTTGGCTTCTAGTCCAAATCTTTTATGATCATGTCAACTTCCTGGCGATCCATTGACCAAGCGGCCGGTGGAAAACTTACTGATCTTACCGTGGAAGAATCATGGGGTATAATAGGACCTGCGCCCTCTATGACAGCGAAAGTTGGGATGACCCCCGTGAAATGCCAAAACCGTTAAGGCGATCTCCTTGCCTTCCATCAACTCACAACCTTCCGACCGTAGGATGATCGAACTTGAAGATCAAGTTCGATTCCTCATGAGCTCCTAGAAAAATCTTAAGTCCTCACGACAAGTGATTCAAATCACTCAACCTTGTGAGTTATGAGGTGGTCCCCATGACACTTCGTTGGTTGCACAAGGCTCCCGGATAGCTTTTGCGGACTAATGCGTACCACGGCCAGGCCGGAGAGAAGTGGTATACTTTCAAACGAACAGAACAACTTAGGAAACTTCGTACAACCCCTTGGAGAAATCATCCTAACCTTAAGTGGAACCAAAACTCAAGCACACCCTAAAGCTCATCTAGTTCACCCACTAGGTTCAATTCTTTTAATACCGAACCCACTAATCTTGAGACAATTGCATCTAGATTTTTGTCATCCCAAGAGACTCGATTGAATAAGCTTGAAGCCGATTTTAAGCAAAAACAAAGCAAGATGACAACCAAGCTTGATGCCCTCTTAAAAGCCTTCAATGAGCGGGAAGTTGGAGCACTCCAAGTGACCATAAAGAACCCAAGGTAATCGATTGCGTCGACTTCATGTTCTAGCTCACCATGGGAGAGTGCACATCCATGCCCCTCGCACCCGACGGTTCCTTTCGGTAAATGCTATCAAAAAGGGTTCCAAGCCATCCAAGAGGTACCAAGGCCCGGCACCTTTTGTAGAGCCTACTCTTGAGAACCCGTCGACCAAGAATCCAAACCTAGTTTAGAGGAGGAGTACAAGGAACTCCATCAAGAAAAAACGATTCTTGAAGTCTTAGCTCATGCACCTTATTATAATGCTTTAAAAGAATAATATGAGTTAGAACTTAGGCACGGAAAACATGGGTCCGCTTTTGTGCGAAACAACTTACCTAAGAAGTTAGGCGATCCCGGCTATTCTCTTACGTGTACACTTGGAACTTCCAAACCACTCGACGCTCTAGCCGATTTAGGATCATGCATCAATCTTGTTCCGTTGTCCCTCCATAGAAGCCTTAACTTAGGTAAAATAGAACCAACGGAAACCATCTTAGGTTTAGCGGACGGTAGTGTATGCGATCCGGTAGGAATAATAAGGACATGGTGGTACATGTAGGAGAGTTGACTCTTTTGGCCGACTTTCATGTACTAGACATGAATAAGGACCCGACATGCCCATTACTAGTTGGAAGAGGATTTTTAGCTACCGCTAGTGCCATCATCGATTGTAAGATGTCCAAAATAGTGGAAGGAGAGGGGAGTGCTAGATCCGTTTACGATGTTAAAAAGCATACATACTACAAGGATGAGGAAATCCCACAAGAGATTAGGTTGGATAGAGAGCCTTCTAGATATGGACCTTGGATTGATAAGAACATCATAGGCCCCAAAGACCTTTTTACCTAGATAAAGCGATGCATGACTTTCAAGAAAAATGGCTAGGGACATGGAAATGAACCCGGATTCGAGGGCCTTTAGTATTTAGGAAGATGACGAGTTCCTAGGAAGCTTTCCCCGTTAACCTTGTCATGAATAAGTGGAAAGATTGAGAAATCTGAACACTAAGTGGGATTGGGATAGACCGCCTAGTGATGGTAATGGAGAGTGGCACATTAGGATACAAATCTATGATCCCGATGGTGAGAAGTTTGAAAAGACATATTTAACTTGGCATACTACTAGGAACTTGAATGATAAGTTTGATCATACGACATTGTTGAGGATAGACTTACTTATATCGATGGCGATAGGAGCCGACTATGAGTCTAGCTACAAGACTCTTAATAAGAAAAGCCAGCTTAGTGGGAGGCAGCCCATTACTTAATTGTTTGCTTGTTAGTGTCATATATCTTTTATTAATTGTTTATCCTCATGTTTAAATTTGTAATAATGCTTTATTTTGTTTTTAACCTCGTCTTAATTGCATATAAAGGTATTTTACATAAAGGGATAAATGGGAGGATTACGTTTCCAAA
>OU343216.1:47275122-47337435 GCA_910596185.1 Chrysanthemum makinoi | reverse complement strand
ATCCATATTTAAACGACTCAAATTTTGGAAATTTATGTTAAACTATAAATCTCAAGTTGCACAATTAATTTACGTAGTTAAGGGTGTCTAAACATACGTAATTACAGATGTGTATTTAGGATACATTGGATATTAGTCAATTATAAATGGATAATATGAGCCATGGGGAATCAATCTTACTATGAGTAATCCTTATTAATTTCGTAGGGTTAGTATAACTAATAAAATTAAAGGTGTAACAATAAGTTAAAGGGGTAATTATGAGAATGCATCTTTTGCTCAAGGTGTCATCACTTTTTAGGAAAAAAGTTTGGGTATTTCCAAAATAGACTTTGAGACTTGCGACTTGCGACTTTTCTACTTTTTATATAAGCTTGACAAGTGTCCTTCGAAGTTTGTGTACCCAATCATTTTTTATGACTTTTACAGCTACGATTTTACAGCGACCGAATCTAGGCGACTTTTTTTAGAATCTTGCGAAATGTTTTTTTGTCCTTTAGTAAAAAAAGTCAAAGTTACAAAATTATTTTTTATACATTTAGTTCCTTCCCGAGGTTGAGCGACTTAAGCGAATCAATATAAGCGACTTAATTTATGTACTTTTTTTGTACCTAAAGTACTGTTTTAACAGCATTTTGAAACCTTTTTTTTACCCTGTTTTTAAATTTTTTACCCAAATACAAACACACACACTAACACTCACACTAACACTACTACCACAAAAAACACAATTCAAAATTGTGAAACCCTAAATCAATCCCTAATTATTCAGTCAAATAAACTCCAAAATGGCTTACATTCCCCAATATTTTGATGCTAAGCTAACGGTTCGTTCCAAGGTTAAGTTGTTTTCGCAAATTAAGTCTAAATTGTTAAGCAATCCAGATCGAATGAGGCTGTTCAGAGCAACTGTTTTTGGGCCATGGTTAGATATTCCTGACCTAGGTAAAGGCAATCATATTGTTAATTTCGTTTTATAACACCAGGTAATTATCGACAAACTTCTTGATTCTTGTCCCCCCATTTTATACAAAATTGGGAATAATGTATTGAAATTCGGTCGGGAACAATTTCTATTGATGACTGGATTTCGTTTTGGTCGTTTGCCTCCCCATGTACAAATTGATCGAAGTCCTTTTGCTTTGCGTGCCTTTCCTGAAAAACAATTAATAAGAAAGGTAACTGTAAAAGGCAATGAGCTTTTAGATTTGTTTGGGAATGACACAGAATTTTCAAAGTTATCAGCTGAGGATGCGGTAAGGGTATGTCTGTTGCTAGTCGCTGAGGTCGTGTTCATAGGTCGTGGACCTTGGTACATTGTTGACAATCATTTGTTGCAATTAGTTGAGGATTTTGGGGCATGGAATGCATATCCTTGGGGAGAGTTCTTGTGGACCCGTTTTTACAAAAATTTAGCCAATTTGGTACCCCGGCATTACAATGCTCACTGCAAAGAGAAATTGCAAGAAAACCCTTCTACAATTGCAACATATAATATTTCTGGCTTTTTCTTGGCTTTTAAGGTTAGATGTGTATACATTTATGAACATATCAGTTTTTGTTTACTAGCAGTTCATACAATGGTTTTATTCTTTTCGATTATTTTAGATATGGATTCTTGAGAGTTATCCCACTAGCACTGAATGGTGGAACAAAGACCCGTCAAAGATACCACGTTGTCTTTGTTGGTCAAAGGGTAAAACATTTGCCAAACGCCATTATGGCAAACTTTTTGGTCCTGTAAGCATTTCCATTTGTTTGTATTTGTCAAATAAGTTACGACTTCGTTATATTTGTTTTTAACTTTATAATTGTTTGTTTACTAGGGTTCTATTCCAGTCTTGGATCTTCTTCCAACAAATGCGAAAATGTTACAACCATGGTTTGCACCAAGTAACGCATATTTGAGCCAGTTGGATAGTCTACAAGATCAATTACCTGCCGATGATCCCACTAATGAGGTAAGTTGGCCCGTTTGTGCAAACCATGGTTGTATTCACGTTGACAATTGACAATTGACCATTGCACATTCTGTTTCGATCTTGCTTTGTAGGTGCAAAAGAGGTGGTGATATCTGATACAGATGTGGCGTTAGGTGATAAAGAGGTGGCTATAGTCAATAATGATGTGCCAGTAACTGATAAAGGTCAAAGTTCCAATCAGCTAGACATACATTCCGAGGTTGACGGTATTAACAATAGACTTGCCGTTGTAGAGGAAGCTCTAAACATACAACCCCGAGCCAATAAAGATACAACCCCGAGCAAGCTAGACATTAATGTGGGAGTCCTTAATGATATTAAAACTAGACTTGCCGTTGTTGAGGAAGCTCTAAAGATACAACGTCCAAAGGTGAACATGGTCTTTACATTCATTTTTAGGATATATGTTTCGTAAGAACTTTGAATTAGAAAATGAGACCCGTATATTACAACTTCTTTTAACAACTCGTAAGTCATAAGTATAATGAGGCTTTGTTGTAAATGTACACACACGTGATTTTCATTCCTCCTTGGAGTTGTTTTGTAAATTTGATGTATCCACTACTAGGGTCTATGAAACCCCTGCTAGCGGTTTTCAATCCACTGCTAGCAGGTTCCTTTAATGTATCACTTGAGGGGCTGTTTTTGTAAATTTGATGTATCCACTGCTAGTGTCTATCAAACCACTGCTAGTGTCTATCAAACCACTGCTAGTGGTTTTGAATCCACTGCTAGCAGGTTTCTTTAGTAGTATAATTGATTGTATATTTTAAATTTCTGACTTCAACTCATACGCAGGGCAAATCGGAGGAGGCTTGTTTTGGCCAAAATGCCATGGAAATTCAGACGTCAAGTCCAATTCATAATGAAAACTGGAATGGTAGTCCTAGTTTGTTTGATCTTCATTCTGGTGATGTTCATTCGGCTGATTATAATAAGGTTATGTTCCTTTTAGTAGTACTTTTTTTATTTTATTGTTTTTTTGTTACATGCCTAAATCAGTTTGGTTAACTACAGAATTGCGACAAATCGAGTTGTGTAAATGCTGAAAACGAACAAGTTGGTCTTACTTATATAGACCCTGCCGCTTTTCCATCAACTATGTCACAGCTTGTGGAATATTGTCTTCACGACGGACCATTGCCGTTAGATGATCACATTCCAGATCATGATCCCAGTCATTTGAATTTACCTAATTTGAATGAAACATTTTCTCAATCGGCTGTTGAAGTACGTATATATAAATTCCACATGCACTATCTATACATGTTTGCTATATTTGCCCATCCATATAGATGTGTTATTCTTGTATAATTACAGGGGAAACAACTGCAGCTAGATGAACAGGTGGAGCTAGAAGATGATTTCTCTGTTTATGGATTTTCGGAAGTTGAGGACAAACAGGTTGGGATAGATGAACAAAATGCTGCTGAAAAAAAGGAAGATGGCGAAACATCGATTGAGGTTGATGATAAATCTGGTGCTGATAAACCTGGAGAGGCGGTTCAAGCACATGAAATACATGCTCATGAAGGTGTGTTTAATGTTGATGATAAGTCTGTAAAGGGCGTTCACGGTAATGAAAATGCCATTGTTGATTGCAATTCTGCTGATCAACACTCTCATGATCGTGAGAAAGTAGGTGAAGTAGTTTTAAATGTGGATGATAAATCTATAGAGGGTGTTCAAGTTAATGAAAATGTCATTGTTGATTGCAATGCTGTTGATGAACACTCTCATGATCGTGAGGCAGTGTTAAATGGTGGTGAGAAATCTATAGAGGTGGTTCAAGGTAATCAAAATAACCTTATAGATTCTCATGAAGGTCAGAAAGTAAGTGAAGCAGTGTCACAAATGGCAGGGATGGGGTATGAGCATATGAATCATCTTGGAGATACGGTTATTCATAATGAAGCATACAATGTTGATGCCCACGTTAAGGAGAAAGAAAGCGGGGTTGAGTTACCGGTTGCAAATCAGTTGTCAACCAAGGCGGTAATAGACAAAATTGATAATGATGCTGTGAAGGCAAGACAGACGATGATTCATAATTCTGACGGACAAGCCAGTAAGCCTTTGCCTACAGCTTCTGAGGTACAGGTACATTATATATTAAACTTACCCCATGTACTTCAAAAGTTTGATGTTATTTCAATGACGAATTTTTTTTTCTATAGTATGTTTTCATGCGGGGTAAAAGGAAGAGAAATGCAAGTAAGTTCAGACAGTCACCTTATAATGCCGTAGCATTAAAGAAAACTAGAAAGGCCAAAGTTACCAAAGAGAGTGATGCCAAAGTTACCCAAGAGAGTACTCCTGTTTTGAAACAAGATGATGAGTCGAAAAGGACAAAGCAGGTGGGCAAGTGTTTGCAGGAGCCATACGTGAATCTCCCTCCCACGACTCCACAGTTGCCGAAACGACGTTCCAAAAGACTGAGAAAAGATATTAATCCACCACCTGGTGCAGATAATCAGTTGGAAACATGGGTAGAGGTATAGAAGAAGTAGATTTACAAACAGACATCTTAAAGACATATACATTAATCTTGTTTTTAACTTTATTCAGGATCTGTCACGTCCTGAAGGTTGCGATATCAACAAGATTACTAAACCGGCGTGTATGGGTACCTTTATAAAAAAAGATTTGAAGTCATCGCATAGCTTTCCTTGGGGTCTTGGCGACATCGTTGTTCATCGAAAATTTTGGTTGGCTTTGTTGGGTTATGGAAGAGGCAATAAAAAAGGATGGCTTGGAGATGAGGTACCTAACAGATATTTAATTTCCATAAAAAATTTAATTATTTTTTTTGAATTAGTTTACCGGTATTTTGCTTATAAAAAAAATTTGCAGCATCTGGATCTCTGGGTTGATCTAATGTGGCAGTTCAGGCCGGGCAATGCCGATTGGGCTATGGCTGGACCATTTTTCTCTTCCTCTATCCTTGAAGGGTCTATGCGTGCCTACTACGCCACTGGTAAAAGCTATCCATTGCCATGGTCTAGTGTCGAGAAGGTTTGTATATAAAGACCATACTTTCTTCTAGATATTTGGGTAAATATATACATGCTCAAAATGTGATGAATTATGACAAGGATTATTTGATCACATTTAGGTATACTTTCCTGTGAACGTACCCGAGTGCCACTGGTTTCTCGCCGAGTTGGAAATTCGTACCGGAGTTATAACAATTTATGACACACTAGGTACACCAGAACCTGAGACGAGAGAAAAGAATTTAAAATGGAGGGTCACTTTTGAGAGAAAGCTACCACAGTATCTAAACTTGTGTAAAGTTCTTCAAGCCAAATCAATATCTGTTTCTGATTATAAGATCACATTTCGAGTTGCGGATGATGTCCCTATACAAGCCAATGCATACGGTGATTGTGGAGTTTGGGTATGTATTTTTTTGCACAGGCTGGGTAACAACTTAAGTATGAAGGTTGATGACCCTCTTCAAGTTGCTTTGGCGTATCGAGAGCATATGGTGGAGTACTTTTGGAACTATAAGGTGGCTGTTCATACAAGTGATGAATAAAGATGCATTTCATCTGTTTGGGTATGGCTTGTATGTGGTTTTAGACTTTTGTTGTTCAACCAAATGTAACCACAAACTGGATGTCTGTGAAGGACATCAAAAGACAACTTCTTATGCATGTCTGTGTAGCGCAACTTGGTATATTCCTAACACCCATGCAGGCTTTGTTTATGCCCTAGTTTCTGTATATACGTGTTGTGATACTGTTGATTTGCAACAAACATGTTGTGTAAAGTGCTAAAACGTTTGTTTTTTACAAACATCCATTTGATTTGAAAAAACGACTACATACAATCTTATTGCTAAAAAGACTATAACATACATATTACATAACACTTATTGGTAAACAGATTACCATAACCAAACTACAGCACTGAAGAGAACAATCAAACTGAAAACCAACACAACTTTGTCATGAACTTGCACTCTTGACTTGATAAAAGTCAACTCATCCAACATTTTCATGATATCATTGTTTGAAACCTCAATAACTTCATCCGAGACTGAACTCTTTCTCGTCTTCATTAAATGTTTCTTTTCCTCATGTTCCTTGTAAAACAAATCTTTGTAATACTCAGTTGGTAGTTCCGGGTCTAGGAACCCATAGAAGTTACATTTGGTCTTTTTGTCCTAAAATAAAAATTTGTTAAATTCACATATTCAACCTAACAAGTAAAATAAGTATAATGCATAATAATATTACATAAATTGGACAGGCCTTGAATCTTCTACCAGGATGAGTCCGGGTCCAAGAGGTTTGTACTTCCACTGGTAATGGTTTTGGACATTCGCAGTGTGTAGCATTGATGTAGTATTCCAATGGCTTTCTATTGGATCTGGAGGTAGAGGCAGAGGAGGGAGCCATTGTTTTATTTACCCAATGAGTAAACTCGACGCTTTTATAGTAGAGTCACATCTAATTTGGCGGGAAATAGACTTTGTGAATGAGCGGGTAATGAATATTGTGGAGGGAAAATTTCAAGCGAATTTTATATTGAGCGACTAAAAGGTCCTATTTTCAGCGAATTTTATTTTGGTTCCCTTATTGTTTCGTACAAACCCAGAACAGTGAACACAAATCCCAGAACACAAATCCCAGAAAAATGACTTCGGCTAATTCCCAAAAATTCAAACTTTATTTGGATTTTGAGACATCATTTCGTGGAGTTTTACTTCCAGTTAACATCACCTACCTACATCTGATTACCTATCTCACTAACAAATATCAGATTAAAGATAAGATCATCAGTTTATACTACATGTCCGATTCAACCAAAATTCATGTGAGTGACGATGATGATGTTTCTTTCTTCGTTCATGAAATATGCTGTAAGCAGAACTTGATCCAGACGCTATACATCAAACTTATCGAGAAATATTCAGAGGTAAAGCCGCCCACTTCTTCTAAGACTCTTGATATTGATCTTAATGTTCCTTTGTTGCCTCAAGAATCTGATTTTCAAACACCAAAAGTTGAAGATCATAATAATGAGGGTGCAGGTGCAAACGTTAATGTAGATGTGCATCCTAGTTGGCAGAAAACCACATTTCTAAATATCCCTGATCCACCCACTTCAGCTGATCCCATAATTAAAAAGCTAAGTAACCATAAACACCCGGTAGTATCTAAATTAAAGGTGGGTAGTCGGTTTGATGATAAGCAAGGATGCATTTATGCAATAGGAATAAAAGCGTTGGTTGATATGTTTGAGTATAAAGTTACTAACTCATGTAAGAAAAGGTACAGTGTAGCTTGTTTTGTAGAAGGTTGTAACTGGTACATTAACGCACGAAAAAGTGTTGTTAGCCGATACTTCTATGTTACTTCCATTAACGACTGTCATACATGTTCCAGAACAAAAATTCATCCTAATCATCGAAATGCTACCCGAAAATTAGTGGGTCACATACTAATTGATAAATTGAGGAATTACAAACGGGTATATACGGGTGCGGACATAAAAAAAGATTTTAATGTTGATTGGAAAGTAGACATTTCTTACTACCGAGCTTGGGGTGGGAAAAACATTGCATTACAGTTGTTGAACGGTTGTCCTAGGGAGTCTTTTGAGCAGTTGCCGTATTACTGCTATAACTTAAAGTTGCAAAATGAGGGGACAGTAACACACATTGAGACAGATGAGACAGATCGGATTAAGATGGTATTCATTGGTTTCGGTGTTGCTGTAAGTTTTCCATATATTCTATTATCTTTTATTTCTGATTAATACCTTCATTATTATCAAAATTTTATTAATTAAGCAATTTCTGATTGATTTATAATAGATTCATAGCTTCTTACGTTTTATGCGACCATTGCTAATCATTGATGCCGCACATCTTAAAGGGAGATACCTTGGTACGAATCTGGTTGTTGTTGGGATGGACGGCAACAACCAGATTATACCTATTACAACTGGTGTATCTCAAGGTGAGACCAATGAATCATAGACATGGTTTTTGAGCAAACTTAAAGAATGCATTGGTGAAGTAAAAGATTTGGCCATCATCTCTGACAGACATCCGGCAATTGCACATGCATGTAGTACCGTTTTTCCCAACGTGTTTCATGGTTTTTGTTGTCGGCATTTAATGATGAACTGCACTTTGAAAACTAGAAAGTGGAAGGCTATATATTGGAGGACATGCAAAGCTTACACAGGCAGGAGTTTGATGCTTCAATTTCTGAGATTCGATCATTAAAACCTGATGTGTATAAAAAACTAAAAGATGAAGCTGGATTTGATAAATGGTCGCGTGCTTACTTGCCCCGCAAACAGGTACAATTATTTGACCTCAAATAGTGCTGAATCAGTAAACTCTGTAACCAAAGATGTTAGGAAGGTTCCAATAACCCAGCTAATGGAGTACTACCGAAGGCTTCTACAAAAATGGTATTTTGAACGTCGAGCAAAATACAAAGGTAACTTAAAAAAACTGTCTATTATAATTGGTTTATTACATATTTGTCACGTCGCTCGAAAATGTATTATTATTTTTTTATTTCAGATGCTCCAACGGATGAACTTAGCGAATGGGCAAATGCAAAAGTAAACAATAGAATGGCAAAGAGTGCTAATTGGGGTGTTAACGGAATTGAGATGCACAAGATTTACCAAGTTAGTGATCCGAAACATGTTCATATTGTTGACTTTGACAACAGAGAATGCACTTGCCGCAAATGGCAGCTATCTGGTCTACCTTGTGGTCATGTTTGTGCTGTGTCTAGAGTTGAAGGGATGACTGACACTAGCAGTTGGGCGATGGATTGGTTTAAGAAAACGTCACTAAAAAATACATACGAAGCAAGGGTTTATCCTCTAAAAGATGTATCCTTGTGGCGTACTCCTGATGACTTGCAAACCGTAAAACCTCCTGCTATGGATAAGCGACAACCTGGAAGACCCAAAGAAAAAACACGTATCCGATCACAGGGGGAAGAGCCAGAAAGCAAAACCTGTGGCAGGTGTGGAAAGGCAGGACACACAAGACAGTCATGTACTGAACCGTTGATGACAAGCAAGGCAAGTGTGTTTCTATATTTTATTTCAATGTATATAATTTTTAATGTAATTAGTGATATGGTTGTTTGAACTAATGTCACATGTCAGAAACGTAAAAGAAACTCACAATCGTGCACCCTACAACTAACGAAGAAGCAGTGGAACAAGAACGACATGGAGGACAGAGGACGCGTGTAGAGGTCGAAGAGGGAGAAGCAAGTGCTCAATCAAACAATGATTTCGTATGGAAACGTGAATCATCTACTCTTGAAAACATCGTTCTAACAACATTCAGCCACAACTCTGACGAAAATGTTGTTCATTTGGACGATTTATAGTTACTCCAATTTGAACTTTAACACAATGGAAGCACAACTTATCAGTCATCTAGAATTTTCAATGTTTGTTACTTGAATAATAATAGCTACAGGAATGGCTTGCTTTTATTGTTTTTTTTTACTTATTATTGTTTTTTATGTTACGCTATTTGTGAGAATGTTATACAATCAACTGATCTTCAAGATCTATCAGTGGTATTTGGATACATTTTTGGTTCTTTTCTATAAAAACATATTGTTCATTCAAGTTGGAATTTAACCATGGTCAAGAAAGCTCTAAAGCAAAGTAGCAAATTGTTCATTCACTTACAGAGTACAATCAACATCAAATCCAACTACAAGAAAACAGCTATACATGTGATACTAATCCTAATCTAGTTCATATCATCTATTCCAAAATCTAACAGGCTGTTGGATATGCATGATCGCTCACATCTTTCACACTAGATGATGGATATGCGTTCGTGAAGTCTTGCATAACCACCCATTCCTTCTATCTCGATGGCTGGAGATGCATGACTACTATGACGAGGATGCTAAGGATCAAAATGGAAAGGATGGATTGATGAAAATGTTGATGATGACGATGACCACACATGATGATGGAGAAAAATAATATGTCCTTTGTGCTTCATCTATTGATTTCAACCAAAATGCAATCCATCCACCATCCTTAAGCATTTCCCCTATACGATATGTGTTGATGCACCAAAACCTGGTGCAGAAAGACCAAGAACCACCTCTCTATCCTTAGGGAGTGGCGGATTTCTGGCTCGTGGCCTTCGTTGAGGCTGAGGTGCTGGAGGTTGGGAGTAAGATGTTCTCTCCTTATAGGAGTCATCAGAATCATCAGCAGATTCACTTGGATTCACTACACTATCATCTTCTGAAGAAGGGAGAAAGGGTGATTTACTTGGTCGTGGATATGGTCGTGGAAAGTAATGAAACCATGGGTTTGAATCATCACTTGATGATGATGATGATGATGATGATGATGAGGCTAATTTTGTGAGATCTATGATCTCTGGTTTAGTACTCATGGTCGATTGTGGTTAATTTTGGAGCATTGATGAAATTAGGGTTTGTGATGATATTTGGGGGTTTTTGATGAAGAGTTATGTGTGCATTGGGATTGTTTTATAGAAACTTTCAAGACTTAATGAGATTTAATGCGTGTGGGTGAAACAGTATGAGATTTAATGCGTGTGGGTGAAAAAAAGAAAAGATATTTACTGAACCTTGAATCACGTGATGTATTTCGCTGATTTGGTATTCTTCAGAGAATGGCTAGTGTTTCTACCGAAGTTGAAAGTTAAATTGGGTAAAAGTAGCAGTACACGTCAGCACTGGTCAACATTGACCAAAATTGGGAAACTACTACTTATTCTCTATTCGCATATCTTCGTCTCAAATTAAACGATTCCCTCTTTCCTCACCTTCAAAACACTTCCACTTGTGTGAATCTTAACCCTAACTTACGATTTTTCTCATGCGCCAATTCAAGCATGATCATAATAAAATCGCTCGGGAACAGCTAATGGTGATGAGTTGTATAGACCAATGGTAGAATTCTTACAGAGTTCCAAGATTCATTATGCTTTAACACATTCTCCGAATGGAATATATGAATCGTTGGTTACTCAATTTTGGGCCACTGCTACAAAACGGAGTGATACAGAGATTGTTGCAATGATTGACGGAACAGAGCATGTGGTGACAGAGGAGCGGATAAGAAGACAACTTCGTTTGGATGATGAGAATGGGGTTTATCATTCTAATGTTGATGTGGTACTTGATGGGCTAAGAGCAATTGGATATCAAGGTACAAGGACTGACATGTGGTTAAAGAATCAACTTTGTCCTATGTGGAGGTTTTTGGTTCATACATTGCTTCAGAGTTTAAGCAATAAATCAGGAGGATGGGATCAATTTTCTACTCATTTGGGATGTGGTATTGTATGTCTATCTCAGGGTTTAACTTATAATTTTTCTAAGTTTATTTTCGATAATATGGTTGAGAATATAACTAGGAAGAAGAGCAAGTTTTTGATGTACCATAGGTTTTTACAAATGATCTTAGCTGTTACTACCGAAACCCAAGCTTTTTATCCCATAGGAGCTTTATCTTCTAAGTTGTTTGCTTCAATGAGAACTAAGTATGAGGGGACACATCATCCTTTGCTAGCAGCTATGTTGCCTCAAAACAATGAAGCTGCTGATGAGGATAATGTTGTTGGTGTTCCATCTTCTACCAATACTACTGATGGTAATCCTTCATTGCTATTGATGAGGGTCCTTCACATCTGAAGCATCTAATGTTTCTCCTGACCTACCTCCACCTATACCTTCACCTAGACCTAGTCCTAGTCCACCACCTACTCAAGTTTCTCTTGATGAAGTTGAGCTTGAACTGATAGACGCCCACACCTAGTCCTATTAGGAATCAATTTGATGAAGGATTTCCTAATTTTGAGCATGTTCATATTTCTCCTGAAAGGCCTAATGAAGCTCCCATTACCATGAGCAATCACTGGTGGATCAGAGGACCCTATTACCCTACATCTATATATGCTCTAGTGAACAGTATGCGGTGAGGTGGCTGATCTCAAGAAGGAGCTTACAGAGACCAAGTCTTCTCTTGGTGGTAAGATTGTGGAGTTGCAGAATAAAGTTAAGAACTTGGAGGAACTAATTGGAAAAAGAGGCAAAAGGAGAGTTTTGGTTTCTTCTTGATGAGGAGCAAGAAGAGACTCAGCTTGCATCACTAGGAATCTTGGCTGATGCAGCTCTAACAACTCATGTTTCTTCTCCTATTGCTGCTGAATCTTCAAAGAAAAAGGAACCAATTCGATACACTAGCAAAAGGAAAAGACTATATTTGAATAAGGAATCTACTAAAGCTTCAAAGGGAGAAATTGTTGCAAGTGTGTCTGCTGATATTCAAATGGAGGATGTTGCTGTGAACATCAAGGTCAAGCTGAATTCTACTTCATTTGTGAGGCGTTTTCTCAACTGTTTCGATGGGTGTTTTTCTGATGACCACCAATTGGGTTATCTTGAGGAACCTGAGGAACCTATGACAAAGGAAAGGAAAGCTGTGAGTGTGTTTCAGATCGGTGTCTGAAGAAGAAAAGCAAGCTCAAGCTAGGATGTTTCTGATTATGAAAATATGCGAAGAGTCGTGCAAAGGGCGAGTTTCTTCATACTCAGTCTGATTCTAATTTGTCTACAGAGAGACAACTAGAGCTTGCTAAATTATTTCCTACGATCACTGATGCTCAATGGGATGCCTATACTAATCAAGGTGCTTCTGATCCTAAACTTGCTAAATGCATTTTAGGTGCAGCTTTTGATAGTGATAATTTTGTGGCACAAATGGTGGACTTTGGAAAACAAATGAAGAAAGAAGCAGCTGCAAAGAGGAATGCTATTGTTGCTCAAAGGAATAAAGCAAAACGGGGAAAACCAATGACGCTCGAAGAGAGTTCATATGAGGAGGGTTGTAAAGAATCAAAGTTCTACTGTATACAATACTGGCATGTCAATGAAGCAAATCTTAGCTTTATCTGATGATGCTTTGATCAGAAAGTATAATATGATTATGAAGTTTTCTTCATCTGGTTCTACTACTTCTTCTACATTGGAAAGGATTGCTAATATGTCTGATGTTCCTAAAGCAAAGAGACCCAAGACAGTTGAGATTGTAGATAATTTTGATGATGTGGCACCAAAATTAAGTTCTCCTGATGTTTCTTCGGCAGCTTGTTGAGGAGAGAAGTTCACTGATATGGTTTCTTCTCTTTGAACCTTTTCTTCTTTATCCTGAAGCATTGCCTAGTATTGCATCTGATAATTTGATAATTTAAGAAAGAGATAAAGGTTGCTTACGAGATGCTTGCTTAGATGACGTGATGGTGTTCCAATTAAGTCTACTTACGCTTCTTCTACTCAAGCGAAGATGTTCTTGAAGAGTCTCGAGGAAGGATCTTCTCAAGGGATTTATACACCGGTAGGAGGAAGAAAAGGATGGCTAAAAGGAAACTTAGTTCCTTAAGGAGATCTGTGAGACTAGCTAGGAGAAAGATTTCCAAGAGTATTTCTTTAGATCTCAAGGCTGCTGACTCAACTTTTATTAAAGAAGGAACTGTTGATGTTTTTCCTGAAGGAACACATGCTTTATTGATCAATTGGACAGCTGGGAAGCTTAACACTGTTTATCGACTGGATAATTCTACTATACAGTTCAAATTCTTGAAGGAAATCTTTCATTTGGTGGATAGACATGATTTGAAGATGTTGTATCAACATGTCACTCAACATTATACTATTCATTCACCACATGGTTCTGGTTTATATTTATTAGGTGATCTTCAAGTCTTGTTTGATTCTCATTCTCCATATGGTAAAGGGTATTCTATTTGGAAGAATTCACATAAGTGGGAGATTGAGAGTCGGAGATTCTATCCTATGCCATGTGTTCATGTGGTTCAGACAAAATGTGGCATGATTTTGTATATGTTCTCGGATAAGACTTATCCTTTGTCTGTTACATTAATGGAAAGAATGCTGAGACAGAAGTTGGAAGTACCTCCTAATCCAGTTGGCAATGATGACTTTCATTCAACACAATGTGTTGGGTTGATTAAAACTCAGCTTCTGCAACATAAAGGTTCATCTTGATTGTGGTATTTTGTATCTTTTGTAATATTTGTTTTCTTTATTTAGTTAGTTAAAAAAAATGAATGTATATATTTGAGTTTGTCTAACTTTTATTGCAGGTTTGTTGTATATTCTTGATGGTTATTGACTCACCAGATATACCTTGTGTATGTCAAAGAGTTAGCTAGTCCAAGGGGTACAGCTTTGGTAAAGACACATCAAATCTGTTGATAGCTGTAATGGTTTGCTCAAAATCATAGGGACTGCAACCACCCATGCTTAATTGCTGAGGGTTGTATGGTTCTCAATTCACCATGGTTTATTCCTATTTGGAATCCAAGAATTGACTAGCCCACTTGTATATGGCTTGTGCTAAAGGCATTGGACTACCATATTTGGTTATCAATTCACCAATTCTAAGAATTGACTAGTCCTGAGCAAACGGCTACAGGTAAAGACATTTCAAATCCGTTCATGGTTGCTGATTTGCTAATAAATCATATGGTTATCAGTGTACCATAGTTTTTTTAACTTAAACATTTGGCTACTCCAAAAGAGTAATGGCTATTGGTAAAGAGACATCAAATCCATTATTTTCAATGATTCACCTCTCACAGGAGTTAACACACCTGGATGTGATGAGAATAGTATGAAAATAATTTGTTTTGATGTACATGTTGTCATTTGTTCTTTGCAAAGATATGGAGTTTTCGAGTTTATTCATCAAAGAGATGTTCTTATTTTGAGTCTTTGCTGCTGATGTTCAGATACAATCAACTCTGTGCTGCATAGTTAAAGATCTATCAAGAAACTAGAACTTAACCTACTCAAATTCCAGTTTAGGTGAACACCATTGGGAATTATGTGAAGTATGGATTATAACTGAAGTTAATGTGAATGGATTCTGCACAAGTAGTGTGGATTCTACCAAGACATAATTCTGAAGATATATAGTGATCGTTGGTTTCTCGGAAGTTGTTATTCCTTGTTTAGTATATTTAGTTTGGATATACATGAGCTTTATTAGGAAGTGATAGTGTATATCTTATTTAGTTTTATGTTTATACGTTTCTTGGGAAACGGTTTGTTTAGGGTTCCTTGTCCATAAAAGGAACACAATAGTATGAGTTATGTACCAGCGTATACCTATGGAATATATGGAATATATGGGATTTTAATTTAAAATGAGGTTGCGAAAATAACAAAATTTGAACAATCGAAGACATTAACTTCACATTGTTAAAGTATCGTCTGACCTTTTTTGCATCAATTTCTTGATTTCCAAATTTTTGCGCCTAATCCGTTACACTTTACTACTAGCCGCATTCTAACATCACAAAGGATTCAATCTTCTAGGATTGGTTTAATTACCTCGCAGAGGTTCCTTGTATGTGCAATCTTTCTATCTTTTGAAACAATGGATCAATTATAGGATGTGTCTCCTTTGTTCCTCTTGAACTGAGTTTAGCTTCCAAAGATTTGTCTTGCCACATTCTTTGATAAAGGATAATCCCTATCAACAAACATTAAAACCTATCATTTTTAGTTTTACACCATGAACCTTGCAAGATGAGTACAATAGCCATTCAACCACCTCACAATCATACCAATATTCAGCATCAAGATCAGGTTCAAACATGTTCTTTATAGTAGCCCATACAAACTTAGCTAACTCTCCATTTGGACCTAACTTCCCATATCTGAACTTCATTACTTTCCATAACTGGTCCAAATCACTCTTAGTCAAACAATCCAGTAAGATCCCAAATGTTAAATAAGTGGATTTGCATCCATCACCTCTTGTAATCTCAACTACTTCTCTACCTCTTTCTATAACAATCTGCCAATCCATAATAGGATGAAATGCTTTTAAAGGAATAGGATTAATAGGTTCAGGATTAGGACTATTAGTCTCCTTAAAATACTGTTTAGTTCTTTCTTTTTTTTTCAAATCTTCATCCACCTTTTGTCTTTTATAATCGATTGCTTTTTAACCATTCTGCTTCTTCTCGAATTCATAGGATTGTGATCATCATTAACCCTCATACACATCGCATAAAGCTCCTTCATCCTCTCAAATGAACATGTTCTTAGATCTTCAAAGAACATGTATGCCTGAATTCTTGATAATCTTCATGTATGTATTTCTCATCTCGCTCTTTGTAGGAGGTTTCTTTCTTTTAACTTGCTTTTTTTTTTTTGAACCTTGTTGCCCATTCACACAAGATTCTTGCTTTTTGATTATTAGAGAACAGTTCCCACACTTGACGAGTGTACTCATTATTAATATTATTAGAAACTTCAAGATAGGATTGTGAATCCTCCCAATCATCTAACCATCTCTGAGTAGCTTCCTCCTCTTCTAGCTTTTCCTTCTATTTTGCTTTTCAAATTTCCATCCAAACTACTAGGTCATGATCATAAGCAATCTGCTCTTCTTTATTCTTAAACTTTATATGGGTTGTTCGCAATACCTTTCCCTTTCCAATATCCGTAGAGCCACCTTCTTTTCAAAGGCTCACCAATAGTCAAACTTTTAGTCAGGGTTTAGGTCCCGTTGGTTTAAGAAATATAGGAGCGTGCAATGGTAGTCTGTAGGGTTTGATGAACTTTGCTTAAATTTATCTGTAAGCTCTGGCCGTTCTCACTTCAACTTTTTGATTTAGGTGGTGAAACAGATGTAGTTGTGACAATTGTAGATGTGGTAGTAATAGCAGTGTGTGAGACTACTATATCGTCTACTACATTCTTCAAAATAGCCGTCGGTTCAAAATAGCCGTAATATGTAAACGCCTAGCCATATGTCTCCGCACCACCTCCTTCTTTAACGTACATCGGTTGGTGTGGTTACCTCGCCAGTTGTGCAAAGGTGTTCTCGGTAACTATCGCATGGTTAAAAATAGCAAGGGATGTGTCCTGCACCACCTCCTTCTTTAACTTGTACATCAGGTTGTAAGCAGTGTTCTCGAAAGTAACTATCGGTTACAGTAAACATAGCGGGATGTCTCCTGCACCACCTCCTTCTCTTTAACTTGTACATAGTGTGGTTAGCCAGCGGGGTTCTCGGTAACTACGTCGGTGATTACAGTAAACACTAGCAGTGGATGTGTCCCTGCACCACCTCCATTCTCTTTAACTTGTACATCAGCTTGTCGCAGCTGGGTTCTGAGTAACTATCGGGTTTAGTAAACACTAGCAGTAAGATGTGTGCACCACCTCATTCTCTTTAACTTGTACATCAGCTTGGTGGGTTACCTCATTGAAGTTGTAGCGGTGGGTTCTCGAAGACTATCGGATGTTTTTTGCACCACATCCTTCTCTATATCATCTAATACAGTCTTCAAGATCTCGAGTACAACTTCATTCCCATCTTTATCAGACACCACATACTGCTCTCCATGATCTACACTATCCACATCCTCATCCATATGCACAACAAAGCAGCCTTCCCTGAATCAAATCCCGGCAGTCGTCCCATGCTTTTTTGGTCCTCCAAAACCACATCTTGAGAGGAGCTCACCTTCTTAGTATGTTTCCTAACTCTTCTAACAACACTACTACCATGTCTCCTAACTTTCTCCATCACAAACATCCCTGTGCTTCAATTTTGATCGTATTCTCCATTTTGTACATTTAACCGTCAATTCATTTAATCTTTCACGATTTTCATCCCCAACTCGACCTGTGTTAACTGGTCCGAGAGGTGGTTCATTGGAAAAGGCATCATGTTGATGTTCATCATTATCCGTCCATTCATGTTGATATTCCAAGGTACCCTCCTCACCGACCTGTGTGAACTGGTGCGCAGTGGTGAAGTTATCATAGCATCGGGTTGGTGTCGTGGTTACACTCGTACTCAACAGTGGGTGCAACTACTGTTAGTGGCTTGGTTCAGTCCAAGCAATTGGGGTTCATTTACATCATCAAACTCACGAATGACAGGTAAATTAATCATATGAGGGAACAATGGAACAATTGGGATTGTTAAATTAGGCTTTTGGTTCCTCATATGAGCAAAAACCTTAGGATGCATATAATGCACCTCATACTTTGTATTATGTTCAACAAGTTCTGCTATTTGGCTATCCACAATAAGTTGAACAAACCTAGGATACAAGTAATATTTACCTTTCTTCCAAATATTCTGCAGAAACCCTTCAAAAATCATGCTAGACCAATTGAATTCCCTCCCTTCATATAGACAAATTAAAGCAGCTTGCAATTCGGAGGGAAATTCATTAAACCCAAGTGGTCTTATTACTCAGACACATCAAAGAAGGTGTGAATTAAAAACTTCCATTCGGGAGAAAACATACATTTCAAAAATTTTACCCTGTCTCCCCTTCTTGTATAACCTAATCTTTCTAAACCTATAAATATATCATTATCAGAAAGATTAACTAGTCCATTAGCATCATCGAACATCAAAGTACCTCTAATGAATTCCTCATCCACCAAAATCTCATTATCATCAACCGCAGTCCTAAACACCTCAGATCTATCTCGCTCCAGATCTCAAGATTACCCCAAAATCATGTATATAGTCTTTAAGAATTGTGGGTGCTACGTTAATGCAAACCTGAATTTTATCGTGGTTGATAAAATCAATCATGTCATGAAAACCATTGATTGATTTTTTTATTAAGTAAGCAACTAGGTTATGGGTGTTGGAATACTGCGACGGCATTGTCAGTTGTTATGAAATATGATGTGGGATTTTGAAATTACCAGTTTGGAGTGGTTAGGGTTTATGTGGAGCGTCAATTGGAAGTGATTTGAAGATCAATTACTTCAACTGGCAGTGATTTGGGGGAAAAATAAGTTTGCACCAAATTTTACAAAACAGCCCCTTGAAGTATGCATTACCATGAACTTGCTATCAGTGGATTTCAAACCACTAAAGTGGTTTGATACAGATACTCTTGTGGATACATCAAATTTACAAAACAACCCCCAAGTATATATTATCGGAAAACCACCGGTGCATTGACAACCACAAGCAGTGGATTGAAACCACTAGCAGTGGTTTGATAGACGCTAGCAAATGGATACATCAAATTTACAAAACAACCCCTCAAGTGATACATTAACAGAACATGCTAAACAGTGGATTGAAAACCACTGGGGGTTTATAGCGCTAGCAAAGGATACATCAAATTTACAAAAGCAGCCAAACCCAAGTATACATTATCAGGTCAACTCCAAGAAAGAATGAAAATCACGTGTGGGTACATTTACAACAAACCGTCCTTATACTTACGAACTTATTGATTTTTAAAATAATTTGTAATATACGTGTCTCGTTTTGTAATTCATCCGTTGTTACGAAACATATATCCTAAAATTGGCATTGATATGTATGACCGAATCGTGATCACCAATATAGGTTTTTCTAAAATAGGTATTAGTATGCACCCACAACTAATTTCCGTTATATATTATGATCTATCTAGTTTATGATATATTAATGTTAGAGTGCAAGGTGTGAAATAACCAAACACTTAATGAATACCAAAGTCAACCACTTAATTTACTCCTCAACAACTTATACCTTCCCCACATTAATTTTATGATTCCATATTAACTTCTATTTAAAAACCTATAACTCACATACTACCCATATCACACATACCCCAATTATTAACCTCAACTGCTTTCACCTCAACTTCTTTATCTTCATCTTCATCACTTTAACCACCACTACATCATGGCGCCACCTCCACCACCACTACATCACCGCTGGTATCGCTTACTACTTTTTATAAATACTCTTGTAAGTGGCCGTAAAAGCTTCACTGGGTTTTTTGTTATATAGTTGTAATCTTAACTGGGTATCTCTAGTTTATTAGGTATTGTTATATAGTATATTATATGCAATTGATTAGTTGTAGGAATATATGATTTGCTTTTATACTTGTTTGAAATTGATTAGGTGTCACGGGTTCCAATCTGGAGGCCAAGCGCGACCGTAGTCGAGGCCAAAAAGGTAAGATATGTCATAGATTGCGTATTTTAAAAGAGGGTTTTAGGTAATGAGAACTATCCAAGCAGGTATCAAAAGACCTTTAAACCATTAAGCTCGGTTGGTCATTTTAACATTAGAGGTAGGAGGGTAGGATGGTGGATTTTGGGATATAAACCTTTCTTGGCGGGGTGTTGGGATTAACCCCTTTCATGTGTAATAGCACTTTAACTAGGATAATGAGATCATGTTGTGTTCATATGCTTGTGATACAAAAGATTTGATCGTGCTTGCGGACGACTATTTGAACAGTGTGTATATGGTTGAGGGTTCTCAAAACAAAAGAATGTTGTTAGTGTGTATACTTAAAGTGCTATTATACCATTGGCCAACACCATTTCATTCCTCTTTTACAATGATCTTCCCAAAAACTCACCAACAATTCTCTCCTATATTATCAAACAACAAAATTGATGTCAAAAGGCCATGACCGGGCTTCTCGATGGTTTTTACGAGGAGGTACGCGGTTTTTCTTGGTCCGGTAGATACCGGAAAGTGTAAAGCCATTTCTTGTTACGTATGTAGAAGTAACGATGATGAGGGTTGAATCTTGAAGTGTAGAAAGGTGGTGCAAAAGGGTTTAGCTTGCTTTGAGATTGTTTAACTGAGTGTGTGTTTTTAGTGGTGTCTTTTTTGGTGAGAAAGTCCATGTTTCCGTGTGACAGAGAGAGATCATAGATGATAACAAGATAGATGAAATGGTTGGTAATGATATATATATATATATATATAATGGTGGCGAGCGATATGAGCGTTTTTGAGGGTGCCTCATTAACTCCACTTCACTCGCCATCACTATCATTACAAAACCCTGTCATCTATTCCTTATAATCTCTGACATCTCTTTGTTACACAAAAACATGGAGTTTCTCAACAAAAGACGTGACACTAAAACACACACGATAGTTATGAACTCTCTACGCATGGCTAAACCACTTTGCACCACCTTTCTACCCTTCAAGATTCAACTCTCATCATCATGTAACCATTACAAACCGTAACGAAACGTGTGTACACTTTCCGTATCTACTGGACCAAGAAAACCGTGTACTCGCCCTGTGGGCGAACCATCAAAGAAACCACTTGCGTGTCATCGGCACTAAACTTCAATTTTGTTGGTTCATAATATAGTAGAGAATTGTTGGTGAGTTATTGGGGTGATCATTGTAAAAGGATAAAAAATGGTTATCGGCAATGGTATAATATAACTTTAAGTAGACACACTAACATCATTCCTTTGTTTTCATGAACCTTCAACCATATACACACTGTTCAAATAGTCGTATGCAAACACGATCAAATGTTTTGTATCACAAGCATATGAACACAACATGATCTCATTATCCTAGTTAAAGTGCTATTACACATGAAAGGGTTTGGACCCCAACACCCTGCCAAGAACTTGGTTTATGTCCCAAAAAAAATCCACCACCACCCTCCTACCCTAATTGTTAAAATGACCAACTCGAGCTTAATGGTTTAAAGGGTCTTTGTGATACCCGATGCTTGGATAGTTCTCATTACCTAAAACCTAAGCTATTAAATACGAGTTAAGCTTTGGTCAAACTCAAGAAGCGAAGATATCGGAAGTCAATGACAAAACCGCTGGTTAACACGGTTCGCTACCTTATGTGTTACGATATGTTTGTAGAGAATAACATGGTTAGGATTACCGCTAAATGGATTATAGGTATAGTTTTTGAACATTTGCTTATACGTAGCTTAGGTATAGTTTCGGACCATTGGTGATTTTGGAAACACATTTTATGTTATCTATTGATGCTTATATATGAAATTATGTTTAGCGAATTTGTGTTGTTGTCACAAAACAAAAACGGAAAAAAATTGTTCTTCTTATTGAAAATAGAAAATACAAATATCATTTAATCAGCCAAACATATATGATGATAACTTCTAAACAAGTATCCATTTTTTCTTCTAAACAATATACATTTTACACTTCTATTTTAAAACTACTAAATGACAATACACATTTTATGCTTATCACTCTATAATTCCACTCTATTTAATCCGCTCTAACAACTCCTATCACAACTACCAACACATTTTGTGGTTATCACTCTATATTTCCACACTCTATTTTTTAATCCTCTCTAAAAATTATCTCAACCAACAACAACAATGTCCAACCCCAAGTCTTCCCCTCTTGGATCAACTATCCCGCATGCTGAAACTCTCGATCTGTAAAGTCTATGATGATTGTGGAATATTGGGGAGAAGTTAGGGATCTTGTTAAGGATGAATTAGATCTGCAAGAGAAGATTGACGAGCTAACCGCTCGTGTACAACGTAGGGATGTGCTTATTGGAGAGCTGTTGGTTATGGGTCCAACTAACTTCGCTCAATGCATTGCTCGCACATGAGAAGGATGCAAATTAAAGATAGGACTGAGATTGTAAGGAAGCAGACCTCCATCTTAGAAAGGCGTGCTCGCGTTTCTTCTTTGTTATCCTTCATTGAACATCTCGAGTCAATGGTCCTTTGAATTTGTGAAGCCTTCATGTTAGGTTTATGTTTTGTTTAGGTTATGTAAATCTTTGATTTACGTTAGTTATGGTGGGTTATGTGTGTACTAGTTAAGTGTAACTACTTTTGTTTATGTCGTTGTCAATCTTAATCTTATTTGTCTTTGTGTTTTACAAAACAACCTACATTGACGTTGAATTAAAAAAGAAAAATTATATCGCATAATCGACATAATTAAAATAAAAACATAAAATAAAATAGCAACCACATAAATCCTTGTATCCAATTTTTTGTTAGTAAAACAAAATATGTTTGTCTAGTTGGTTTAAGTTGGTAAGATGAAATAAGCGCATTTAAAATGTCGCTTGGAATACATCGGTTTATGTGAAAGTACTTGACATGATACATTGGATTGTGTGATAATACTTTTTACACTTTTCATTGTTGTTTGACCTCGGATCGGAAAAAGATTTGCATTTGACTTGTTACTAAAGTTCTTGTCGTGGTTCGTGTGATAGTGGCCGAAGTCGCTAATCTAAAAAGCGCTTTTAAAAATGTCGCTCAGAATATATTGGATTACGTGATAGTACTATTAAACACATGTCTTATTGTATATATATTTTTGGGTACCAAACATGTCTTATTGTATATCTAGATGATACTTTCTTCACCATACTTGGGTGATATACATGCTCAAAATGTTTTGAATTACGACTAAGTTTATTGCTTAAAAAATATCGCTTAAAAAGTTGTTTAAAAAACTAGGTAAAATATTCGCTTAACAATTTAAAATAAATGGAACTAAATAAAGACATATAAATTTAGTGCCACCTAAATACAATTGTCGAATATACAATTTAGCTATACAACTATTCTGAGTCCATGCACGTTTGCAATACGTTTAAACTCGTCTCCTAATGTCAACGATTAACATGTGAGGCATGGAAACTGTCAAATTAAAAGAATAACAAAGGTTCAACATTTCTTCAAGTAAACAAATTCATCAAGTAGTCTACTATACTTATTTTAGTTCAAGTTGGCTATCAAATCAATATAGCTTATAATAAATTGATCAAGTAGTCTACTATACTTATTTTGGTTCAAGTTGGCTATCAAATCAATATGGCTTATAAGTCAAAAGGCCATAATTAAAAGAGCTTATAACTCAAATAAAACACACATAAACCATAGGAAAACTATAAGCTGCTTTTTGTTTAAAAAAAGAAAAAAAACAAAAAGAAGAAAATGACTACAAAAAATGCCTTCTAGAGGAGTTGTCAGTAGCTGCCGGGTTCTAGTCTCGTTAGAGACATGATGGTGGAGAAGTTTCTAAGAGGGAGTAAGCCATCATGTCACTAGGGTGGGCGGCGTTTAACCAATAAAACCCAAGATATTAGGGCTCGTGTTGTTGAGAGGGATTTCGTGATTGCAGAGTTGGAGCTTTTGTATCCCTTTGATTCAGGTGTGCAAAGTATTTCACAGTTGAATATTTTGAAAAATGAGGATTTGGTATACACATTGCAAACATGTTGTTGCGAAGGTTGTGAACAAAGCGTATTTAACAAGGGAGCTTATGTCATTCATTGAAAGCCTCAAGTCTATGGTGTCTTGAATCGGTTTCTTCCGGTGTTTTTCAAGTATGTGTTTTGAGTTTAATATATGGTTAGGAATGTATGAAGTTTTATGTTTATGCTATGGATGTTCTATAAACCTATTAAGGTTAGTTTTGTTGGATATTTTAATATATGCACTTACTTATTTATGTTTGTCTAAGTACTTTTGTGGGAACATACCTGTGTTATAACCTGCTCCCTTGATATGCTGGCTTGTAACGTAGTGTTGAAAACATAAACTACATCATAAAAAAAAATATAATCAATATGGATACGTGTCCTGTGGTAAGTGTGATTCGTTGTGAAGTGAGTGTGTGAAAACACAAATATCAACGTATATCAAAATAACCGTAAAATTCGACAAATCAACCCTTTAGGAAAAAGGTCAACGTGCCAAACCTCACGGGTGTGATAAAAGTGATACCGGGAAAGTGACTTCCCCGGGTCGTGTCCCAACGAGGTGTGAATGGAAGGATTCGTTGAGTTTCGTGATTATGGACTTGAATTGGTTTTTAATGATTTGGATTTGATTACGTATTCTACAAATTAATTAACGGGAAAGTAATTAAGGCAAGGGAACCCTAATAAACTACAAACTAACTACTACTAAGCCTAAGAAATGATAAGACAAAGCTAGACTAAGTCCTAGGGTGCAAAAACGCAAAAACGTAAAAACGGTAAAACAACCCGAGCCATAAACGTAAAAATTTTGCAATTTAAGGGCTACGGGTGTGAAATCAATTTTCCTACGTTCTATTTGACTAAAAATAATTTTAGGAAAAAGCGGAAAATTTTTTTGACTTTTAAATTAATTACTACGAATTAAAATCTATTTTAATCTAATTAAATGATTAAAAATACTAAACTAATTTGGAAAAATCTGAAAATTTCGTAAAAACTACTTAGCTATACACTGATTCTAAGAAAAATTAAAAACTTGGGTGTTGCTTTAGAAAATAAGCTAGAAATAAGCTCAAAAGAGCTTAACATACAAACTGCCTAAGTGTCCTTATAAGGTTAATTGTGCAGAAATCTAACGAGACAAGTCCCAAGGGCAGTTGGTTGTGTGGTGTTGTGTTGAGGCGTTGGTTTTGAGTGAGGAGACCTGGTTCGAATCTGGGCTCCTTCACTTTTTGCAAACTTATTTTTTTTTTCAACTTTTCTTATCAAACCTTAAAGACACAATCAAATGAGCAACTTTTGCAAAAACTTTTCTTCTAAAAACTTGTCAAAAAGCGTTTGAACCAAATTTTATTCAACTTGATAACTAAACAAACCACTCTCTCTTATTTTTGTGATTCCAAAAACACACACCTATTTTTTGTTGACTTTCTTTTTGAAGCTTGTTTATAGGATCAAAATAAAGAGATTTTATAAAAACTTTTTGTGTGAAAGGGTTTAGAATAAGCAGTTAGAACTGCTTATTCCAAACAGTGGATAGCAAAACTAAACAAACACCCTTTTAGCAGCTTAAGACTTATCCAACCAAACACTTCTTGAAGGATCTCTTAATTACACCAGATAAGCACTCAAATTAATAAGCTAACAGTGGGGTCAAATAAGCTAAACCAAGCTCACCTAAATCTAAATAAGCTAGAACACCTAACTATGGGAAAACAGTTGGCATTAGGACTTAAACTACGGGGGTTCTAGTCTAGAAGGAATGACCAAATAAGCACTAAACAAGTTAAATAAGCACCCACTTCAACTATCCTAATCTAAATATGTTAAAAGCAGTTAAGAAAATCCAAATAAACATGAATTGGGAACCTGATAAGTACTGAAAAAAAATGGGATCTGAGCTACTGTTTCACTGTTGTTTTAAGTGGTGAGAACAAAGTTGCTAAGGCCTGTTGGGCTTATTTTAAACTAGGAACCTGAGCTTCAAGATAATCAAAGGCTACAACAAATAAAGTTAGCATGGTACACATTCAGAAAAACAGATTTTTGTGGTGGAAAGAGCTTATAATGTGCCTAAAGACTAAGCTGCTATCAGCTGGTGTTGAGCCAAATTTTTGCTGATACAAAACAGGTTTCAGTTGCAAAAGACAGGTTTCAAAAGCATTTTAAACTATACTAATAGGAACTGTGATGCAATTGAAATGGACACTAGTTTAGTATGGGATATGAGGACTCTAGAAAAACCAAAGTTGGACATTTTGAAGATCAACCAAGCTACCAAAGTCACTAATGACTAGCAGCCTGATGACTTGTTTTGTTCAGTTTTAGAGAGCATAAAACAACCCTTTCCTTTCAACCAATCTTGCACTAAACTTATGCATTTATTTTCAAAAGCTTGTCACTGATTTAACACTACTAGAAAGAGTATGACTTGGTGGGTAAAACGGGTAGAAAGTGGACTTTAACCATTTAACAGACTTGACCCAAACAACCCTTAAGATGATTTGACAAAAGCCTATTCTATTTTCTTTGCCTAAAACAGTTTTGCCCCTCAATTTTTAGTAATCTAAGATCAACAAACTGAGTAAAAAAAAAGTACTTCATTAATCAACAAAGGAAACTAGTACAAGGTAAATGAAGACAGAGAAAAGAAAAGAAAACATTTTTAAGACTAAATTAAGGGGTTGCCCTTTCTGGCTTACAACTTGATCCTATTTATACTAAACTAAGGTCTTCAAGTCTTCAAATCTTGTGTGCTTGTTATGTGAGAGCAGTCAAGCCAAGCTCCACCCTTTGTGCTTCTTGAACTAAATCCTAGCCATCCAACAGTTAGGTACCAATATGGGGCAATCAGAGCCGTCCATGGGGTCTTTTTGAAGCTGGGATTGCCATGGTGGCAAGTCTTGGGGAAGGGGGGAATCTTGGGTAGTGGGTTTGGGATTTGGGGTTAACCGGGTAAAAGGGTGAAGGTGGGTTATGAGTTGCAATGGAGGTGGAGTGTTTGGGGAGAAGGGAAAAGAGAAGCTAGGGTTTGTGGGGAGTGGGGAAAGTTAGGGTTCTTGGGAGCAGGGGTGTGATTTAGGCGGGAATGGTGAGAAGAAGATAGGTTGGGTGGGTTTGTTTATCACATGACCGGGTCATGGGTATTGGGTTTCACCGGTTCAAGATGTTGGGTTGTTATTTGGGCCTTGGGTAATTTTGGATTTAAGGATAGATTATGAAACCATGGCAAACATAAGGACCAATCTTGACCAAACTGAAAATCCAGGGGTCATTCACATACATTCCGAAAATGTTTTTCCAAGGGTCAATCTAGATAATCTCTGAAAGTGTAAGGACCAAATTTGCCAATTATGAAATTCCAAGGACTGAAATTGTAATATTCCAAAAATTCTCAAAATGACCAATTTTGACACTTTAAATTACCAAAGGACTAATAATGTTTATTTTCCAATTTAAAATGTCAGGGTGAATTCTGTCTTCTTTGAAATTCGGACTAAAGTTGCCATTTTTAAAAGTTGGGGATCATGAACTGCCAATTATGCAAACTTTGTTCGTTTTTCATTTGTTTTGCATCTAAAACATATAAAACACAATTTTGAGATATTTTTAGTATTTTGATGCATTTTGGAGTGTTTTTAAATGTTTTGCGATTTTGACCTAAAATGATGAGTGAATAAGCACTCATCAAATCTCCCACACTAAAACATTGCTAGTCCCTAGCAATCTTTTGAGAAAACTTAATGGATTTGAGTCTCTTTACCAAAAGCCATTACTTCTGGAGTAGCCAAATGTTTTAGTTCAAGTAAGAACTATGGTACACCGATAACCATCTGATTTATTGGCAAATCATAAACCATATAACGGATTTGATGTGTCTTTACCAGAAGCCGTTTGCTCTGGACTAGCCAACTCTTAGATAAATTATCAATAATATCTTTGGTGAGCCGATTACCAATTATGGATTTCCATCTGCCTTTACCACAAGCCATAACCTTGCGGGCTAGCCAACTCTTCACTTTTTAAGATATGGTGAGTTGAGAACCATACAATTTTGGGCAAATTGCAAGCCATATAAGCGGATTTGAGAAATCTTTACCAAGAGCCGTTTGCTCTTGGATTAGCCAATCCTTTTGTCTATTAGACATGGCGGTTGATAACGATTGAGTAAGTGTAAAACACTTACTCCAAAAAAAATTTTTGGCCAAAAACGGGGGAATTGGGTGGATAATATATGATAAAATTCGCTGAGAATTCCCCACACTAGAAATGAATATTGCCCTCAATATTCAAAGTACCGGCTGTTATGCCGAAACCGAGAACGTAAAAGGGAAATACTACGGCCATTATTTGAAAGTTTTTTTTACACAACATGGGGCAACCCCCACACTAGGGTGGTAGAAAGTAGAAAGAAGTCAGAAATACGGGTGAAAACCCATATAGCGTGCTATCTGTTTTTGATTCGAGTCGCTAGCTTGACTCGATCCCCATTCATTGGTTCATGGGAAGGTTTGGAGATCCGGGACAACCAAGGATGGTATGTCCCCTCCAAAATAATGTTTCAATCTATGTCCATTCACCTTGAAGTTTGGTCCGTCGGTTTGAGATAACTCGACGGTGCCATATGGAAAAACTTTGGCAATGGTGAATGGACCTGTCCAACGGGTCTTAAGTTTCCCCGAGAAGATTTTCAATCTAGAATTGAAAAGAAGGACTCGGTCACCAACGTTGAAAACGCGGTTCTTAATCTTTGAGTCATGGATCTTCTTTGTCTTTTCCTTGTAAATCAACGAGTTCTCGTAGGCTTGATCACGGAGTTCATTTAATTCATTGAGTTGAACTTTCCGGTGATCACCCGCTGACTTAAGGTCAAAATTGGCATGCTTCAAGGCCCAATAGGCTTTGTGCTCGAGCTCGATCGGGAGATGACACGCCTTTCCATACACAAGCTTGTAAGGAGTACAACCGATGGGTGTTTTGAAGCGTGCACGGAAGGCCCAAAGTGCATCTTCAAGTTTGTCCGACCAAGAGGCACGGTTTTCACCTACGGTCCTCTCCAAGATTCTTTTCAAACCACGATTCGAAACTTCCACTTGCCCACTAGTTTGTGGGTGATACGCGGTAGAAAGACGGTGAGTGACACCATACTTAAGCATGACTTTTGCTAATTGGTCGTTGCAAAGTGCGTGCACCGCGATCACTAATGATGGCACGGGGAGTTCCGAAGCGGGTAAAGAGAGACTTTAGAAACTTCACAACTACTCGGGGCGTTGGTAGGGGCGCTTTCGCTTCCACCCATTTAGACAATAATCGACCGCCATTTAGTATATACTTGTTCCCTCGAGAAGACGGGAACGGACCCATAAAATCAATGCCCCATACGTCAAAGATTTCGCACACTTGAATAGCATTTTGAGGCATTTCATCTCTTTTAGAGATGTTGCTATGACGTTGGCAAGAGTCGCAAGATTTGACGAGGTCATGGGCATCTTTGTAAATCGTGGGCCAATAGAAACCGGAATCAAACACCTTTTTAGCGGTGTAGTTCGGGCCATGATGTCCCCCCGTGGGTCCATGATGACAAGCCTTGAGAATTTC
Source organism: Chrysanthemum makinoi (assembly GCA_910596185.1). Lineage (NCBI taxonomy): Eukaryota > Viridiplantae > Streptophyta > Magnoliopsida > Asterales > Asteraceae > Chrysanthemum > Chrysanthemum makinoi. The sequence continues at coordinate 47,307,791 of OU343216.1, read as the reverse complement.
ATCGGCTTCTTGGCCGTGAACACACCGTCGGATGACTTGATCCGCACAAACCTTAAACAAATAGGGTCGTCCCGAAATAATGCTTAACATCTTTGAAAAATTTGTTCTTTTGTTGGGACGACATCCCTTTCACAACAAAGTTACCCGCATGATAGTTTGCAAAGTCGGCAAACCATGGGGTACTCGAATTTTCATGATGAGATACCACATTAAGAGTCTCGAGAGGAAACGTTTCATTTATTTCCTTTTTCTCGAGCACACCTTGATGTGGATTTTCAAGACGAGAGAGATGATCAGCCGCTAGGTTCTCCGCTCCTTTTTTATCACGGATGATGATATCAAATTCTTGTAGGAGGAGAACCCATCGGAGCAATCTCGGCTTTGCATCTTGCTTATCAAAGAGATATTTGAGAGCCAGAGTGATCCGTATACACTATGCTTTTGGACAAGATCAAGTATGGCCGAAATTTCTCGAAAGCATACACCACGGCTAGTAATTCTTTCTCCGTCGTAGTGTAATGTGCTTGAGCTTTGGTCAAAGTTTTGCTAGCATAATGTATAGGCTGGAAATGTTTTGATTTTCGTTGCCCCAAACGGCACCTATGGCGAAATCACTTGCGTCGCACATAAGCTCAAATGGTAATTCCCAATCGGGGGCAACTAGAATTGGTGCTTCAGTGAGCTTCTTCTTAAGAATTTGAAAAGCTTCAATGCACTCACTAGAGAAGATGAAAGGAGTGTCTTTCTCAAGAAGTGGTCATAGGCGGGATATCTTGAAAAATCTTGAATGAAACGACGATAGAATCCGGCATGACCAAGGAAACTTCTAACTCCTTTGACGGTTGTGGGAGGAGGTAATTTTGAAATGACATCGACTTTAGCTTTGTCAACCTCAATCCCGCTCTTAGAAATCTTATGGCCAAGGACAATTCCTTCCTTAACCATAAAGTGACATTTCTCCCAATTTAGACTAAGATTAGTGTTTTCACAACGTTCAAGCATCTTGTCCAAATGGGAGAGACATGTTTGAAAAGAATCCCCAAAGACCGAAAAATCATCCATAAAGACTTCCATAGTCTTTTCGATCATGTCATGGAAAATGGCCATCATACACCTTTGGAACGTAGCGGGAGCATTACACAAGCCAAAAGGCATGCGTCGGTAAGCAAATGTTCCATAAGGACATGTGAATGTGGTCTTTTCTTGATCTTGTAGGTCAATGGGTATTTGGAAATAACCCGAGAAACCATCGAGAAAACAATAGTATTCGTTTCCGCTAATCTCAAGCATTTGGTCCATGAAAGGTAATGGAAAGTGGTCTTTACGGGTGGCTTCATTTAACTTTCGATAGTCAATGCAAACACGCGATCCCGTAACCAATCGGTAGGAATCAACTTCGTTTTCATCATTTTCAACAACGGTAATGCCACCTTTTTTGGGCACACAATGAACAGGGCTAACCCAAGGACTATCCGAGATAGGGTAAATCAATCCGGCATCGAGAAGTTTTATGACTTCCGCTTTGATAACCTCATGAATTTTAGGATTCACCCTTCTTTGGTGTTGAACCGCCGGTTTGAAGTCATCTTCCATGAGAATTTTGTGCGTACAAAATCTCGGGTCAGTACCCTTGATGTCGGAAGGTTCCAGCGATGGCTCGCTTGTGTGACTTCAAAACCTTTATGAGAGCGGCTTTTTCATCCTCACTCAAGTCCTTAGCAATGATGACGGGTGATTTATTGTCACCCTCCAAATATGCATACTCGAGATGAGGTGGTAAGTCCTTAAGTTCGACCTCGGGAGGATCATTAGATTTTTCAATCGTTTTGATTTCCTCTTTATGAAGTTCTTGAGGAGGGAGTGATGAAGGGTCTTCATTGAGCAACTTTTCGATGAGAAGAATATCTCCCTCAATGTCGATGGGAGCGTGATCAATTTCCCATGGGACAGAATCACTAGCCAAGTATGCTTCAATCTCTTCCAAAAGAAAGTCACTTCCCTCAAAGCGGAGTGAGGGAGGGAAGAAGAGCAACAATAGGATCAACCGAGTGGGATTGCCACTCGAGAATCCAAGAATTTCTTGAGAATACTCCTCCGACACAATGTCAAGGACATCAATTTTGTTGACGAAATTGTCTTCATAATTGGGGAGTATTTGTGAACTTGATTGAGATTGAAGGTAACGGCTTCCTTGTTTACCCTCAAAGTAATTTCCCCTTCATCAACATCGATCAATGCCCGACCCGTTTTTAAGAAGCACCTCCCAAGGATGAGGGGTACTCGGGGCTCGGCATCAAATTCGACAACAACAAAGTCGAAGGGAAATGAAACTTGCCTACTTCACAAATACATCCTCGGCTATACCTAGCGGACGAGAACTTGTACGGTCCGCAAGCTCGAGGATCATACATGTAGGTGTAAGCGGAGGTAATGAAAGCTTTTTCCACATGGAGTGTGGCATCAAGTTAATGCTAGCGCCAAGATCGGCCAAGGCGGAGCATTGAACTATGCCTTGAAAATCACATGGGATGAGAAATTTTCCGGGGTCTCCTAACTTTTCGGGAAGTTTTTAAGGATAACCGCCGAACAATTTTCGTTCAAAGAAGTTTTAGCCATTTCGAAATCTTTTCTTTGTTATTCAACAAATTTTTGATTGTTGGATCGAACTTTGGCATTAGAAGAAGAGCGTCCGCGAAACTAATCTCGAAGTGCAAATCTTGAAAGATTTGGACAAGCTTCTCCATTTGTTGACTAGTTTTATCACGGAGCTTTTGGTCATTAAGCCTTGAAGGATAAGGAAGTGAAGGCTTAGGAATGGTCATCGGAACAACGGGTTCCGGAATTGGAGGTAAGACCACCGAAGGTTGGACTTGTGCGGTACTTTGTGGGCTTGAGTTATGCACCTTGTCCTTTGAGACCTCGGGGTCTCGTTCCACATCCCTCACCGGAGAAGGATTAGGCATCGAGGGTCCCTCATAAGATTTACCACTTCGGGTGGCAATAGCATTCAATTCACCCTTTGGGTTAGGAATGGTATTACTCGGAAGAGCACCCGAAGTTGAAGTTTGATTCTTTTGACTCATGAGACTAGCAAACATGCTTTCAATCTTGCTTTGAGATTGATCAATTTTGTTGCTAGTAGCTCTAAGCTCGGAAGTGAAATCATTCTTCAAAGTGGTAATTTGATTTTGCATGGATGCCATTTTAGCTTCATTGCTTTTGATGTAATTTGCAATGTCAATGGAAGCTTGAGGAGGCTGGGCATGCACATTTTGTTGAGGAGCTTGGAATCGGTTTTGATTGAAATTTCCTTGATTTTGAGAACCTTGATTTTGAAAATTCGATTCGACTCGATTTTGATTGAACTGATTATTTCTATTTTGCACATTTTGATTGTTCTGATTTTGATTAAACCCAGGTGGTCCAAGAAAATTGTTAGAACGATAGCTGAGAAGGTTTCGGTCCCCTTGCGGTTGGTAGGAATTACCTCCTGTATTGTAGGAACCAGGCGGCATAAGCGCTCTCTTGAGTGAAGCCACCGGAGGCTGGACACTCAAAATAAGGGTGTGGACCACCACAAGTTTCACAACTCTTGTTTACGACATTCACTTGTTGATTGTTATTATTTTGACTCATTTTAAGCACGGCAGTGGATATTTCTTCAATCTTTTTGGTTAGAGTCGTGAATTCCGAAGATGGAAGAGTGGTAGATCTCCTTGACTCACTCCTCTCGGCTGAGGAATCCCAATAATTGTGGTGGGCAGTCATGTTTTCAATGAGATCATAGCACTCTTCGGGTCGCCTTTTCATAAAGGTACCACCGGCAGCAGCATTGATTGTGTCACGATGTCTCAATGTTAAACCGTTATAGAATGTATCTATTTGGGTGACAAGCAACATATTGTGGTTCGGACATCGATCAATCGAAAGCTTATAGCGTTCCCATGCCTCAAACAAGGACTCATCGGGATCTTTGCCGAAAATTACTGATTTCATTCCGTAGTTTCGTCACCATCGACGGTGGAAAATATTTCGCCAAGAATTTGGAGATCATTTCGTCGAAACTATGGATTGAATTTTTGGGAAGACGATCAAACCATGCGTTGGCATGAAGCGCCAAGGAATATGGAAAGAGGTATAAGCGAAGGGCGTCATCGGTGACCCCATTTTGCTTCATACTTTGGGTGGCGGTGAGAAATTTGTCGAGATGCTTGTTGGCATCGTCACCCGGTGATCCGTGAAATTGGCAAAAACTTTGGACTTGTTGAATCATGTGATGCTTAAGTCCAAAATCCGTGGCCTCGATGTTGACCGGAGCAATTGGACCGCCCCGTCCATCCATCGTGGGTTGACAAAGCTCCTCCATCGTTCGGAGATCGGGAGATGGATCTTGTGGATCAGTGCATGGGACTCGAGGTCCGTTCCTTGGTTATGTGTCATTGTGATTTGTTCGACGGTGCGTATCTCGGAATGCGTTTGCTTGGTTACGGTTACGTCTCACGAGCTTGCGGCGAGTGCGCATGCACTTCCAAAAACAACACTTTCAATTAAAACAAGACCGAGGCAAAACACGGTGAACTTAAACCAATAATCCCACGTGAAATGATCACTTCTATAAGTAAAACGCACAAAGGAGCGGGGAGACTTTGTAGGTCGTATGAAGCTTATTAAAAACCCGTCTCTTTTCACGCAATTTAATGTCGGGCCGTCCTTATACCCTCACACGGTTTGTTAAACCGATAGAAATAAACCAAAACACGAGCGACACAAAGGCAAGTTTTAAATCTTTTGTTAGGGAACTTATAATGATAACACCTCAGTTGAGAATGTTATATTGATTGTGTCTTCTATTTATTTAAAACAACAAGGAAAATCTTTTGTATTTTTAATCTTTTACATATATATACAAAGAAAAGAAAAATATTTTTGTATTTTTGTATTTTTATAAAAACAATAACTTCACGAGGAAGGTTCTTCAAGTCACTAATCGCAAAAACTTCACGATATTGTCGCAACACACCTCGCCGGCACAAAATTTGATTCGTTTGAAGTGAGTGTGTGAAAACACAAATATCAGCGTATATCAAAATAGCACCGTAAAATTCGACAAATTAACCCTTTAGGAAAAAGGTCAGCGTGCCAAACCTCACGGGTGTGATAAAAGTGATACCGGAAAAGTGATTTCCCCGGTCGTGTCCCAACGAGGTGTGAATGGAAGGATTCGTTGAGTTTCGTGATTTGAACTTGAATTGGATTTAATGATTTGGATTTGATTACGTATTCTACAAATTAATTAACGGGAAAGTAATTAAGGCAAGGGAACCCTAATAAACTACAAACTAACTACTACTAAGCCTAAGAAATGATAAGACAAAGCTAGACTAAGTCCTAGGGTGCAAAAAGCAAAAGCGTAAAGCGGTAAAACAACCCGAGCCATAAGCGTAAAATTTTGCAATTTAAGGGCTACTGGTGTGAAAACAATTTTCCTACGTTCTATTTGACTAAAAATAATTTTAGGAAAAGGAAAATTTTTGACTTTTAAATTAATTACTACGAATTAAAATCTATTTTAATCTAATTAAATGATTAAAAATACTAAACTAATTTGGAAAAATCTGAAAATTTCGTAAAAACTACTTAGCTATACACTGATTCTAAGAAAAATTAAAAACTTGGGTGTTGCTTTAGAAAATAAGCTAGAAATAAGCTCAAAAGAGCTTAACATACAAACTGCCTAAGTGTCCTTATAAGGTTAATTGTGCAGAAATCTAACGAGACAAGTCCCAAGGGCAGTTGGTTGTGTGGTGTTGTGTTGAGGCGTTGGTTTCTGAGTGAGGAGACCCAGGTTCGAATCTGGGCTCCTTCACTTTTTGCAAACTTATTTTTTTTTTCAACTTTTCTTATCAAACCTTAAAGACACAATCAAATGAGCAACTTTTGCAAAAACTTTTCTTCTAAAAACTTGTCAAAAAGCTGTTTGAACCAGCTTATTCAAACAGTAACCAAACAAACCACTCTCTCTTATTTTTGACAGATTCCAAACCACACACACCTATTTTTTTGTTGACTTTCTTTTTGAAGCTTGTTTATAGGATCAAAATAAAGAGATTTTATAAAAACTTTTTGTGTGAAAGGGTTTAGAATAAGCAGTTAGAACTGCTTATTCCAAACAGTGGATAGCAAAACTAAACAAACACCCTTTTAGCAGCTTAAGACTTATCCAACCAAACACTTCTTGAAGGATCTCTTAATTACACCAGATAAGCACTCAAATTAATAAGCTAACAGTGGGGTCAAATAAGCTAAACCAAGCTCACCTAAATCTAAATAAGCTAGAACACCTAACTATGGGAAAACAGTTGGCATTAGGACTTAAACTACGGGGGTTCTAGTCTAGAAGGAATGACCAAATAAGCACTAAACAAGTTAAATAAGCACCCACTTCAACTATCCTAATCTAAATATGTTAAAAGCAGTTAAGAAAATCCAAATAAACATGAATTGGGAACCTGATAAGTACTGAAAAAAAATGGGATCTGAGCTCTTTATGAGAACAGGTTGCTAAGGCCTGTTTGGGCTTATTTTTAAGCTGGAACTGAGCTTCCAAGATAATCAAAGGCTACAACAAATAAAGTTAGCATGGTACACATTCAGAAAAACAGATTTTTGTGGTGGAAAGAGCTTATAACAGCTAAAGACTAAGCTGCTATCAGCTGGTGTTGAGCCAAATTTTCTTGATACAAAACAGGTTTCAGTTGCAAAAGACAGGTTTCAAAAGCATTTTAAACTATACTAATAGGAACTGTGATGCAATTGAAATGGACACTAGTTTAGTATGGGATATGAGGACTCTAGAAAAACCAAAGTTGGACATTTTGAAGATCAACCAAGCTACCAAAGTCACTAATGACTAGCGTAGCCGATGACTTGTTTTGTTCAGTTTTAGAGAGCATAAAACAACCCTTTCCTTTCAACCAATCTTGCACTAAACTTATGCATTTATTTTCAAAAGCTTGTCAGCTTTGATTTAACACTACTAGAAAGAGTATGACTTGGTGGGTAAAACGGGTAGAAAGTGGACTTTAACCATTTAACAGACTTGACCCAAACAACCCTTAAGATGATTTGACAAAAGCCTATTCTATTTTCTTTGCCTAAAACAGTTTTGCCCCTCAATTTTTAGTAATCTAAGATCAACAAAGCTGAGTAAAAAAAAGTACTTCATTAATCAACAAAGGAAACTAGTACAAGGTAAATGAAGACAGAGAAAAGAAAACATTTTTAAGACTAAATTAAGGGGTTGCCCTTTCTGGCTTACAACTTGATCCTATTTATACTAAACTAAGGTCTTCAAGTCTTCAAATCTTGTGTGCTTGTTATGTGAGAGCAGCCGGGCTTAGCTCCACACCTTTGTGCTTGAACTAAATCCTAGCCATCCAATTGGTTAGGTACCAATATGGGGCAATCGTGAGCGTCCATGGGGTCTTTTTGAAGCTGGGATTGCCATGGTGGCAAGTCTTGGGGAAGGGGGGAATCTTGGGTAGTGGGTTTGGGATTTGGGGTTAACCGGGTAAAAGGGTGAAGGTGGGTTATGAGTTGCAATGGAGGTGGAGTGTTTGGGGAGAAGGGAAAAGAGAAGCTAGGGTTTGTGGGGAGTGGGGAAAGTTAGGGTTCTTGGGAGCAGGGGTGTGATTTAGGCGGGAATGGTGAGAAGAAGATAGGTTGGGTGGGTTTGTTTATCACATGACCGGGTCATGGGTATTGGGTTTCACCGGTTCAAGATGTTGGGTTGTTATTTGGGCCTTGGGTAATTTTGGATTTAAGGATAGATTATGAAACCATGGCAAACATAGGACCAATCTTGATAAGCCTCAAAAATCCAGGGGTCATTCACATACATTCCGAAAATGTTTTTTCCAAGGGTCAATCTAGATAATCTCTGAAAGTGTAAGGACCAAATTTGCCAATTATGAAATTCCAAGGACTGAAATTGTAATATTCCAAAAATTCTCAAAATGACCAATTTTGACACGTTAGAATTACCAGAGGACTAATAATGTTTATTTTCCAATTTAAAATGTCCAGGTGAATCTCATTGTTCTTTGAAATTCAGGGACTAAAGTTGCCATTTTAAAAGTTGGGGAATGAAGCGCCAATTATGCAAACTTTGTTCGTTTATCATTTGTTTTGCATCGAAACATATAAAACACAATTTTGAGATATTTTTAGTATTTTGATGCATTTCAGAGTGTTTTTTAAATGTTTTGCTTGATTCAGTTTTGACCTAAAATGATGAGTGAATAAGCACTCATCAAAGTGTGATATGAATTAAGGGGTAACTTTGACGCACCAGGTAAAATATCAGTGTCTGCTATAAAAAAATAAAAACACAAAAAGCGGCGATATTCACGGGCGCTAAATGCTACTTCTTTGTGACACATATATCGCTGCGCTTATTAGATTTATGTGTCACAAAGTAGCATCTAAAACTCGAAATAGCGTTGTTTTTATTTTTTATTATTATTTTTGCACCACCTTAATTTTTTATCGATTGCTGCAAAGGCTTTATCTTGCTCTTCAATGAAAACCAACTTACGCTTAACCTTAGGCTTAGCAACTACATCCCTATGGCTAACTGACATTCGACATCAACATCAATAAGGTCGCTTGTTTTTCTTCTTCACCCAAGCAATAAGCTCATAATATGTCATATTGCTTGCATCTTTTAATCTTCTTCCATGTATAATCAATTTGGTTGTATAATCATCTCCAGAATCATAAAAGTTAAGATTTTGATAATAAAAATCAAATAAGTTTTGGGGATTATGTGCTATATACATCATTAACTTCCCTTATCGATCAGCAAGGTCATACATGGCAGCCACATCCCTATCACACTCTATTAGTTTCAATCCTACCTCTAATTGACATTGTGGTAAGCGAAAAACAACGAATGGAAATTTAGCTTCGATATCTTCTTTTTTGAAAGCGCACATACTACTATAGTCCACCTTCCTATCCTTGGACACTCAAGTAAAAACACCCCCATTTTCATACCTCAGCGGTTGGAAATAAAACTCCCCAAAACATGAGCGTCAAGCAGAACTTAGCGATGATCTGAAGTCCAACTAGGTGCCATCCGTTATGGAACACGTAAAATAACAATACTTTAAAAATATAAATAATTTTAAATGTAAACCCTAATTAAGTACGAATATTGAAACATTAAATAGAGACAAAATTGATATGGGGGACCATGACAATAAAGTATCACGAACCTTTCCCACAATTCAATTTTAATAATTGACTAAAAACGCATGTTGAATTAGATTATTAAGAAGCTAGGGTTCGGTGTCGTAGGAAGTGAATGTGGGAACAAAAAATAGACAAAGTATTAGTGTATCATAAATCGCTAAATTGAAAAAGGCGCTTTTAAAAGTCGTTCTAATATTTTGGGATATGTGATAGTACATTACAATTGTCAACTCTAGAAGTCGTTTGAAATATCTAGCGATGGGACCACCTTACAATATACTAACAGGTGGTTAAACAACACTATTAGCAAAGTGGTTTAATTCAAGCATTGAATTCATTCTTACGCGTGGTTTCAACAACTCTAGCAAAGGGTTTGAAATGTCTAGCAAAGTGGATACACCAACCACACTCCAATCATTGACCAAGATTACATCAACAAAACTAGGCGAAAATAGTGATATTATGCACTAATATGAAGGATTACAACATAATGGTTGTGTTGTGAAACTCCTCATGTATAAAAGGGTTGACCGCCGCTTAACGCTATAATGCCAGCATAAAATGGCCATGTTGAAAAGTCCTTACCATAAAGCTGTCACTAAAATTTGTAATGATCTAAGCAGTCAATCAAATACAAGTATATACACACCCACCATCTTGAAAGTTTGTTCATGTAACCCAAAAAAATAAATAAAGGAATAATAGTTAAAATGTCATAACAATCTACATACATGAAATTAAACCTTATCCGATTTCCTAACAAATATGGAAAGGGATACACCAAACCATCATAAGAATCTACATACATGAACTTAAACCTAATCATCTTTCCATGCTCAAACTCACAATCTTCAAAAAAGTAGGCCCAATCACCTAATGCATTCACATGATTCACCCGGTATGGATTGTCTCTATGATACTCAATCTGAATTTGCATCATGTATTCGACTTCATCATTCCTAAAAAGTGCATTTTGATAAAAATGCATAGGATGATTCTCAAGAAAATGGTGCGGAATGTCTGGTGTGCAAAAATTACAAAAATTATATAAAATTATATAAATGCATAGACAAAAAAGTACACACAAAACACAAACTTACAAGTTTACATAACGGAAGAATTTCAATAGACCTTACGTAAAAGACATCATTAAGCTTCACCAAAATGATCAAGGTGACCAATCCATTGGCAAATGTGTTGCATTAAGCTCATCACTGTTTCAAAAATATCAAAATAAATCTTAAAGATAAATGTTATGATATTACTGAATATGATTATGAGATTTCAAGCCTACCTCCATCTTCATTATCAAGATCATTTTGTGGAAAAACAATTGTGTCACACCAAGAAACCGCCTCAGTATCTTTGGCCTACCATCGAAACCAAAACGGTTATATTCAACCTATTGTTCTCCATTTAGTAAAACAATAACATCGCCAAATTCAATATCGGAATATTGAAGAGCAATCGACCACATCTCATCATCCATAACATACAAAGCACGAGGATCATGACCTCGTTCATAGCCCCAAGTAACATCCACATTAAAATCCATTCCTTCAACAACAACAACAACAAGATTACCTTGCAACCAATACCATCTAGAAAATTACCGGGCAATGTCCAAAACACCATCTGGCGATTTACAATTATAACATATCTGATAACAAAATACACTTATTTTTAAATAAACGTAAACAAAAAATTAATTCTTATAAATAACCTGTGGAAATTGAGGGTATGGCAGCCGATAACTCTGAAACCTTATATGCGACTTTCTACGGCATATTCCTCAACTTCCAACCCATTAGAATCATAGCGATGCGTAAAAAGAGTCATCACCTTCTTGAACAAATTTTAACATGTAAACATCCGTATATATGTTTTCATGAACAAATTCTACCCATTTGTTACCTACAATCCTAATGGGACCTCCTAACCAAGCAACAATCCTTACTTTCTTCCGTTGTCTTTGTATTCCGGTTAAATATAAATGGCGATTCCCATTAAAAGCACGGTCAAAAATCGAGGAAGCTCAAGAAACCGGGGTAAAATTTATGTTTGGTCGCACCACAAACTCGATGGCCATGATTACCTTATAAACAAATTTACAAGCATGTAAAGTTAAGTTAATTCTAAAATTTTGATAATGAATGTTCAAACATAAAATCAGATCAATATTGATATGGGGGACCATGACAATAAAGGATCACAAACCTTTTGAGAAATTCAATTTTAATAATTGAGCGAAATTGATGTTGCACCTAAAAAGCAAGGGTTACGGGTGGGGTAGAAATTGGATGTGGCAAAAAATAGCTAAAAGATAAGGTTTTAGTGTTTCATAAATCGCTTTTAAAAGTCGCCGGACTATAGCGCTTAAAAATACGCTATCTATTCTCCGCCAAAATAATTTTCCGTCCTAAACACAAGTCAACAAAATAAGCATAAATAAAGTCAATTCTATAGTGCACATACAACAATCCACAATGGCTTTGAACTTATCTGGAGAAGGTAATTATGAACAAGTGCCAAAAGCAGGAAAGAGGATCTTGATGACAATTTGATAGCACACATACAACAATCCACAATGGCTTTAGACTTATCTGAGAAGAAAAAGCTAGATGGTGATGTTACGGGTAAGGAGAACCAAGATGGCATTACACCAGAAAAAGTTAAGGCATTAGCAAAAAGGATTAAACATCCTGGGAAGAGTTCTTTGAAAAACTAAAGGAAAGGAAAGCAACTAAAGAAGGATGTGTGGTTCTAGCGATCTTGTTTGAATGGATGTAATGGTTCAATAATAAATGTTATGAGTCTAAAATTTAACAATGTAATGGTTGTGTTGAAAATCTTATCTATGAAATAATTTATTGAGATGATTGTTGTAGTTTTGTTATCGAGATAGTTGTCTTGATAGACATCAGCATATTTAATCAAAATAATTGCAACGTAACATACACATGGTAGTAGAACCATCATCACATATTGGTTTGTAACATACACTAACAAGCCTTCACCACATCTTGAAAATAAATTGTTTCATCATGATGACTAGTTAGTGTAGTTTGTAACATACACTAACTAGTCATCATGCATGGAAAGGGAAAAAAATACAAATTGTTTAACGGGTACATACCACCTGGAAGATCAAATAACTACCACATGGTAGCCTTCATCATACCTTCGAATTACTTGGATCGAGGAAAGAATTTGGGTATGACATGGAACCGTCATTTGTGGAATCTTCAACTATCACTTGATCATTAACCAAACTGATTGCCTCATCACCCTTCATATCATCAGATTGATTACTACCAAACGCTTCAAATTCATCAAATAATCTCCTAGATTTCAAGGTACCAGTTTCAAAACGACTTTTCTTGGACACATATTCAAGTACAAGAGCTTCCAAGCTGTAGGAAGGCCATCAATATCATTAAAAAGCCTCTTACACTTTAAAGGGTTTGTTTTGAATAAATGGGAGTAAACTAGTAGAATGTGGATCACGAAGGTTATGATTATCAGACCTCCAAGTCGTTAAAAGGTTCTTACCTCTTAACGGACTAATCTCAAACCACGTTAGTTTGACAAACAATCGGTAACAGTGGACTTATGTGTCCAAGAATCTTCAAAGTCATTCGACACATAAGGTCGGACTGTAGTCCTTAAACAAGGAGGAATGTATTCAAGGTCATTAATACCACCAAATTCAGACTTTCCTCTGAATAAACTAGCTTCAACAAAAGGCTTGATATAAGGTGTCCTAAGGTAGGCTGGTGAATTTTTTTCCTCTTCTTCCCATGCGATTAGTTCTTCAAACCAGCATACCGACATCGCTTTTTTTCTTTTCGTGACTTATAATTTTAAATGTCGGTTCATCGTGCGAGGAATCAAAAGCGTGTTCTTGTGATAGTAGCTAACTAAATGAACCTGTGGCTGATGACAAACATAGATCTCAACTAGACCATGGAGCTCAGCCATGTCATACAGTTTCTTGACATCATTATCATCTTCTACAAGGGTCAACCCTTCCTCCAGACTACTACTTGGAAGACAAAAATACCAAGCCCAAATATCCTCCTTAATTTCTTTCAACAGCATATCACATATTTGAGAATACGATAACCTACTCAACCTAGGTAACCTCAAATGTAAAACATCTCCACCTAAATATCTTAAGGGATAAAAATAAATCGCTATTTGCCATGATAAACATCAAACCCAAGATCTTGACTGTTTTCGGACATTACATGTAACAATGGAAATAATTCAGCAAAACAAAATATATTTAAGATAAAATTTAACATAGAAAAAGTAAATGGACAAACTTACGACCATTCTTGATACCATAATTCATAACTTGGCCTTTGATTACGTGTTTTGTGATGCCATAGTTAGTAGAAGTCTGAAAAACACAAAATATATGTAACATAAAATATGGGGTAGTTTTGGTTAATAATAGGTACAAAATATACAAAAGGTACAAAAAGTGAACAAGTGAAAAAGTGTCTAAAAGACAAGTACAGACCTACTCAAATGATATATCTAAGATATAGTCAAACTCACCCAAAAAAAGTCGCCTAGTTTACATGTTGGATAATGCATACCGAATGGACAATACTTGTAAAGTAGCATGCATGGGTTTGCCCTACTTTGTATATCCATAATTTGGTGTGTGCTTAATATTTTTTTGCTTATTTTTATAGAAAAATATTACTAGTAAACAAATTTGTAGCGTCTCTAATTATACTATTACATTAGTTTGAACACAACAATATAATACAACATGTTGAATACAAAAATTAAAACCATTCAAGGGAGCATATGGTTATCAATTTGTTTCAAGTAATACATCAACAAAATTAGAACATAACTAAACACAAACACGGTGTTTAAAAAAAACCTAGCCATTTGTTCACGTTATGAAAGCGCTGACTGAATCGATCCTTCACATCCAATGATAGACCAAAAGCCAAGCGGTATAAAAAATACATACCCAAATACCACAGTCACCAAATATCTCGCCCTGCCTTTTGTACTTGTTCAATGATAGTAAATGTAATGAAATAACTTGCCGGATCAATGCCTTTCTTCTCAAATACTTGCGCTTGTGCTAGGACCTCACGTAATTGTAGCTGTGGACAAAAGTAGCACCGTTTTTAAAAATCTATTTATGTATTAATTCTTATGACATATGAATAAATAGCCAAACACATAAACACTCCCTCAGTTTGATATAAAAATCTCGCCATTCCTCTTCAAAATTTTGACCGCTATTCTAAAAGGTAACAATGCGGTGTCTATCTCCAAGCGCCCGCAAGACACCAATGAGCTTCATTTTCATTAATAGGCATGAAAACCTACAACGTTTGGGTCACAAACATAATATTAATATATGGCAATAGCTAATCAGATAGTTAAATATATATATATATATATATATATATATATATATATATATATATATATATATATATATATATATATATATATATATATATATATATATATATATATATCGTTACTTACGTGTTAACGTCGGACCATGGAATAGAGTATCTTTCACCATTAGCATACCACAACGGCAAAGAATTTTGTAGCAATTTGAACAAAATAGCTACTAACCATCGCCCAATCACCGTGTCGGGCCTAACATGCCAAAGGTAATTAACCCCAACTCTATGTGCCGTGAAATTTCTAAACATGAATGAGTGTGATAAACATTATCAAGAAAATCAATTCAGTAGGTACAGTTGTATGAGTACTTGCCTCATTCCTTAGCCAACCTTTCCTAGGCGGGTCTAAGCAAACCAAACTTTCCCAAAACCTTCTATCCACACACACATCGTCACACCAAGGAAACTTGCAGTTAAGTGGTCCAATTTGTCCAAGAAATTCGTCAAATTCGTTTGTAAAATGAACTCGTTGACAACATCGATTGGAGCGTGCAAGATCCTAGTATATGAAACGATTAAACTTATAATCAAGATATATTTTAAAAGGTTGTCAAGAAGTATTTTTCATACCTCAACCCAAGGCGTGACAAATTTAAGTTTTTCACTCATATCTGGATCAGGTAACCTAGAGCACCGTCTTTTCTTTTCAGCATATGCCTTGGTCCAATAATACGAATTAGCTTCACCCGAACGTTGTTCACTCCTCTTGGAAACGCAAAAGCGCGCTCTCACGGCTTTCATATGATCGAGTTCATGATTGCTTCTCCCCTTTTCTTTTGTT
The DNA here is from genome assembly GCA_910596185.1 of Chrysanthemum makinoi. Lineage (NCBI taxonomy): Eukaryota > Viridiplantae > Streptophyta > Magnoliopsida > Asterales > Asteraceae > Chrysanthemum > Chrysanthemum makinoi. The sequence continues at coordinate 47,292,299 of OU343216.1, read as the reverse complement.
CATTTCATCTTTGCAACCTCTTTTCCTCTTCCCTCATTATCAACTTGTCTTCTTCCATCCTTAACCTCTTCTCTTGTTGCATCAACTGCTGCTCTTTTAACCGGGCACTTTCTAATTCTTCATTTCGCAACCTTAATTTTTCTTGGATAATAAATTCCTCACGTTTATAAAGAACCTATCGTTATGATATGTTATGAGTGCGGAAATAGTTTTACACTTGTTCTTGATTTTGTAAATTACCTTTGCAAGATCGTCATCGAAAATTCATCTAGGCTACGCTGATGACTAGTATCAATGCTTGATTGACTTGACTCAAACAAGTCAAGAAAATCATGATTAAGCTCATCACAAAACTGTGCACTAAGATGCCGAAGATCATTAGTTAACTCCAATTTCTCCTAAGAATGAAAATAAGTATTTATAAAAAGCATATATACGAAAGATAATGGATATATGAAGGGGCATTTTGTAAATTTTGTGTATCCTTTGCTAGAGTATATGAATCCACTTCTAGTGGTTTTGAATCCAACTGCTAGCAGGTTCCGAAAAAGGATAATTGAAGGGCTTTGTTTTGTAAATTTTGTGTATCCCTTTGCTAGAGTATATGAATCCTTGCTAGTGGTTTTGAATCACTTCTAGGGTTCTGAAAAAAGGATAATTGAAGGGCATTTTGTAAATTTTGTGTATCCTTTGCTAGAGTATATGAATCACTTTGCTAGTGGTTTTGAATCCACTTTGCTAGCGGGTTCTGAAAAAGGATAATTGAAGGGCATTTTGTAAATTTTGTGTATCCACTACTAGAGTATATGAATCACTTGCTAGTGGTTTGAAATCCACTTTGCTAGCAGGTTCACGATGATGTCAAGTATATATACGAAAAAATAAAATAAATAAAGGATATATTACCCCATTTCTTTCTCGAGCAAGAACACGAAAAGGGGCGTATATTATTATCGATGAGTGGTGTGATTATTGATGGGTCTATGACTTTGAACAAATGCTTTAATAACCTGAATAATTGCCTCAAGTTTGAACAAACGCTTATTTAACTCTGTAATAACACGATCTGTGTTATCTGATCTCTATTATCTTGCTCTCACTCCTGCGTATGATAGGTAAATGTTTCCTTTCGGTCTTGCCACGTTTGCGTGCTGCGGCCATCTTCTTCAACCACTCGTCGTAAAGATGTGTTGTTTTCATTGGTGGAGTTCTAGGTATGTAATCATGGAAAAATGCCGTAAACTTTATATACCAATCAGATCTCCTCTCAGCTATTGTTGGTGTAAGTTCTTTACAGAGTTGGAATCTGTTAAATCAAATAATAATGTTCAATAAAAGATTGCATTAATGTAGAAAAAAGATTGCATTAATAAGAAAATTTTAAATATTACTTTTACCTTTCAAAAGAAACTTATAATCAGATCTTTTGAAGGGTGTATTCTTTGACCACGCTACTCCTCTTGGCATAATATCAGGAACTTTATTCCACCATAGAATGCTTCTTTCAAAAGACTCTAGTATCCAAATCTATTCGGATTTTGGAATTTCAATAAAAATAATAACATAAAATATTGATACATAAAATGAATCCAGTGTATATTGATATATAAAATATTAACCAAAGCCCAAGCGAATCCTAACATTGTATAGGTTGGAACAAATTTGTGGTCTTTGTTAATACCTTGAAGGAAATCCCACTTGTGTTTATCTGCAACATCCAAAATTTCATGATACAAATGCCTCCAAATATGCTCTCCCCATGGGAAGGCATCCCAATCATCTAGGTTTTCAACTAATTGCATGAGAGAAACATCAACTTCCTGAACCAATAATCTGCCCATGAAGATAACCTCCAAAGCTAACAATAGACAAAGCGTCGCACATCTTCGTCGCATATGATACCAAATGCCTCTTCATCCTCAATTAGGCCAAGAATATCTAAGTTTGTAATTTTTGAACTTGAAAGTTTTGGGAAAACCCTTGACATAAAATTGAGGTGTCCAGATCCATATTTTTCAAAACTTACTTTTCCAAAATTAAAATTAGTGATAAGCGAAAACTTGGTGGGTGTTGGGGAAGTCATAATGATTTTTCATTCGGATAACATTGTTTTTTATAAAAATATAATCTATCATATGTATTATCGTGGTCAAAATAAGAAAGGTCCAACCATTTACGAAACAAGTTGCGAAACAACTTCCTTCGTTTTTATCCAACTTGGATTTTATTAAAGAAAAGTAGTTTGGTTTACTTCTGATGATGATTTTTGCCTCATATTCCTACAAATGAAAAAATAAAATAAATAAAGAAAATAAAATAAAAAACATAATCTACTTAATTACATATAAGGGGAGTAACAAAGCTGCATTCAATCATCAAAGCCTCACAGTACAATTTTGTAACAAATACCAAATATATTTCCATTGCTTAATGCATTTATTGCAAAAAGGTAGAACAACAAAGAATCACATCTGAGACACCAGATAAATTACAAACCCCAACACAATCTAAAGCGTTTTGCTAACAAATAAACAAAATTATTGTTGCAAAACTACTATTAAACATGATTAATTTCAAATAAATAAGGGGAAAAAAAAATATATGAACAATTTATATATATCAACATAAAAATACATACCCGAATACTGAAACATTTTTTTTGAGATTTGAAGGCGATAGTTCTTGACTTGTAGGAGTAATTTTGTAATGGGGTGTAATGTATGTGTTATTCTGATTCAATGGTTAGGAAAGATATGCGTTAAGTAAAAGTTTTTACCGTGGTGTAAAATTGGATAAGAGTACAAAAGTACTATTTTGTTAAAACCGCTCAAATTAATTCGCTTAAATTAAACTCGACATTGGGAGCAAAAGGAATAAAATAATACTTTCTAAGTTTGACTTTTTTTTCTAAAATATCAAAAATAAAGTCGCTTTCGAATCTTAAAACTTCATTTGGATATTAGTCGACTATAAATCATAGGTACGAAAATGATTGGATTACGAAAAGTGTCAGGACACTTGGCACTCTTAGATTGGAAGGAAAAAGTCGCAAGTCTCAAAGTCTATTTTGGAAATACCCAAACTTTTTTCCTAAAAAGTGATGACACCTTGAGCAAAAGATGCATTCTCATAATTACCCCATAAAAAAAAGCTTCTTTTAACTCAATAGCGGTTTTCAACATATCATGTGTGGAATTCCATCTTGTAGGGCATTCCGAAACCAAAAACTTATTTGAAGTACAAGCCTTTTCAACACTTTTTGGCTTGAATGTTTTATGTATTTCACGGCTAAGCCTATGGTATTCACTTCCTTGTTGAATGTTTTAAAACCATCTTTGACAATTAGGTTTAAAATATGAGCCATACATCTTATGTGAAAATGCTTACCACCATCATACTTATTTGGTAAATTTTCTACCAAGTATTCAAGAGCTTTGTCATTTGAAGAAATGTTATCAACCGTAATGGTCATAACAGTCATTATACAGTAAGAGAAAAGTTTCCCGGCTCTTTGTCTAGTCAGTATTATCTCGCGGTCTCGCCTATAAATATATGTTATCATCAAGGTCGCAAAAATTGCGAATTAGTAGTCGGGCGGTCGACTCCCTTATAGCTTGTAATCGGTCTAGGCGGGATTAATCGGATTGGCATTTCCGGCAAGTTGTGGGTATTTCCCACGAGTTTTGGGCATCTCCAACAAGATTTTCCTTAAAAAAACATCTTGTAATAGATATAAACAGCGAGTATAAGTGATTAAACTAGTTTACGGCGAGTTTTGGGTATTTCCGGCAAGATTTGCAAGTTTCCGGCAACTTTGGATGACCCGCGGTTGACCGATTTACAAATCGGAAAGGTTGGTGGCCCGATGGCCTAGAGGGTGATCGGCCTTGTAGGCCTTTTTATGTAACACTAATATCATGTTTTAAAATTTACTGATTTGAAGTGTGAATCAGTGTTTAGTCACTTGCCATCGTAAATTCCGTGAGTTGCCACAAGTCCACAAGTTGTTTAATGTATATACTTAGGTATTACTGCCATATTTATTTGCGTGCGTGCCAGGGTTTTAGAATGTTGAAAGTGGCAGCTTTTATAGTTTAGTAATGCTTGTTCATCAATATTGATTTTTTGGCATTGTTTGTTTCTTATGTTAATCAGAATACAAGGTGCATTCCTACAATAGAAATGGTCTTTGTGCTTTGGGCTTTATGGATGACCACTATCCCGTGCGGAGTGCGTTTTCTCTTTTAAATCAGGTAAGCCGATACATCCTTCTTATCTTGTTATATTAGTAGTTCACTTTTATGGAAATAAGATTTGCTGCATGTATGTGTCATGTGTGTGATATCTGACCCATGGAAATTTGTTTCATTCTATTCTAGGCGGGGTTAGGATCCCTTATGATATCCTTCAATAAGACATGTTAAGTGTATTATCTTTTTAACGTGTTTTGCAAGAGTTTTCAATGTACTGGTTTGGAGCATGCTTTTAAAAAGTTCACTATCCTTAGATTCTTGTCGATGTTAACTCTTTGCTATGCTAAGCTTAAGTAATCTGGACCAATTTTGTCCCCCCATCCGTTTATACATTCCAAAAGTGCCCTACCAATATCCACCCCTCTATGGCTATGAATTGGTCTAAAATTAATAATTCTTTTATGCATTACCCAATCATCATCTATTAAGTGGGCGGTTAATACCATAAAGTTCATTCTTTTACAACTAGAAGTTCACGTATCGGTGGTTAAATGAACGGTGGTGGCCTTGTTGCTTAAGAAATTTAATAGGCTCTTCCTCTCGTCAAGAAAAAACTTAAAAACATCCCTTAGCAATAGTAAAACGAGAGGGCATATTAAATCTAGGTTGCATGTTATTTCCAAATTTAATGAATGCCGGGTGTTCTACAAACTTAAACGGAAGCTCCGCAAGAATAATCAACTCAATCAACGAATTTTTAATCAATTTTTCATCATACTTCCAAGTTTCTAAAGTACCAATGCTACTATCACCCTCAACATTCTCCCCAATCTTTTTCTTAAAAGCTAGTTTTTTTTGTTTCTTAATTTTCTCAACATCGGGGTTGTTATCACAATTTGCATAATGAGTATTCAAGTGTCGCGTACCATGCATTTTTGAATCGGCTTTGAGAACCGCATCACAATGTTTGCAATATGCCATCTTAATGACCAAACCATTTTCATCCGGTTCATACTTTGCATCAAAGTATTTCCAACACTCGAAAGTCGTTTTTCTTGGTTTGAGAGGGGCTTTCCTTTTGCGTTTATTTTCATCAAAGTCAACCGCCTCAACGTTCTCATCCTAAACAAAAATAAAAAAGAACAAACAATTAATTAAAAGGAGTAACACTTGAATACTTGATATCTATATGGGAAGTGATTTGTACACTCTATCATTTGATTTGTACACTCAAAATGTTTGTGTGATGACCATTATACCCTTAATATTTGTTTTTTGATTTGAACACTCCACTAAATGATGTAGGGGTATAAATGTCATAATACAAACATTTTAAGTGTGCAAATTAAATAATTGAGTGTACAAATCACTTATATCTATATGAGTATATGTTACTGTGATGTCAACCTCATCATTTAAGGCTTAAAACCTTAAATCAATCATACATCTTTTGTACCTCATCATTTACTTAAAACATTAAATGATTAAACTATCATTTTCATCATACTCGACGGAATCAATTTATACCACAGTGGCACAATCAATCATAAAGACAACAAGGCTACAAAATCAATCATAAATACAACAAGGCTACAACATTCAATACTTCATCATTTATCAATATTCATTCAATACTTCATCAGTTAATAAAAAAAATGAAACCATCGGTTCATTAAAAAAAAATCAATACCGTATTACACATAAATTAAATTCGTCCCATTAAATAGTTCATAAATACTTACTTTCATTGTAGTGTTTTGTTGAGAAGCGAATGATTCATAGGTAGGTAAAGAAGATGAGATTGATTCATATGGGGGGTTTTTGTTATGAGGTTGATGAGATTGATCCATTTGATTGATTTGTTGAGAAGCCAAACGAATTGTGTGAAGAGGGGCGCTTGTGTTTTAGTTACTGAGTTATTCGGGTTTTGAGTTTTGAGAAGCCAAAAGTTTTGAGTTACTGAGTTAGAATGAAAAAGAAAGGGGCGCTTGTTTTTTAGAAAACCTAATTACTTTCGGGCTGGCGGGTTATTCGGGTGTAGTCGGGTTTTTAACCGAACCCGACCCGATACCGATTAAATAAGAAAAGTGAAACCGAGTCCCGACCCGAAACATAGTCGGTCGGTTATTCGGGCTTGTCGGGTCGGTCGGTTTGTCGGGCTTGTCGGGTATCGGTCGGTTTTGCTCGGCCCTAGTTGTTGTCGTGCCATCCAAGACATCCTCTCTTGTTCGATTTAAATTGTTTTCCTGTGATGATTAGCAAAAAAATGGTTAAAAAGATAATTTCATTTTTATTCATGTTTTTATTTTGAATGAATTTAACATTGTAATAGTATAATACCTCATCGATACCATATGGTGTGTTTCTAAAGCCATCTTCAACATCCTGCAATGTTCAACCAAAAATTAATCATGCAAAAATGTTTAGAAATATTCATAGTGAGTCAATGTCTTTAAAGTTCACATATAATACATATGTTGTTATAAAGAAAAATGTCTAATTATTCATTGTATTTACCAATAGAATGCATAATACCTCACTCATATCATCCGATAATGTTGCAATGCCATCCTCGACATCATATAATTCATTCCCAGCATCCTCTGGCTCATTTTCAGCATCTTCAAAATCATCTTCATCATCCTGTAAGTAATCTTTGCCATCCTATTTTATTTGAGGGGAAAAAGCATAATTTTTAAAAACTTTGGGTATATGGTTTCTCGAATAATGTAATAATGCAGTGTAAAAACCTCGTCATCTAGGAAGCCATTTTTTAAAGTAGTTGATTGTATCAACATCTTCAGCAACTTTTTCGGCTCGATAAATATGGCTGTTATTATTGTGGTTAAACTTAGAATACATAATCTTAAAAAGATATTGTTTTCCAATGATTTAATTAAGATCATCTGGAAAATATTGATCAGCGTCCATGACATGTTCTTGCATGATCTCCCACACAGTCAAATTGGTCATCTTATGCACATTGTTGTCAAAAATCACAACCTGTGCAGTACCAGTTTCATCTACTATACGAACAATGATCTTGAACCTACAAATGTAACATAAAGAAGATTTAGCATTGTAGTTTACTATTTGGTTCGGGTGATCAAATAATTTATTTTAGTAGAGTGAGTTTCATACCTGGATGCAACTACGTATGTTTCTCCATGCTTCTTACAGTACCACAATTGTTTCTTATTTCTTGAAGTTTTGTTTCCTTATGACGCAACTTAAATCAAAATTCTCCACAACAGAGGCCCTAAGATCATTATAATTAAGCCTTCTTCAAGAATTTAACCAACTGACTTTCAGTTAGAGGAAGTATTTTGTCATACTTTTTAAGCTCTTCAGGGAAGGAAGAAGAAGAAGTTGAGTCTGAAGAAGTATCATCGTGGAAAGGTGACTCTTCAGGCTTCTTTGGTGGAGACTGATGCTCTTGTTCAGTTGCTTGAACATCAGTGTCCATGTCTTCTCCTGCTTCAAATACTTCCTCACCACTGTCTTTTTCAAGCTCATCCTCTGAGAGAAGAAAAGCTTGGACATCTACATAAGACTGAAATTGTAAAAGGGGTACTTTAGGCTCCGCTTCAGAAGAAGCTTTGCCCTGGGTGTGGTCAGGTCATGTCCCCTCTAATCCAGAAGATTGGGATTTATCTGCCTGGTCCTTAGAGACAGTCCTAGAGGAATGCACATCGCTGTGGGGGGTGATGGTTCCATATCAACGGGTGGTTTCAATCCCTCTGAGTCTTTGTCCCCTTTTTGACCTTCAAGCAATGGGGGTTTAAACTAGTGTTATCCTTAGGGACAGTAGAAGGTACTCCCCTACCAGCGGGTTGTTTGTTTCCCTCTGGATCTTGGGGGAGTAGTAGTTGGGACCAAGGGAACTAACTGTGATGTATCAGAACCCTTCGTTGTCACCGGGGGTGGTGTTACCTGGTCTTTCTTGGGTGTCATGTTAGTCTCAGATTGTTTATGCCATTTAGGTTGTGTCCCAAAAGCCTCAGGGCCCTGTGACTTGGGTTTGGGTTTAGTCACAATCTGAGTCTTCTCTTTTTTTCTTTTAGAAGCAGGGGTTGGAGACAATGAGTCCTTTGGTTGTTTACAACAACCATGTGAGCCGTCAATTCAATTTCAGTGACTAAGGATGGGACTTTGTAAAGTTTGAGGCACTCAGAATGGCCGGTAAAGCGCCAAAATTGAATTCCTGAGTGTAATTGCATCCCAGTAACTCTTGCAAAGCACAAGAGATAAATCTAGGTTATGAAACGTATTTCACCCTAGACTTAATCTGGAGCTTGGTTACGAGATCACTGTCAATGATCTCTCCAATGTCGACATTGGTCCCTGTCATTAGACAGTAAGCCATCATCAACTGAATAAAGCTAATTTGTTCAGTGGATGAGTGGTTCCCGTTGAGGACCTGAATCACGAAAGTGAACAAGATCTTCCAAGCCATGAGAAAAGAACTTTTGTTGACAGGGGCCTTGTCCAAGGATTTTGGATTTAAAACATTTGCTAACTCAGCTTTCACCACAACTGGGTTAGGGTGTTAAACATAGTTTCCATTATTATAATCAAGTCCAACTGATGAGCAAAAAGTTTTGAAATAAAGGGTGAGTTTTCTTTCCCCATTTAAAACTGAAAAGTCGATGAGAAACTCCCTGAGGGGTCTTGCTTCTTTCCCATCAGTGGAAGGTGCCGGGTCATAGGCCACAACTATACACCAAAACTCCTTAAGGTAGTTTTGGTACATAATATAGGGACTTTTGGTAAAGGCTATTTTTAAAGGACGGTTGTATAAAAACTTCATTATGTCTTTGTAGGCTGGGACTTCTTTAGGGTAGTTGAAATTGCCTACAACATTGTTTGTTTGAAAAGTCAATTTTCCAGATTCATGCCTGCCCACTGAGGATCATACACAATTCCTTGGTCAGCTTCCATTGTTATATTTTTTTTAAATGAAAATGTCTTTACTGGCAAGATATTTTACAAATTATACCATATGGGTATCTTGGTAAAAAATCAAAACTTGATCAAGAAAAGTGTTTGAAAAGTGGTTTTCACAAGATAGCAAACAGGCGTGAAAGATTTTTTATACCAGATGATGAAAAATAACACACAACTTTATCTTTTGAGTAGATATTTCAGCAGATTTTTTGGTTGCAAAATGTTTGTGTGTGTTTTTAGGGTTTTAAATGGGGTATTTATAGAGTGGTGATAGGGGGTATTTTTTCACATGTTGCAATTTTGAAAATGGTTTGTGAAAATGTTTAGAATCCCCATATTTAATGCCACCACTCCATTACCCGTTGTCTTTCGCCATTTTCAAGGCGAAACAGTTGTGCAGGCACTGTAACAGTGCTTTTGCAGAGATGATATCACACCATAAATATCCAAAAGATATTATTTGTGAGTGTTGGCAATTATTTCCAAGTGGGAAGTTGGTAGAGGATGTGGGGGCCCATGACATGGATGCCAGTGAGGCAAAAGGAACATATATTCTCTTATTGAATACATTTAGTTACCAACCTAGGACATTTAGTGACTAAATACTTAGAGCATTTAGTTTCTCATTAAATGTCCCTTGTCAATGAAATGAGCCCCTGAATGATATTTCATTCAGTGTGGGATGTTTGGGTAGGTTATTAAGTGAGGTCAATTGATGCATTTAACTTACTGAGAGGTGATCTTTTTCAAGGATATTTTTTTATTCAGTGGGGAACTATGTACACTATGTTGAATTTATTCAATCAGTGGCCTGACTGTCAATATCCAACATGCCCAACTTTGCTTTCAGTCTTATGAAAGGGGGTTCACCCAAGGGTTTTGTGAAAATGTCAGCAAGTTGATACTTAGTGGGGATGAAGTGTAATTCTATGTCCCCTTTCATGATGTGGTCCCTAATGAAATGATATCTGATATCAATATGTTTGGTTCTTTGAAGGAATATTGGATTGTTGGAGATAGAAACTGCACTAGTGTTGTTACAGAAGATGGGAACCATATTGTAATGGATGTCATAGTCACCGATTTGACTTTTCATCCATAGTACATTTGCACAAAACTAGCAGCAGCTACATATTCAGCCTCAGCAGAGGACATAGCCACTGATTGTTGCTTCTTGGTGCACCAACATACCAGTTTGCCTACAAGAAATTGACAGGATCTTGATGTGCTTTTTCTGTCCATGTTGCAGCCTGCATAGTTTGAGTCTGAGTATCCCTTAAGGTCAAAGCCTGAATACTTGGGATAGTAGAGCCTAAGGTTTGGAGTACCTTTTAGGTACCTGAGGATTCTTTTGGCTGCAGTGAGATGATACTCTCTTGGATCAGACTGATATCTTACACATAGGCAAACTGATGGATCTAAACACACACCTTGTGTTAGTGATACTTTGATTTATATTAATAAGTACGCGGAATATACTTAGTAATACTCAGAATATGGATTGTATGATGTATTGTAAGTGGGAACAATGTAACACAAAGCTTCAATATTATTGAGAATAATACGAGTGATCTTGCTTATCACTAGGGTTACACCTTGAAGCATACGTACCAGGAACAATGACCTAGGATCTCCTTTTATAGCACAAGGAGTCCTTTACAAGATAAGTATAATGTTAACTATATAGAATATACACAAGATCTTTTCTATACTTATCTATATACGACTACGTAACAATTATCCTAATAGCAGTGGTAATAATATGTACCAGCAGTGGTAATGTGTTTCCACTGCTAGTGCATTCTTTGATGTCTTCCACAAGCTTATCATGTGCTAATTAGCTTTATTCCCAACAATCCTCCCCTAAACTTATGATTTCTCTGCAAATCAATAAGTTTCTTCAATCTTCATCATCTGCAAGGATTTGGGAATTCTTCCAAACACTTCACTTTCTTTTAAATTCTGATAGCTCTTGAACATTGATCTTAAAGCCTATGTAACAAAGCTCTGACCTTCTCAGTATCTTCATGAACTCTTATTGTTGTAGACAGCATCACAGTGAGAGTTCCACTCTGAAGTGGGTATTCTTTCTCAGCAAACATAAATGCATCCACTCCAGTATTTGTAGAAACATGATGAACTTCACATGAATCATAGTAAGTCCATGTAGTACCAACACATTGAGCTTAAAACTTCCAGAAAGTATCATTAGCATCTGGTTCATAGAGCCTTCTTAGATCAACTCATAACTGCATTTCCTTCATATCTTTAAGCTTGTCAGCATTAAACCTTTCTTGAACTAATCTCCACACGTATCGGATCATGTCGTCACATGCGATAAGTTCTTCAAACTGAATGAATGATGAAGTTTCACCACCTAGCCTTGTAATCTTCCATGTTGGAGCAAAATTGCTAGTAGTGTACACTTCCCAATCAACAATAGGATGTCTGACTTGCAGTGGGTCAGGATAAAAATCTTCTTCTTCAATCACAATCATACCGTCGGTACATTCTTCAGTGAATTTCTCAGATTGAACTTCTTGTTCTTCAACAAATTTTTTTTCTTATGTGTCTAAGGTTCACTATCTTTGGCTTTTCTCTTCAGATGAGGATATCTTCTTTCTTCTTCTTCAGAGTTCATAGGAATAAAGTCTTGATCTTGCCTTTTAACTCTGTAGTAGATACCTTCAACCTTATCATCAGTCATCCCTTTGAACTGATGCTTTTTCCAGCTACCAACACTGCAACAATAATCTTTCATCCTTGAGATAACTTGTGCCTTGGTTGGTTGTCTTGGTTTCTTTTGACCCTTTCTGACTGAACCAATTGCATCCTAAAGTGCTTGATTATTCTTTATTTGAATGAAGTCCTTCAACTGTGCTGTTCTTTGTTCTTCAGTTAAAGACTTATCTGCAACTAGGTCAATTGCCTTCTTCTTGACTACTGGATCATTAGTAATCAAGAACTCAATCTCTTGTTCTGTAGATACATAACTAAACTCTGGAGTCTTTTCTTTGAATATTGTAGGTGGAACAGTGGAAAGTGGATTTTCATCCATTGGATCAGTGGTTTCCATTCTGTCTAGCCTTTTAGCCTCTATAAAGTCTGCAATCTCTAGTTCATCTAGCTTTTTCTTGTTTTCAACTTCATATTCAGTGAGTTTTCTAGCAACTTCTGCATCATGAGCAATTTGAGCTTTTTCTCTCTTTGAAACCTTCCTTCTTGGTTGCTCTTTACTTTGCACAACTGCTTTACCTTTCTCCTTCTTTTCAAATTCTTCCTCTGCAGTGGTAATATCTTGTCCAGCAGTGGGAACTGTTTGCTCTGCAGTGGGAATTGTATCAGTGGTTGTAGCAGTGGAAGTTGCTTGCTCTGGTTGCTGTTGATGAATTTCTTCTTGAGTATCAACTTCCTCAGTAACTCTTGGCTCCTCTACACCAAAATCTGCATTTAAATCACCTTCATCTCCAAAATCAGTTTTCCTCCCCTTGATTTCAGCATCAGTTTTCCTCCCTTGTTTGGGAGAATTCCCAAAATCTTCACTGAAGCCCTCTGAGTCACCCTCATGAGGTGAGGATGGAGATGATATCACAATCTTTGCAGGTTTCCTTTTCTGTTTCAACCCCTGCAACTCTTTCTTCAAAGTCTGAATCTCTTCTTTCAATTGTGTAACATCCTTGGCATGTTGCTCCTTTACTTGTGCCAAGTCTTTCTCCAGAGATTCAACCTGCTTAGTTAACCTGATACATAGTTCCATCAATTCCATAGGTTGCCCACTGCCCTCAACACTTCCAACTGTGTGACCTGTTGGGAGAGGTGAATCATAGGGCATTGGCTCAGACTCACTCCTAGTTGGACTAGGTGGAAGCCTGAAACCACCACTGCTTGTTCCTAAACCATGAGGATCAGGGACATGCTGTGTTATGATGAGAGAAGTTGGCTGTTTTTGTCTCCTCTCATAGGTGTGAGTAACTGATGGAGTGTAGAGAATGTTTGGAACTGTGATTGTGGGTGTGGTTTGAGATACAACTGGAATTGTTGTATCTTCACCCTGTACCTGTGAAATCTTTGCAAGCATTTGAGGAAAAAGTGGTTTAGCAACCCTTTTGCCATCCTTATTCATTTTTTGAAAAACTTTGGGCTTAAGGCAATGGATTTTGTAAACTCTTGTATGGGGTTGCAGTTGAAATTCATTTTACACTGCTTGCACAAACCTTGGATACATCAAAATTTTTGTTGAACTCTTTACATTGCCTTGCATACTTGTAAAAATATATTTAGACCAATTAAAAATCCTATCAGTGGCTAGACAAACGAAAGGGTAAGCCATTGTTGAACTGAATTGTTCATAAGAAGTTTTCTTGGGAATTAGGCAATGTAAAAGAGTATGTATTAAAAATCTCCAATGAGGACAGAAACCACTCTTTTTTAAAGTAGCCTTTTTATCAGTGGTATCATACCCCATGGATGAAAGATGTTCATGAATTTCTGGCATGGGTAATGTGATGATACCATTGAGATCATCCAATTGGAGAATTCTCCTCAAGAATGACTCAGTAACATCAATAGATAACCCATCCACTATGGCTCTAAGAGCATCCACAGTTTCATGTGTGTCTCCATCTTAAATAGTGATGGACGTAACAGAGGTCCAAAACTGTTTGATTTGAGAGACATAGATTGTGGGATTGAGAAGTAAAGCATACCTCACATGAGTAGTGTTTAGAAAATCCACAATCTGATGAAAAACAGGGCCACTCTTGTCGTTTGACTTTTCCAAATAGGCCACTTGGTTGTGCTCATCTGCAAAAGTGATTGGTGCCATAGTATCTTTTGATGAAAAATATGTTGTGTTAGTATGAATTGAATAACGAACTCGCCAATTGAGAGAAAGAGATATATACTATTAAGGTTTAAGAGTTTTGCGCAAGAAAGATTATCTAAGGAAAAGATTTATCTTAAGAGAATAAATTGCAAGTAGGAAAGTAGATAATCTTCTAAAAATTTTACCCTATAAATATAGAAAGTAGTTACTCTCAACGGCTAGTAAAAAATTTGTTACTGACACAACAGTTGTAACAGCTAGTTCATCAGTGGTAAGAATAAAACTGGTAGTGGAAACTGTGAACTAGCAGTGGTAACTTTTTCACAAAAATTTGCAAGAGCAGTGGTAAGTAAAACATATGAAAATTGGACTGCTCTTATTATAGTTTTTAGCAAACTACCAGCTATCAACGGATTTGATATGTCTTTACCATGAGCCGTTTGCTATAGACTAGCCAACTCTTAATCATATAGATTATGGTGAGTTGATAACCATATAGTTTTTGGTAAACTATCAACCATAAACGGATTTGTTAAGTCTTTACCAGTAGCCGTTTGCTCTGGACTAGTTGATTCTTATATGGATTAGACATGGTGAATCAATAACCATTTGTTGTGTGTCTCAGTTACACACCTTTTATGATCAACTCCCAGCCAAGATTGGTTATATCCCTGCAAGTGTTAGTATAATACAAAGAAAATGCATAACCAACTTGTTTTGACCAAAGTTACTTTTAACCAAGCCATTATCTAAAAATATCTTCCCAAAGTCAACCCGATAATATCTATATTTACTCTTCAACCTACCAAAATAGGGAAAAATAAATATATCCTTTAATGAACTCTTTTGACCGACTTTGCCTATAAAAGAGGGCTCATATCTTCATAATCTTTATCAAAACACATTCTAACTTGCAAAAGAACCCTAAAAATTACCATGAGTCATTCACACCATATCAATATCTCATCTGACAGCTCCTTCTCTGATAGTGCTTGGGATGAATTTGTTTTGAACAATCCAAGTAGAGTGGAGAAAGAGGAGTTCGAAGAGGTTGCTTCTAGAAGGAGAACTCATTCAGAATCTTTAGTGAAGACAAACCCTGCAAGACTACCAAGGCCTCCTCCACAAGTTCTTGGTCTTGCTTGTCCAAGAATGCAGTCAACCTTTGAAAACAAGAGGAAGAGAGCACAGAAGAACAAGCATGACTATGAGGGCAAGGGCAAGAAGCCAATGGAGTAGCTAGTGTAGGATGTGGTGATGTAGGTTGTGTTAGGTTTTTATCTCTTGTGTTTTGATGGTGGTTGTAAGCGTACGTTTGATCTAATGAACCTTTTCTTATGCAATGGAAGTTCTGTTTTACTTTTTCCACGTGAGGTAACTTGTACCGGCTGTATTGTGTTTTCCATTGTTAGCCTTATTCTCTGCATAAAAGTTAGTGGACAAGCAAAAATACAACAAACATATACAATACAAACTTATACAACAATATTAGTACCAAAAACCTCCCCTCAACACCAAAGACCATTAGACATAAAAATTTTATGGATTAAGCATTCCAATACCTGTTACCAAGTACTGAAATCTACCCACATCAAGTCCTTTTGTTAATAAATTAGTTATCATCAGTATAGGTTGAATTAGCCTTTTCTCATAACAATCTCTTATAAAATGGTGTCTAATTTCAATATGTTTAGTCTTTGTGTGTTAAACTGGATTCTTAATTAATGCAATGTACGCTATTGTCAATATAATGATAGGTATTCATGAAATTGTACCCATAGTCCAAAAATTGATTTTGAAGCCATAGAACTTGAGCACAACAACTGGCAGCAGCTACATACTACTTCTCGGTTGATGAATTTGCCACCATTGTTTGTTTCTTGCACTGCCATGACACCAATCTATTTCCAAGAAACTGGCATCCACCTGTAGTAGATTTTCTATCCAAACTAGCTCCGCATAGTCACTATCGAGTAACTAACCAGTTCTAGAGGTGATTCTCTAGGGTACCATAATCCCAGATTAGGAAATGCTTTAAGATATTTGAAAATCTTCTTCACGCAGCAGTCAAGTGAGAACCTGGAGTGACACGAACCTTGCACAAGCACATACTGCAAACATAATATCTGGTCTAGATGATGTGAGATACATCAAAGAACCAATCATAGACCTGTACATGTGTACATCAACTGCTGCACCACTATTCTCCTTCAAAATTTGATGTGTAGTCTTGTCTGCAGGGGTGCTGGATGACTTTGCATTAGAGAACTTGAACTTCCTTAGTATTTCAACCACATATTTATCTTGATTGATGAAAATACTATCTGGCCTTTGTTGTACTTGAAGTCCCCAAAAAAATGTGAGTTCACCCATAGAACTCATCCTTCATTAGCTTCTCAAATTCTTTGCACATCTCTGTCTTTGTAGAGCCAAAAATGATATCATCAACATATACTTGAACCAGCCAAATATCATTTTTGTCTTTCTTGATGAACAAAGTCTGATCCACTCTACCTCTATGAAACCCATTATTAAAAAGATAAGTAGTTAAGGTCTCATAACATTTTCTTGGTGCTTGATGCAAGCCATACAAAGCTTTAACCACCCTATACACTTTGTTAGGATAGTCAGGGTCTTCAAAGCACGAGGTTGGAAACATATACCTCTCATCAATTTGCCCATATAGAAAAGCACTCTTTACATCCATTTGATAGACTTTAAAGCCCATAAAGGATGCATAGGCTAAGAACAGCCTGATTGCTTCAATTCTTGCAACTGGGGCAAACACTTCTTCATAGTCAATACCCTCCTCCAGAGTGTATCCTTGAGCCACAAGCCTAGCCTTGTTTTTGATAACAATTCCTCTTTCATCCTTCTTGTTTCTGAACACCCATTTTGTACCTATTACCTTCTTGCCATGAGGTAAATCATATAGCACCCAAACGTTTTGAATCTTGAACTGGAGAAACTCTTCTTGCATTGCTTCCACCCAACTTTCATCTTCAAGTTCCTTGTATACATTCTTTGGATCAATTTGTGACCGAAAACACATGAAAAGACATTCATTCCCGCCTTCATAATTCTTAGATTCATAGATTTCACTAATAAATCCATGGACATCAGGCAATTTTGATTGTCTTCTAGTCTTTATTGGTGAATAATTCCCCATCATTTTTCAAGAGGATGTGATTTATGAATTGAAGTATGGAGTT
>OU343216.1:47227993-47275022 GCA_910596185.1 Chrysanthemum makinoi | reverse complement strand
GATCTCCTCACTCAGATTGTTGCGCACATTGATGCCAGACGAAATAATGGAGCAGGTACCTCGAACAACGGTCAGGGATGCAGCTACAAGACTTTCATGACATGCAAGCCCATGGAATTTTATGGCTCAGAGGGTGCCATTGGACTGCTATCATGGTTCGAGAATGTTGAGTCAAAACTCAATATCACGAAATATGCTGAAGAGAATAAGGTTGAGTTCTCTGCTGGTCTACTACAAGGTCGAGCATTTACCTGGTGGAACAACCAACTACGCACTGGAGGAAGAGGGGCTGCAAATGCGTTATCTTGGGAAGCATTCAAGAAACTACTAACTGATGAGTACCGCAGAAAAGATGAAGTGCGAAGCCGGAAGCGTAATTTTGGAACCACTTGATGGTAGAGTAGAAGTCGACAAGTACACGCCCGCTTTCCACGAAGTTAACTAGAATGGTTCCCCACATGGTTTCCACTGTGGAGAAGTTGATCGACCGATATATTTGGGGATTGATACTTGAAATCAGGAGGGATGTCACCTCATCAAACCCAACCACTCTGCAAACCGCTGTGGGTATGGCGTAACGTTTGACAAATGATGTGATCAGGTCTGGTGAACTAACGAAAGGAAATGACGGTGGACGAAAGAGTCAGGAAGATCAGCAAAGAAGCCGTGACCAAAATCAACAGGACAAGAGACAACGAGTAGTTGAAAACTACAGAGCAATAACTCAAGGGCCCAGAAGATACGCAGGTCCACATCCTATGTGCACTCGATGTAACTATCACCACTCAGGAGACTGCCCAAGGTGCACCAAATGTGGACAGACGGGCCACTTCGTGCGGAATTGCTCAAACAGGAATGGGAACCAAGGACAAAGGCCAGCATGTTACGAGTGTGGAAGTCTAGATCACCTTCGGAATACCTATACAAAGTTGAAAAGAACTCCCAACCAAGGAGGAAATCGTCCAAACCTGGCGTTGGCAATAGAAGGCCCTCAAGATCAGAACATTGATATTACCCCCGCGCGTGGTCGAGCATTCTATTTGGGTACCGAGGAAGCCCGCAATGCGTAACGGGTACATTCTTTTGAACAACCACCTTATTTCTGTACCACATGATTTTGAGTGCATGATAACGCTACACGCGTCGTTCGGGGTCAAAGGAACTTCCTTTTCGTCGAGCAAGTTTTTCAACACCCTAGGCAGTGAACCTAATCGTTGTAGTGTAGTATTAGGGTAAGCCACGGGAATTGATATCGTTCTCTAGGGGAATAGGAATGCTAGTGAGGAGTTACTACGCTAAGGTTGGGGTTGAGGAAGATTATTTTTTTTTTATCTTTTTTATGTTTTTTAGGAAATGGAAAGGTACGAATCTCGGGGTTTGGATTTGGGGGTTTTGGTACTTCTACCGATTACTCTACTTATCTAATCTAACTAGTGGGTAGTCTATGTCTAATTAATGTGTGCTCGTATGATAATTTAAGAATGTGTTTACTTAGGTTGTATTACTCCTTAATTATCTCCTATTGATGGTTGAATTGTCACGTCCTTATTCTTAATCGCGTTGTGTGTCTAAGGTCGTAGGGTATGCGTTTATCCCTAACTCTTTGAAACTACCAAAGGGTCTCGTCTACAAAATCTCTAGGATTTATAAACTCTAACTCTAAGGTACTCTTTGGATGGTTTAGCCTACAACTACTCTAGGTGTTATAGTCTAAGGTTCACAAAGATTAATCAAGCATTAACTACACAACGAATGACCTATCGCATTACTAGATCATTATCAATTAAGATAAGAGACAACCAATCAATATTCAATAGTTAAGTTTCATATTCCCTAAGCAAACACACTAGTAAATTAGCCGGACATGGAGAACATGCAAGCATACACACAAATAATTGAAGACATAATTGAATTAATGAAGTAAAACACTTATCTTGATGTAAGATAGGGTTTGGAACCCTAAAATACTGTACAAGACAGCCTTGGTTCGGTTTAGGTTTTTACTCCAAAAGACTACACACTTAAAACTGAAAAATTCGGATTCTATATATAAGATTACATTCGCGACGGCGTCACCTTATGATTTGTGACGCCGTCGGGTCGTCGTCATTAGGGTTTCGTCTTGGCCACGTTAGTCTTGCGACGGCGTCACCTTGTGCTTGTGACGCCGTCCTCTTCAGCTTCTGACGCCGTCTGGATCAAATCTAGGCCGTCTGAGTTGCGACGACCTACTCTTTTAAAGCCTGACACCGTCACTTGAAAATAAGCAATTTGGCTACTGTATCGTCACAACATGTGCTCCGACGGCGTCCCAGATAACACCTGACGCCGTCCCCTTGTATTTCAGCAAGTTGAGTGTCTCGATTCTTGACTTTGGCCATTTTCTTCGTATATCCGCGCCTTTTCGTCCAAATAAATACCATTCCAGCAATTTGCCTTCAAGAGACCTAAAAAGTGAAAAGGAACGATATTAAGTAATAACGGACACAAAAGTGATCAAATAAGGGCTTAAACGACCCCTAAAAAAGGTACATTTTAAAACCTTATCAAATATCCCT
The DNA here is from genome assembly GCA_910596185.1 of Chrysanthemum makinoi. Classification (NCBI taxonomy): domain Eukaryota; kingdom Viridiplantae; phylum Streptophyta; class Magnoliopsida; order Asterales; family Asteraceae; genus Chrysanthemum; species Chrysanthemum makinoi. The sequence continues at coordinate 47,272,464 of OU343216.1, read as the reverse complement.
ACACTTGGTATTTGCTTGTCCTCAAGCAAATGTGCTTTTAGCCAATTAATTTATAAGTTAGGGGTCATGAAGCATTGGTTTAGAACAATCCACCACACATATAAGCCCCGCAAAAGTCATAACAAGCACGGAAATTACATACTAGCACCTCACATGGGGTGTTTGGGTACTCACATCTCTAGGGTGTATATGAAATATAACAAGTTGGAAATGGAAGATAAACACTCATTAACCGGTCCTAGTACATAAATTACCATAAGCTTGAGACTAGATCAAACCTCCATCGATTTGGCGTAAGCACCTAGGAAATACTATCAAAGAAGTCTTTTAAAGGGTTGTAATATTAGGCTTACGGTAGGGAAACAAAGGGTTTGGTGAGATAGGCTATTTAGTGGTGGCAAGTAAAAAATCTTTATGTTACAAGCATACGAAGAATGGCGTTGCTAAGCCAAGACTCGACACTCTAAACTCTAGATAACTGAAACACACAAACATAAATTTGAAGGATAGATGTAGGATGGTAGCCCGTTTTTTTTTCAACACTCTAATTTTTTTCTTTTTCTCTTTTTCTATTTTTTTTATACACTTTTACTCTACCATCCTCTACGGTAATATCAAAATAATAGGGATTTATAGGCACATCCCTACACTTGAGTTTTTATTACTCTAACACTAATTTGACCCGAATTGAAAAGATCAAAACACTTGGAGTACATTATTACGCAAACAAAAGGAATTTGAATTTAACGTTCCCTTCCCCGTCATTTCATAAACTTTAACTTTTCCCATGAGTCCCAATCGTCCCAAAACTGTATACAAAGGATATGACTCGACTTAGCAACTCATGCAAGCAACTAGATAATTGAACTAAGGGTTAAGGGTGATAACAATAATTCACTAAAAGTGAGTGCATGTGGTAGGCTAAGGAGATTTGGGTGTACATTTGGGGTGGGGTGTGAAAAATGCCCTTCATTGATATTTCGGAAAAACCGAAACATCACGAGAACCGCGAAAAGGATAGACTCAGAGGGGTTAACTAGGGGTATCGTGTACTAAAAGTGAGTACAACGCAAGGGTGTGGGGGAATTACTCAACCGAGGTGGAAGAAGTAATTATATTACAGGTATCAAACAAGGGTTATCCTAATGCCTCTTATCATTTAGTTATTCCTAACTACACAAGTGTAGTCTTACTAGCGATCTCGGGATGCATCACAAAACAAGTTCTAGAATCTATAATACTACCGGTTCACACTCTAAGCATTAAAGATGAATGCTTTAATTCCTACTTAATCTAAGGGTGATCCTCACATTTTGGGTAGAATTTAAGTGGTAAAGTGTAACACCCCCAAATCTCGGTAAAGCGGAAGACTTAATCAAGTTTTCGGGGCGTTACTTTTTGGATTGGTATCGCACACAAGTAAAATAAAAGATAACCATTTAGCCATTTAAAACCAATCCCAAATCAAATATTCAAAAATTTAATCCGAAGATATAAATTTTAGGCCCAAAACATAGTTTAACAAAATAGGTCCCCATTGTTTATCAGAGTCGAAAATGATCCTTGAACCACGCCTCCATGCCAAGATTCCACACGTCAAATAATCCAAACATCTCTCAAATACCTGAGAAATCATGCTAAAAAGGTCAGCTTACGCTGGTGAGTTCATAGGTTTAAGTTTAACAAAATCATAGTGGACCTGTAAGAGTTGATTTGCTATGCAAGACCTAGATAGGTAAATACCGTTTCACACACCGATCCTACCGGATCTCCAATCATATATTCACTTGCTCGGCCCCATGACTCTAGTCCAAGATGTCGTGGCAACCTCTAGAATAGTTGCCAACCCCAGGCTAGGTCGAGATAGAAGTCTATTCTTAGTTAGGCACGGTAAAACCTAGACTAAGGCAACAACTATCGCACATCTATCTACTCAGTCAAGATATAAGCAAATCCAAATAGTTTTAACGGTCCAAAAATAGTAGCATGATTCTCACCCCAAAATAGTTCAAAACGTAGTTAAAACGTATATATAAAAGTGGGGCTATGAATCTCACCTCAAGCAATCAACGCACAAATATCACTAGCGAAGATAACGAAATCACAAAGCACAGAAACTATCGACTCGGCACAACCTGTTAATGTAGACCAACTTAATATACATATTCCTCAAAATCAACGTTATCTATCCCAATATATTCCATTTCTTTATTTCCAAAACGCCTGTTTCACCATTAATCCTAGTGTTTGGTATCCTCATGTGGGTGTATCGATTCAATATGATGTCATGAACGCACTCAAACAACCAATATATAACTCAATGCGACACAATGAGGCCTCTAAACGATAAACTCCATAGTTCAATAAGTTTCGGAATAAATAGTAGACCTTATCGAATTCGTCAACTCGATAAACTCATTCACCTATTCGTGTCGCTTATTATCCCATAAATCAATCGTATCCTTAAAGAATCATAAGGATAATTCACCCATTAATAAGGTTACCCAACGTACCTAGCGGGCTCTTATTAGATTCGTCAACCTAATAAGTCCGCTACCCACGTGGATCAACAATATTAACGTTAGGTTATCCGTAACCCATGCACACATAACACAAATAAATAGTTACTTATCCAACATTAAATGTCCACAATTGACATTTATTGATAAACGTGTACTCGAAACGTTAATTATTTATTTATTACAAAACCTCTCCAATTTAGTCGTTAGTTTCATTTAAAACTAGTAAATAACAAGATAAATCTTGTTATTGATATTTTTGGTACAAAAGCCCATTATTATTTACATTTCATAGTTTTATTATCATTTTCATATATAATATATATTTCATCAAATCTCATTATAAATTTCATAACGTTATTCGTTTCGAGTCCACAAGCACGAGTCATAACTTCTCGGCTTTTAATCAATCAATTGTCTAAATTATACTAAAGTCCATGTTACGGCTTTGTCGGAGTCAACTATTGACTAAAAAGTCAAAGTGACGCCAACGTAGCTCAAAGTCACAATATATATATCAAGTCCATAATTAAAAGTTATAACGTCGCAATTCAATCCCAAACTAACTCAAAAAATCTCAACCAATAAATCAACCAATTATACTCGAAACCAATGTTATGACCCTAATGGTCATGACACGGTCTCGGTCAAGACCACGTGAACCAAACAAGCTTCTAAAGCTTTTCGCTCCACGGTCTCATCCAAACCTCAACTAAACCAATCAATAAGCTACCAAATCGACCCGACCGGACCCAAGACCCAAGTGGGTCACGTGACACCAATCCATGGGTCACGACGTGACCGTGGTGGTTCAGACGCCCATGTTGTCCAACCAAGCACAACCAAATCCAATCTACAACACTCAAATCCAATCATTCAAGCTCCAAACACTATCTAAACACAAAACCCATCAACTATCATTAACCAAGAACATGCAACTAAACCCTAAAATGCAAAACCCATCAAATTAATGCACCACACATGTACCAAACACTAATTACTTGTTTATTTTATCACTAATTAGCTTTAATTTCATGTTCCACCCAAAAGCCCCAAAAATTGTTCATGGGTCGAAACCCTAGAATCCAATTCGTGGCTTTTATTGCCTAACCAAGCTCAAAACATGTTCTATTTACCTTCTCTAATCACCAATTACAAAAGCCCTTTGAAATATTTAGAAACCCTAAAAGTACGAATCTTAATTCTTGAATTTGGAGGTGTTAATGAAGTCCAAATAGAGTGTATGATATATGGTTGGAAAGAGGAGAAAGAGATTTATCTTTTGGTGGTGGAGGTGAATAGTGACGCGCCGCTTGGCGAATCGGCGGAAGTAGGCGGCCGGTTATGGTGGTGGTGGTGAATTAGGGTTTTTAGAGAGATGTAGAGAGAGAAAGAGCTTGTGTGTGTTTTTCTAGTGAGAGAAATAAACTAGGCAAATGAGGGGATTGAGTGGGTATTTATACTAGGTCACTAGGGACCTCAAAATAATTAAATAGGGAGGAGAGGGCGCCGGCTCAAGAGAAAAAGGGGAGGGTTCGGGTTGAAACTTTTCGTATCTATCTCGTTTACCCATTCCCGAGCTCACATATCATCCCCCGAGTGTCCCACTATATTTATTTAACTTCCCAACATCGTTACTCACGTTTTTCCACAAGTTTTGACTATTTATTTGTCAATTTTTGAGTTACGGTCTAAAAGTTACAATAACTCTTGTTTTAGGCTTTTCTAGCGCCGAATCGAATATTGCCTACCAAATAGAGTTAAAACGCATACGATAACTCATTTAATAATGAAATAAACCGTAAAAACCATTCGACGATATAAAATCAAGTCACGGTTTATAAAATAGTGTTAAAGGCAAATCTCAGTTTAATTTAATGTAATGCGGTTACCTAAAATAGACTCCCTAAATTGCCGGTTGTCACAGCCTCCCAGCCTCAGAAGAAACCCGTCCCGGGTTTCACTCCGAGTTGCTTGGTGTCATAAACAGTTTAGGATACTTCCTACGGAAAACGTCCTCACGTTCCCAAGTGAACTCCGGTCCATGCCGGGAGTTCCATCGAACCTTAACAATCGGAATACGGCTATTCTTCAGCCTCTTAATCTCACGGTCCATAATCTCAATCGGTTCCTCAACAAAATTCAATCTCTCATTAATACTAATATCTCTTAAGGTTACAACTATGTTTTCCTCCGAAAGACATTTCTTAAGATTACTAACATGAAACACATTGTGTACACTACTCAGTTCCGATGGTAGCTCCAGGCGGTATGCTACCGGTCCGATTCTTTCCAGGATTGGAAAGGGACCAATATATCGGGAATTGAGTTTTCCACGCTTTCCAAAACGAATCACTCCTTTCCAAGGAGAAACTTTCAACATAACACGATCTCCAACCTGAAATTCTAAAGGTTTCCGCCTCTTATCGGCATAAATCTTTTGTCTATCACGAGCGGTTTGCAACCGGTTTCTAATCTGTACTATCTTCTCAGTGGTTTCTAGGACAAGTTCGGGAGCTGTAAGTTGACTCTCGCCAACTTCAGCAACAAACAGGAGAACGACATTTTCGGCCATACAGTGCCTCAAATGGGGCGGCCTTAATGTTAGAGTGATAACTATTGTTGTAAGAGAATTTGGCCAAAGGGAGGTGTCTCTCTCAGCCTTTGCCGAAATCAATGACACACGCTCTAAGCATATCCTCTAAAGTCTGAATAGTTCTCTCGCTTTGACCATCGGTCTGTGGATGGTAAGCAGTACTCATATCCAAATTCGTTCCTAACGCTATCTATAAAGACTTCCAAAAGTGGGATGTAAAACGACTATCCCTATCAGAAATAATAGATATCGGTACTCCATGACGCGATACTATCTCCTTAAGATACAATCGAGCAAGCTTATCAAGACTATTGGTTTCACTAATAGCTAAGAAGTGAGCAGGCTTAGTTAAACGATCAACTATTACCCAGATAGCGTCATTGCAGCTAACTGTTCTCGGTAATTTAGTGATAAAATCCATGGTTATTTGCTCCCATTTCAATTCTGGAAGTTCGGGTTGAACTAAAAGTCCTGATGGTTTCTGATGTTCGGCCTTAACTTTAGAACAAGTCAGGCACCTACTAACATACTGAGCTATATCGGCTTTCATATTGGGCCACCAATAAAGTTTTTAAGATCCTGATACATCTTATCGGCTCCGGGATGAATAGAGTATTTTGATTTATGCGACTCATGCATAATCAACTCACGGATTCCACCATAAAATGGTATCCACTTCTTTCTCGAAGCATAATGTTCCATCGGAACGCTTCAAGAAGACGTTTTCACTTTCTACCATTCCATGAAGATTTTCATAAGGACGGTTCTCTTCCGTCAATGCCTCTACTTGGCGGCTAAAATCTGATGGTAAGGGCGAAACAATGATCATTCCTAAAGATCTAACGTAGGGTGGAATGTCCTCCTTACGACTAAGGGGGCCTACAAAATTAGCCTTACCAGATGATAACGAATCTTAAAATCATAATCACTAAGCAATTCCAACCAACGACGTTGTCTCATGTTCAGTTCCTTCTGATCTAAGATATGCTTCAAACTCTTATGGTCGGTAAATACTACACACTTGGTTCCATACAAGTAATGTCTCCAGATCCTAAGAGCAAACACTACAGCACCTAACTCAAGGTCATGGGTGGTGTAGTTTTTCTCATGCTTCTTAAGTTGTCGGGATGCATAAGCAATCACCTTCTCACGTTGCATCAAAACAGTACCTAAGCCTTTATGCGAAGCGTCGCAAAGACACGACAAAGTCTTCGCTTCCTTCAGGCAAAGTTAGGATGGGTGCACTACACAACTTCTCCTTCAGAAGTTGGAATGCTTCTTCTTCCTTTTCTCCCCATTCATACTTAACATCCTTCTAGGTTAGTTTGGTCAGCGGTTTAGCTATCTTGGAAAATCCCTCAATGAATCTCCTATAATAGCCGGCTAAACCTAGAAACTGTCTGATTTCTGATGGGTTCTTAGGAGCTGCCCATTCCTTAATGGCCTTAATCTTAGCTGGGTCAACATGAACACCTCGACTATCTATCACATGACCTAAGAATTGCACAGACGGAATCCAAAACTCACACTTAGAGAATTTGGCATACAACTTCTCCTCTCTTAGCAATCCTAAAATGAGCCTCAAATGCTCTTCGTGCTCCACACTACTCTTAGAGTATATCAAGATGTCGTCTATGAATACTATCACAAACTTATCTAGGTATGGCTTACACACTCGGTTCATGAGATCCATGAAAACCGCTGGTGCGTTGGTTAAGCCAAACGTCACTTGGAATTCATAGTGTCCATAACGAGTCCTAAACGCAGTCTTAGGGATATCCTCTTCTCGAACTCTAAGCTGGTGGTAACCAGATCGTAAATCGATCTTAGAAAACACACTAGCTCCTTGGAGCTGTTCGAATAGATCATCTATTCTAGGTAACGGATATCGGTTCTTCACGGTCAACTTATTCAATTCCCTATAGTCGATACACATCCGAAACGATCCATCCTTCTTCTTCACAAACAACACTGGTTCTCCCCACGGCGACGAACTAGGTCGAATGAATCCCTTCTCTGACAATTCAGCCAACTGTTTAGACAGTTCCTCCAATTCTCTTGGAGCAAGTCGATAAGGTGCCCGGCCTACGGGTGCCGCACCAGGTATCAACTCGATTTGGAATTCCACTTGTCGAACAGGTGGAATCCCCGCGATCGTCGGGAAACACATCTGGAAATTCTCTAACGACGGGTACATCATTAAGGTTTCTTTCATTCTTCTCCTCGCTTTTCGAAATTGAGCTAAGAAAAGACAACCTCCTCTATCGATGTACTTCTGAGCCTTAATACAAGAGATGACGCCCAACCGGGAAGGACTTCCACGGTCGCTCCGATCTCCTTGTATGCTTAGAACTTTTCCTCCATACGTTAAACGCACAATTTTCTCATCACAAATGATGTGTGCACCGTTCTTCGATAACCAATCCATTCCGATAATGACGTCAAAACTTCCTAAGGTAACTGGCAACAGATCTATACTAAACGGGCGGTCTAGGAAACTAAAGGTACAACCTCGAACTACAGTTTCTATCTTCTCTCTATTCCCATTCGCTAATTCCACATCATAACTAAACCCTAGAGGTGTTTGGGAGATTCCTAGTAATGGCATAAAGTTGCTGGATACGAAACTCATATCCGCACCAGTATCAAACAGTATGGAAGCATAGCGATTATTGAGAAGGAACATACCCGTAACTACGTTAGGGTCCTCACCAGCTTCCTTCTCAATAGCGTAAACACGCTACTGTTCCCATGTCTCTCTGCTGATTCCTAACACCATTGTTTCCCTGGTTTTCCACAACCTCGCGCTTCACAGGGTTTAAGCCATTACCTCCTACACCTCGGTTAGCAAATCCTCCTACATTACGGGGATTTCCTCTCATCCACGGCTCTCGGCACTCATTCTTAAAGTGTCCCTTCTTTCCACATCCAAAACAGTGACAGGGCCTTCCAGCCCGCTCCTTGTGCAGTTTGAGCTGCAGCAAGTGGTCGGGACCTACAGTCTTTGGCCATGTGTCCTACCTTAGAACACTTCCTACACAAAATCGGGCACGGTCCATGGTGGTGTCACAAACGACCACACACAGGCTTATTACCTTCGTAACCTTTCTTATCTCCATTTCCTATGGCGAACACTCTGGCTGTTTCTTGCCGTTTGTTTCCATTCCTTTTACAACTTCATTCCTCTTCCTCTTATCGTTCCTATCACTCTTACCCTTATCTCCTAATTCTAACACACAAGAGTCCATCGACTGAGCCACAACAATTGCGTCATGCAAATTGACTGGCTTTGCAACGATGACATCATTTCGAGTAGCTAAAGGCAATCCATCAATATACCTTTCAATCTTAAGTTCTTCGGTACGAACCATCTCAGGGCAAAGCAAGGATAACTCTTGAAAATGACGAGTGTAAGTCGCCATGTTAGTACCCTTAACCTTATGGTTCTAGAACTCACTTTCTAACTTCTTAACTTCATTCCTAGGACAATAAGTCTTAATCAAGAGAGCCTTAAATTGAGTCCAAGACATACTATAAGCTACATCAATTCCTACTGCTCTATGGTAGTTATTCCACCGTGTCAACGCCTCGTCCTTCAAGGTAAATGTTGCATACTTAACCCTACAATCCTCATCACAATTACTCACAGCAAACACAGATTCAGTTTTCTCCAACCACCTAGTTAGGTAAACTACTCCTCAGTTCCTCCAAACTCAATGGGACCACGAATCGAACTCCTTATAGGTACAACCTCGAAGTTCGATTCAGCATGGGGTTCCACTAGAAGTGTTGGAACGATTAGCCTCAAAGCTAGCAGCTTCAAATGACACGCTGCGACACTAGCCGGTCAATGTGGGCGGGTTCACGGTGGAGGGTTTTGTGGAACAGGACCATTCTTAACACGGTCATCCACATTCAGGGTTCCTACAACCGGGTTATCAATGTTCGTTCTCAACATGTGGTGCGGGTCGGGTCGACGACGACCGCGACGACCAGGGGCAACAACAGCAGCCCAGAGCTTCGTTGTTCCTAATTAAGTTTTGTCTTGTTGCCACCATTCTGGGGGCAAGAAGAACAGTTTCATAAGTTCACAATTCACGCTCTAAATAGAGTTGGGTTCCAAGAGTCACTACATAACGCCTGAATACATACTCAAGGCTAACAAAGATAACTCTATACCAAAACGAAGTAATCAAATACCGCATCATAGCTAAGGATGCACGTTCCAATAACCATAACTCATAGGTTTCACAAGTGGAAATACATGGAAGGATTCGAAGAAATCAAAAACGATCCTAACAACGATAACTATAAACAACTAGGATAATCCTACATCTCGAACCAAGTACTACTTAGTTTCAAGATGGCACAAAACCATAAATCTAATACTATCTAGCCACATCTACGAATATCACTCACTGATCTCCAACGTCAACCTCTCTCCACAAAGAGGCTAACTCAATACGCGAGCATCGCGACGCTCTTAAGCTCGCGACTCTCTCCAACTCACCAATCTTACGCAAATCGCTCTATCAAGATCACGCGCTCTCCGAACCCTCTAAGCAGGTCCCCAACCTGCTCCCAAGCTCCGACATACCATCATGCAAAACCCTAGTCCTCCTGACTACAGTACCCATATCAGCTCTAAGATCCTCAATACTAGCTCTAGACACTCCAACCAAACGCCCGTCAACCTGACTAAGTCTAGTACCCTGTGAGGTAATCCTCTCCCACATCATACCCGTCTCACCATACTCCTCGGGTTCAGACGAATCTCATGGTACCTCCGATCCTAACGGGCTACCTATATAAGGAGAGTAAGGTGGTGAATCGATGTCTAAAGGTCGCCCAGGGGACTCAGGCTCAGGCAAAGGAGAACCTGGTCCAGGAGAATGTGTAGGACTCTGCAATGGAGGAGTACCCCTTATGGGATATCCTCGCCATCCTCCTCCTGAGGATCCTCATCCTCATCAACATACTGCTCCTCAATCTCATCCTCCTCCTCGACCTCATGCTCCTCCTCACCCTCATCCATAGGGGGAGAGTCCATGAGTCGGAGTCTCTGTGCAGGTAAATCCTGAGGTGGTACACTAGGAGATCTAGGCCTCCTAAGACATGGTGATACTGCTAAACGAATAGGTGATGATGGTGGTCGCACGGACATGCGGGCAGTGCTATAAGCAAGCCTAGGAGTCTGTGCTCTCGCTAAAACCTGATGTAAAGTGAGATGCCTAGATGAGCTAGGGCGATCTGATGATGAACTAGAGTGACGGGCGATCTCATAAGGATCACCTTGCGCAACCGTCATGAGAGTCAATGTTGGCGAACTAGCTACAACAAGGACTTCCTCAGACACATCAAAAGCTAGTGAAGGCATAGTCTGTGACAACAGCATAGGGTAGGTATAAGTGTTCGAAACAACTAGTTTTAATAAGCGCAACAACTTAACCAAAACACATATCACATAATGTAAGCTTTAAAGTGTAGGTACCGCATTACTCAAAACATGCCTTTAAATAACACACATAAGTTCCGTTCTATCACATAATCACATATCAAAGCAATCGAGTTCAAATTCCAAAATCGTAATATACCGTTTACTCAAATCAATTTCCGTAACATTTCGATAATCACATCTCATTTTCCCAAAACCAATAATCATATCTCATTTCCAAAACCAATAATCATATCTCATTCCCAAAACCAATAATCATATCTCATTTCCAAAACCAATAATCATACCTCATTTCCAAAACCAATATTCATATCTCATTTCCAAAACCAATAATCATATCTCAGTTCCAAAACGTTTAGGAATACCCGTAAACATATCCAAATCATAACTCAAATCTCTAAATCATAACGTTTTCATAATCAATTCACAATATCCTCTAACATATCATCTCATAATTCAAATCGCATTTCATACCATAATCAAATAAGAAGCTTCGGCTTGGCAAGCGGGCGTGTGTCGGTCGAGGATCAATTTTTCTTAAAAGCGGTTATAGTTTAGGGTTTATAAAATACCTAGTTCTCTATAACCTTGAGCTCGGATACCAATCTGTAACACCCCCAAATCTCTACCGGAAGACTTAATCAAGTTTTCGGGGCGTTACTTTTGGATTGGTATCACACACAAGTAAAATAAAAGATAACCATTTAGCCATTTAAAACCAATCCCAAATCAAATATTCAAACATTTAATCCAAAGATATAAATTTTAGGCCCAAAACATAGTTTAACAAAATAGGTTCCCATTGTTTATCAGAGTCGAAAATGATCCTTGAACCACGCCTCCATGCCAAGCTTCCACACGTCAAATAATCCAAACATCTCTCAAATACCTGAGAAATCATGCTAAAAGGTCGCTTACTGGTGAGTTCATAGATTTAAGTTCAACAAAATCATAGTGGATCTGTAAGAGTTGATTTGCTATGCAAGACCTAGATAGGTAAATACCGTTTCACACATTGATCCTACCCGGATCTCCAATCATATATTCACTTACTCGGGCCCCTGCGACTCTAGTCCAAAGATCACGTGGCAACCTCTAGAACAGTTGCCAACCCCAAGCTAGGTCGAGATAGAAGTCTATTCTTAGTTAGGCACGGTTAAACCTAGACTAAGGCAACAACTATCGCACATCTATCTACTCAGTCAAGCATATAAGCAAATCAAAATAGTTTTAACGGTCCAAAACAAGAGCATGATTCTCACCCAAAAATAGTTCAAAACGTAGTTAAAACGTATATATAAAAGTGGGGCTATGAAACTCACCTCAAGCAATCAACGCACAATCAATGCACAAATATCACTAGCGAAGATAACGAAATCACAAAGACAACAACTATCGACTAGGCACAACCTATTAATGTAGACCAACTTAATATACATATTCCTCAAAATCAACGTTATCTATCCCAATATATTCCATTTCTTTATTTCCAAAACGTCTCGTTTCACCATTAATCCTAGTGTTTGGTATCCTCATGTGGGTGTATCGATTCAATATGATGTCATGAACGCAATCAAACAACCAATATATAACTCAATGCGACACAATGAGACCTCTAAACAATAAACTCCATAGTTCAATAAGTTTCGGAATAAATAGTAGACCTTATCGAATTCGTCAACTAGATAAACTCATTCACTTATTCGTGTCGCTTATTATCCCATAAATCAATCGTATCCTTAAAGAGTCATAAGGATAATTCACCCATTAATAAGGTTACCCAACGTACCTAGCGGGCTCTTATTAGATTCGTCAACCTAATAAGTCCGCTACCCACGTGGATCAACAATATTAACGTTAGGTTATCCGTAACCCATGCACACATAACACAAATAAATAGTTACTTATCCAACATTAAATGTCCACAATTGAAATTTATTGATAAACGTGTACTCAAAACGTTAATTATTTATTTATTACAAAACCTCTCCAATTTAGTCGTTAGTTTCATTTACAACTAGTAAATAACAAGATAAATCTTGTTATTGATATTTTTGGTATAAAAGCCCATTATTATTTACATTTCATAGTTTTATTATCATTTTCATATATAATATATATTTCGTCAAATCCCATTATAAATCTCATAACGTTATTCGTTTCGAGTCCACAAGCACGAGTCATAACTTCTCGGCTTTTAATCAATCAATTGTCCAAATTATACTAAAGTCCATGTTACGGCTTTGTCGGAGTCAACTATTGACTAAAAAGTCAAAGTGACGCCAACGTAGCTCAAAGTCACAATATATATATCAAGTCCATAATTAAAAGTCATAACGTCGCAATTCAATCCCAAACTAACTCAAAACAATCTCGCCAACCAATCAATCAACCAATTATACTCGAAACCATTGTTATGACCCTAATGGTCATGACACGGTCGCGGTCAAGACCACGTGAACCAAACAAGCTTCTAAAGCTTTTCGACTCCACGTGTCTCATCCAAACCTCAACTAAACCAATCAATAAGCTACCAAATCGACCCGACTCGGACCCAAGACCCAAGTGGGTCACGTACACCAACCCATGGGTCACGACGTGGACCATGGTGGTTCGTACACCCCATGTTGTCCAACCAAACACAACCAAATCCAATCTACAACACTCAAATCCAATCATTCAAGCTCCAAACACTATCTAAACACAAAACCCATCAACTATCATTAACCAAGAACATGCAACTAAACCCTAAAATGCAAAACCCATCAAATTAATGAACCACACATGTACCAAACACTAATTACTTGTTTATTTCATCACTAATTAGCTTTAATTTCATGTTCCACCAAAAAGCCCCAAAAATTGTTCATGGGTCGAAACCCTAGAATCCAATTCGTGGCTTTTTATTGCCTAACCAAGCTCAAAACATGTTCTATTTACCTTCTCTAATCACCAATTGCAAAAGCCCTTTGAAATATTTAGAAACCCTAAAAGTACGAATCTTAATTCTTGAATTTGGAGGTGTTAATGAAGTCCAAATTGAGTGTATGATATATGGTTGGAAAGAGGAGAAAGAGATCTATCTTTTGGTGGTGGAGGTGAATAGTGACGCGCCGTCGTTTGGCCGGAATCTGGCTGGAAGTAGGCGGCCGGTTATGGTGGTGGTGGTGAATTAGGGTTTTTAGAGAGATGTAGAGAAAGAAAGAGCTTGTGTGTGTTTTTCTAGTGATAGAAATAAACTAGGCAAATGAGGGGATTGAGTGGGTATTTATACTAGGCCACTAGGGACCTCAAAATAATTAAATGGGGAGGAGGGGGCGCCGGCTCAAGAGAAAAAGGGGAGGGTTCGGGTTGAAACTTTTCGTAAGTATCTCGTTTACCCATTCCCGAGCTCACATATCGTCCCCCCAAGTGTCCCACTACATTTATTTAACTTCCCAACATCGTTACTCACGTTTTTCCACAAGTTTTGACTATTTATTTGTCAATTTTCGAGTTACGGTCTAAAAGTTACAGTAACTCTTGTTTTAGGCTTTTCTAGTGCCGAATCGAATAGTGCCTACCAAATAGAGTTAAAACGCATACGATAACTCATTTAATAATGAAATAAACCGTAAAAACCAATCGACGATATAAAATCAAGTCACGGTTTATAAAATAGTGTTAAAGGCAAATCTCAGTTTAATTTAACGTAATGCGGTTACCTAAAATAGACTCCCTAAATTATCGGTTGTCACATAAAGGGTTTTTGTGCTAGTCATGCAACTTCCTATCCGTGAGATGCTTTTGTTAAGACTAATGGCCCACTCCTATATGTCATGAAAAATTTTTAATTTGGTGCCAAAATTACCCTAACCGACATTTTCTCATGGTTTATTACACAAATACAATTGGACAAAGAAAATAGTCAAGGATAAGCATAGTTTCAAAGTTCCCGTTTTGTTTTCCCTCCCTACACTTAAACTGAACATTGTCCCCAATGTTCCTCGAAAGTATCAAAGTTATGATAATAAAAGGTAATTAAAAACGAAAGAAACTAATACTCCCCTGATTAGCTCGGTAGGATCCGTGTAAAGTGGTGGTTACATTTTTCTTCAAAAAGAACGTTTGCATCAAAAGCTCCTTCTCATCTTATGTATCTTCTTCTTGGTAAATTAAACCTGCACACTTGAAGAAAACAAACGAAACCTTCGCGTAAAATCGACGGTAATAATATATATAGGACTCTACTAAACTAGGATATAATGCTTGTGGAATGGATGTTTACGAATTTTCGGAAAATTAAGACCGAAAATTCCAAAATTTTTATAAGTAGCACGTAAAACGAGAAAAGTAATCGTGTTTTGTTCTTCCCTCGACGCCGTCAGTTGCGACTCGACGCCAGTTATCCCGACAAAAAACTGGGCGATTTTCTGAAAAAATTCGGAAAATTTACACCTTTAGAATCTAGAAAAGTTTCCTGCAAAACATCCATTATGACTCGATACAAGCATTTGACTCGAACAAACACACATATATATCTTTTAATTAATTGAAATTCTCATGTTTACGCTTTGAAAACGCGGTGTAATCCTCCCTACACTTATCCCTTATGTAAAATACCTTCATATGTGATTAAGACGAGGTTAAAAACAAAATAAAGCATTTTTACAAATTTAAACATGAGAATAAACAATCAATAAAAGAGATATGACACAAACAATCAAACAATTAAGCATGGTTTGCCTCCCACAAAGCGCTTTTCTTTATTTATGAGTCTTGTAGCTAGACTCGTAGTCGTGCTCCTACGTACCTTCACTACCGTTACCTTCTTCCTCATGACGGTCTCCATTGGGGGGTTCCATGTTGTAAAAGTGCCCTATAATGCACCTTTCTAAGAGGTCATCCTCTCCCCAATTGGTCCTATATTCCGGTCCTAGGTTCAAGCAATCCTTATAGAAACCTAGAATCTTGGCCATAACATAATCTACTCCCTTCTCCTTATCTTCCTCATTCCTATAGTAGACCGATAGTTTAAGTTCCTTTTCATCATTGGAGAGTGATGAAAACTTCTCAATCTTAAATGGCATTTGGTAAGCTACATCATTGGTCTCATCCTTGAATCACACTATTCCTAATGAGGGATCATAAGTCATCCCGGTGTTTTCTATGAAAGGTTTTCCTAGAATAACGTGGGACAAGCTAGGATCTATGGTCATACTAATATCATTTACCACTATGAAATCCGTAGGAAACATGAAACTACCTACATAGACGGGCAATCCCTTAACTCTACCAAGAAAATTGCAACTAACCCTAGGATTATCGGGGTCTTGCCTAGTTGGGATAGGCTTCTTCATTACCCAATTATAATAGGTGCTAGTCATGATATTTATTGGGGAATTGCGGTCAATGTATGCTTTCGCCACAATAATGTGTCCTATGCAACATGGTATGTTAAGATTCCAAGGGTTCCCAAACTTGATCCTAGGGCATTTCCTAACGTACATGTGGCGGAGGTCACGCACTAAGTGAGGGTGGCGAGATAGTTCTTCTTCCGTAGGAAACTTATTGAAATAGTCATTGGCCACTTCATCTACTTCCTCGGTTGTTTCATCCTTAGGAGATTCACTAACCTCAAGTATCATCTTATGGTTCGCTTCATCATTTGTTCTATTAGGTTTCACTAAGGCAATGGTATTGACGAATTGAACGTGCTTAGCTAACTTACTTGGGTCCTTAATCTCTACACCGGAAGTTTCGGGAGTTGAGATAGCATTAACCTTCCTATCACTATTGGTCATTGCTTTCAAAAGGTTATCTATCTTCCTATCCATTTCGGCTTGTTGTTGGTTAAAGCGGTCCGAGAGCTTAGCTATTTGGGCTTCTTGGGATGCGACTAGGTTTTGCAACATCTCTTCAATATTTTGTTGGTTAGGGCCGTGAGATGGGGGCCATGAGAAATCATTGGAAGTGAATTCTTTGGTTTGCCCCCAATAGAAGTCGGGTTTGCCCTTCCATGCTTCTCGGGTGTCATTAAAAGTCCTAGGTCCGGGTGTTGTAGGGAATCTTCCTCCCGTTCCATTGGTACGCCAGGATGCATAGTCAACGGAGGCTTGAGGGTCACTAAATTGCTCACATGAGGAAGAAACTTTGTTCACTTGGCGTGAAGACTTAGGATTTTCGTAGGAGCTCATTAGGAATTTAACTTGATCTTCAAGCTCGAGCATCCTACGGTCGGAAGATTGGGAGTCAAGGGAAGGCAAGGAGATTGCCTTTACGGTTTTGGGCAACTCACGGGGGTCATTCCAACTTTCGTTGTCATAGAGAGCAATGTCCTCTATTATACACCACGATTCTTCCGCGGTGAGATCACTGCTTTCCACCGCCGCTTGGTCATGGACGCTTGGTGGGGAAATTGACATGATCATAGAAGATTTGAACTTGGAGCCAAAGATCAATGCCATGATGAGGGACTTTATGAAGTAAGTCCTTGAATTGAGTCCATGCTTCGTAGAGAGATTCACCTTGACTTTGTTGGAACATCAAGATATCATTCCTAAGCTTGGTGGTTATCCCTGGTCGGAAAAATTGAGCAAGGAAACGAGAGGTGAGATCATCCCAACTTGAGATGGAGCCGACAGGAAGTCGCTCAAGCCAATTACTAGCTTGGTCCCGTAGAGAGAATTGGAAGAGACGCAGACGCGTGGTCTCCCAAGTAGTAGCATCGAGGTCGATGGAATCGACAGTTTTAAGGAAATCCTTAAGATGCTGATTAGGATCTTCGGAACGAAGTCCATGGAATGCACATCCGTTTTGCACCAACCGGATGGTGTCGGATCGCAGGCCGTAGTTTGGGCTTGGTCGAGAAGCTCAATGGTGTTCCTATAGCCTAGGTGGCTTGGTCTTGAGTATTCACCAAGAGTACGGCCTCTTGGGGGGTCATTTGGTGGTAGGTTGATGAATGGTGGTGGGTTATCACCTTCCATGATGAAAAGTGATGGGGTTTACTAACAAAGGTCACAAGAAGGGGGATAGATTACAGAAAGCTAAAAATGAGAAAAAGCTTACTTGATAGGAATCAAGCAAGGAAACCTAAGTGAAGTGGACTTCTAACTAGCTATTCTATTCCCAGCGGCCAAAAACTTGATAACGCTACACGCGTAGTCGGGTCAAAGGAACTTCTTTTCGAGCAAGTTTTTCAACACCCTAGGAGTGAAGAACCTAATCGCTAGTGTAGTATTAGGGTAAGCCTCGGGGATTGATATCGCTCTCTAGGGGAATAGGAATGCTAGTGAGGAGTTACTACGCTAAGGTTGGGGTTGAGGAAGATTATTTTTTTTTATCTTTTTTATGTTTTTTAGGAAATGGAAAGGTACGAATCTCGGGGTTTGGATTTGGGAGTTTTGGTACTTCTACCGATTACTCTACTTATCTAATCTAACTAGTGGGTAGTCTATGTCTAATTAATGTGTGCTCGTATGATAATTGAAGAATGTGTTTACTTAGGTTATATTACTCCTTAATTATCTCCTATTGATAGTTGAATTGTCACGTCCTTATTCTTAATCGCGTTGTGTGTCTAAGGTCGTAGGGTATGCGTTTATCCCTAACTCTTTGAAACTACCAAAGGGTCTCGTCTACAAAATCTCTAGGATTTATAAACTCTAACTCTAAGGTACTCTTTGGATGGTTTAGCCTAGAACTACTCTAGGTGTTATAGTCTAAGGTTCACAAAGATTAATCAAGCATTAACTACACAACGAATGATCTATCGCATTACTAGGTCATTATCAATTAAGATAAGAGACAACCAATCAATATTCAATAGTTAAGTTTCATATTCCTTAAGCAAACACACTAGTAAATTAGCCGGACATGGAGAACATGCAAGCATACACACAAATAATTGAAGACATAATTGAATTAATGAAGTAAAACACTTATCTTGATGTAAGATAGGGTTTGGAACCCTAAAATCGTATGCGACAAACTTTGGTTCTTTAGGTTTTACTCCAAAAGACTACACACTTAAAACTGAAAAATTCGGATTCTATATATAAGATTACATTCGCGGCGCATCACCTTATGATTTGTGACGCCGGGTCACCGGCCATTAGGGTTTCGCCTGCTATTAGTCTTTGTGCACGGCGCACCTTGTGCCGTCCTCTCCCTTCACTGACGTCTGATCAAATCTAGGCCGTCCGAGTTGGACGACCTACTCTTTTAAAGCGACACCGTCACTTGAAAATAAGCAATTTGCCTCTGATCGTCACAACATGTGCTCGACGGCGCGCAGATAACACCGATTCCCCTTGTATTTCAGAACTTGGTGTCTCGATTCTTGACTTTGGCCATTTTCAGATATCCGCGCCTTTTCGTCCAAATAAATGCCATTCCAACAATTTGCCTTCAAGAGACCTAAAAAGTGAAAAGGAACGATATTAAATAATAACGGATACAAAAGTGATCAAATAATTAAACGACCTCAAAAGGTACATTTTAAAACCTTATCAGTGCATAACTTACTTCCAATTCTTACCACGTTCACGACATTGATTAATTTGAGACCTAACGATATCGACCTTAGTTGTAATTTATTTTGTTGATTTGATTTGTGTAAGCAATTCTAAGATCGAGCGAATCTTTCAAAAGACGCATTCCGTGATGTTGAATCCTATCTTTCTAACAACTTGTTTCCTAGCTTGATCTAGTGACAGTTCTTAATTGATGAGTTCAAAATCAAGCTAAGAGTCAAGTTTTTACTCAAATGGATTTAGTTTAATCTCATGACAGGTTCTTGTCGATGAGTTGTGAGATTAAAATAGAATCGACTACCTAAAGGTCTTTTGAGGGCTACGTTCGATATTGGGTAAGTTTACGCATCAAATCGATCACGAGAACGCACCTAGTTGGATGAAACCCATATACATGAGCATTGACATAATCACTTAGACTATTCACACGCCAAGATAAACTTTTAGAACCCTTGTCGCGGTTCAGACTATAGTTATCAATAATTGAATCACGAGGACGTGATTCCTCTAACAGAGGAAGAATGTGACAATTCTCAATTTCAGGTCATTTTACAAACTTTAAAAAAATTTACTATTCATCGTTTACTATTCATCATTTTACTATTCATCATTTTTTAAGTCGATTTGATATTTTGAGAGGTTATTTCAAAATTTTACTATTCACAAAACACTATTCATCCCGGAAAAATTTATATTCACGATTATTATTCATCATTTTGTAAACTAGGTTTACAGTATCAATTCATGAACTGAGGGTTAAGTTCGTATTCATGAAACATCATTGAGAACATTTCATATAGACTAGAGATAGTCTACATATCAAGAACATCATTTCATATTAATTTATGCATGGGTTTGCATATTTCATTAACGTATATTTATTTATTAAATAAACGCTATCGCACGATCATTTATTTTGAATAATTGATCCGACACTTCCGACAATTGTCCTGATATATTTTATACTCATTTTAAGACTATAAAAATTATATTATTAGTTTACCCGATGTTTTGAATTTATTGTATATAAATTCTTATATATATATATATTTATATATATATATATATATATATATATATATATATATATATATATATATATATATATATATATATATATATATATATATATATATATATATATATATATATATATATTTTCTACTAAATTCTATTCGATAATTATTTATTCACTCAATACTTCTGAGAAATGCATTTTTATAATTTTTATGACTTCGATATATTTTATTTTGTTCCGTTAAAATCGATTTCTAGCTAACGCTACACTAAATAACTAATTATATATACAAACCATACATAATACTTAATTTAAAATACATTTACTCATCAAAAATACACATCATACCTTCCCAACATACCCTTGCCACCAACCCCCTTGTCATCCTTTTACTAAATATCTTGACCTTAATAGGTGTACACATACACTACTTACTAGATATTTGTATTATACCACTAATATATTAAGTTAAGACACATACTTACACATACTAAAAGGTGTAAAGGCAAGAAACCTCTCTTTTCTTCTTTGATGATCGGCCAAGCAAGAAAACAAGAAGAAACCATAATTTTTTTTCAAGATCCAAGTGTTAAACAAGTTCTAGTAGTAATCTAGTTAAGGTTTTGAAATAAAAACCTCAAGATTATTAGGTTTACTTTGCTCAAAAATTCTTCATCATCCAAGTAAGCTAGTTATATATTTTTCCTACTCTTTTGAGCTCCTACTTGTTATATTTTCATGATCTATTAGCAAAAGCATGCAACTATGTTATGAATCATACCACTTTTTACTTGTTTTTCTATTTATAATGAGTTTTAACTATCCTATATTTATTCCCATGAACTCTATCATTTTTTAGAGAAGATTAGGACCCCATGACACCCTAAGAAGGTGTATGGTAGGTTTAGAATAGTTTTGGTATTGATTGGAAAGAGTTAGAACAAGTTCTACACTAGAAAAATCATTTTCGACAACACAAAATTTAGGTTTGTCCAAATTTGTAAAATCTGGAAATTTCAGTAAGTGGTGGAGTATTTTGGTTTACATTTTCAGAAAATAGACTTAAAAATGAAACCATGGCCGGTTGAACGGGTTTAAACGGGTTTATAACGAAAAAGATACGATAATTTTAAGTTTAATTAATGAAAACTAATTTTCTCGAAATAATACAACTCAAAAGGATTTTTGGCAAAACCGAGTTTTAAACATAATCTAAATGAGTCGATTCATCAAAAATATATTAGTATACATTAACACGAAACCAAGGATATATAAATCGTAGAAACGGACCTATAACGACCAAGATATACGTATTTGAATTACGACGATCACAACTATTTTCTTCAACACTAACACTCTATATTCACTATTTTCTGACTAAGCTTCTGAGGTTACTTAGACATCTTCATGAGTTGTCAAAGTATATTATTTTACTGACGAAAACTATAAATTCTTTTTTTATTTCTAAACGACTATCGTGGGATGTTGTTTCAACATATATAAGCGTAAAGTATTTTATAACTTGACAAGACGTTATAAACTTATTTTTCGACGATAAACTTTATTTTCAAATGCACAAGTGGTATGGATATCATATGAAATTGCATGCACAACATTAATTCATAACTTATAATAGATCATTTCATTCATATAGGTTGCAGTTAGAGTATTCGCTTCATTTCTGTATCCACTCTGTCATCATAATCATTGCATCGGGTGAGTATTCACAATCCCCTTTTTACCGTTTTACTATATTTTGGGGTGGAATGCATGAATCATACTCGAACTAAATTGATTACTCTGTTTATGAACTCTTTTGACTTGAACTTTCGAACTTGAATAAAACCCTTGAATTTAATTTACTTAACTTATGACTGTTATGAACATAATGAACCATAGGTACTATGACCTAAAAGTCTGCCGTTTTTGGGCGTTCTTGACCTAAAGTCTCGCCTTATTGGTGGAGCGTGCAAAGTCTCCCATGTTCGGAGTGTTCTTAATTGTATATAATAGTTGTATGATGTACCTTTCGTACATTCAGTTAGTCTTCTACCAAGAGGTAGTATGGATAGCGCTATTAGAGGTCGACCAACCTCTCGTTCACTATGTTATGGGACGCATATTATTTATTCTAGGGGCTTTTCACGGCATACATTATTATATGTGTGGTGCTATATTGTGAACTATTATGACAACGTATACTTGACTACTAGACATACTACTTTTATGCATTGGGTTGTGAACACATAGGTTAAGTTTCTAGGCGTTGGACTCAGAATCGAATGGATTGACAACGCTTTGTTGTAGACTATTCCCAATGACCAAAAACTTAAACTCTCTCTTAAGAGTTTTCATATTATATGAAACTTGTGTACTCACCAACTATTTTCATAGTTGATCCGTTTTCTCTCATGCATTTTAGGTGATCGTCAGTAAGCTTTTCTTCAAGGTCTTTGCATAATGAAGTTTTCACAGGTCACTACTAATCATTATGTATTAAAACGCAATCTTTTGGGAACTAAACTTTATATTATATTTGCCGATGTCGGCTAAACTAGTATTGTAATGATGTATTCTTTCCTTTAAATCTTAAACGTTGGTATGTTCTATTATCTTATGATTGTGTTCCTTTCCAGTTACACCTCGTGTTTTCTTCATGGGTGTGACAAAATACCAGGGGTGGGCCGATTAGCAAATCTCATTTGCTAATAAGTGCCCATCGAGCATCTTTTAAACCATAAATACATGTATTTGACGTGTAATTAATACATTCAAACTTCCATTTTTAATAAAAAAAATGCATTTAATGAACATTAAATAAGTGTAAAATTTACTATAATTAAATGTGATTTTCAATTTAATACACTCAAACTTTCTATATTTTTACACTCTAATAAATACCCGGTGGGCACGCATTAGCAAATCCTAATTTAACGTGTCTTAATTGAAAAATAGATAAGTTAATTAAGTCATCAAATGGATGTTTGTTTAGTGCTTAAAACTAACATATGACCTATTAGATAAAGCCAGAGTGACAAATTAAGTCAATCCCTTATCCTAATTTTACATATTTACCCTCTCACTTTTTAACGTATTTCAAATAAACAAGTATAACAGTAATTTTTTCTAATTCAGTTACTTTATTCAACACACAAAACAAACAAACATTTAATCATCTACAAACAGACAACATATATCTACACAGACACTTTAATTTAACATGACTTAATAAAAACAACTAAACAAACAAGCCCATACACTACTTAACTAAGAGGCCTGGGTGATTAATGCATGGTTGCTGCCAATCATCATTTTGCTCAGTAGGACCCTATATTAAGCCACAACCCACACCGGGCTACTTCAGAGGTCTCACCAAGGCCACCAGCCCAAGTTGTTGTTGTTATTATTTTTGTTTTTTTTGTTTTTTTTTGTTTTTTGTTTCTCTTGGATTTGCTTTTATTTGTATTGTGTTGTTGATTGCTTGTGTGTTGTTTCTTTTTTATTTTGCAGGTTTGAGAGGAAGACTTGATGAAGAAGATGGAGTACAAGTGTTGGTTGTGTGTAAACTTGGGTATAGGGTTATATGCAATTTTTTAGGTTGTGTGTTAGGTATAGGATAAAAATTTACTATTGATTATGCAATATTTTTGAATGTCGGGCTAATTTTTTTGTTTTGGGTTTGCATTATTTATCCTAATTTTATTTTTTGTTTAGTGATGGTTGAGATTTGCATCGTGTCGGTTTATATTATCATAATACTAGGTTTTTGTTTTTTACGTCTAACTTTTATTTTACGTATTTTTTTATTTTATTTTATTTATGTAATGTGTTTTTTATTAATGAAATTAAATTTTAGTTATATATATTGTTTTATTTAAAATTGGAAAAAAAAAAAGAAAAAAAAAGTACAACGACACCAAAACCCGGTGTTTTTAGGAAAAGGGGTTTGGTTCCATAAAGTGGGTGTCAAGTGATGAAAAAGTGAGAGGTGCACTACTTTTTCTATGACACTACCCACGACACCAAACGATACCTAGTGCTCTAAACAATTTTTTTACTAAAAAAACTACAATTATCACTCATCAGCAATCAATTTACAACTTATGGCTTATAGTTACGCGTTTCGAGTTAATTTTACAAACATACTCTAATAATTCAAGATTTCAATTTCAGATTGTAGATTTGCGTATACTGTATAACTAGTTATAATACCTGTGCATGCACAGGGTTTTGACAAAAAAATATTTTGTATCAATGCTAAATATTATGTCTTTAAAGGTAATTACATATAATTATATACTTATGCACGAGTTTTCATTATTCATTATATCTATATTATTTCCGTATTATCAAATTTTGTTGACTTTTTAAGTTTTGTAAACTTTGACCTTAAATATTTTTGTTTGTGTTATATAATACTTGATGAAAGTTATATCAATGGAAATACATTTAAACCCTCATTCTATTCATATATTTTATCAAGATTATATAACTAAATAAAAATATCAAAGTCAAAGTTGAAAGAAAAGACTGAAAAGTCAAATGAGCTTAATATGGACGGAAAGTAGAATTTGTATAATCAAATTTTGAAAAAAATTTTGTTGATAACTCAAGATTCAACTATATTTAAATTGATATAGATGTTGATGTTCCTATTTAAATTTCACTATTGATATTATGATGTATACCAAGACGCGAATTTAGTTGACATAATAAACGTTGATTAGTTAAATATACCCTTTAAAGTTTTTTAAAAATGTTTTTCTATATATCCTTATATAAATAAATAAAAGTTATATGAGTAGTTATGGAAGACAATCACGTTTTTTTATATTACAAGAAATGTGACTTACAATTGATAATTATATTTCGTTTTCAATAATTTCCATATTTAATATTCAAATTAGGTCCACATTTGTCATAATTATATTTTCGCTTTCAATAATTTAGCCGATTTAACATTCAAATTGTGTCCACATTCATTATACTTTAATTGAAATAAATGAGTCATTAGTAAACATATATAGTAAAAAAAATGAAATTTATAATCTTATGTATATTTATATGTTGGAGTTTTAAAACAACATATATATTGTATTTTTGTTATAAAGTAGGGGTATAAAACATGGAGTATTTTTTAATTTACAAGTTATAAAAAAACATTAAACTTATAATATTATACTTAACTCTATGCAATTTTTAAAAATTTAACCACTAAAGTTTTATTAATCACCCTCTTTTTTGAAGTTTTTGCCAAAATTGACACCTATATTTTTATATATTTTCTCTCAACCAAATTTCTACACCAAATAAACTAAAGTGACCAAAATCAATTTAATTTCAATTTTATTAACCAATCACGCCGTCCGATTTACACGCACAAAATCAACTTCTCCTATTGTTTTAATTTTTTTTCAAGAGAAGAGTTTTGCAAAAACACTCCAAAATGATATAATTCTTTTATTATATTATATAAAAGATTGAATGAATATATTTTGACAGTTAAGTTTTCAAATAATAATTGATGTGAATATACATTTTGAGATATAAAGTTGATAAATATGCTTTGACCCATACTGCTATCGGTAAAATTCCATGTCCACTAACATGGTGATTAAATTGTCCCTTTTGACTTCTTCCATTGACAACATATGCTTTATTGGATATTCAATATTGTTGATTTTAGAGTAAATTACATGTTGGTCCCCTGGTCATTCAAATAACAATTTCGCCCCTCAAGTTTAGTGCCAATCGTAGTCCCGGTTGGAAAACAATAACACCCTTGGTTCCATGACCGCTGGTTAAAGTTTGAGTAATTTACATTATTTATTTGAGCATCCACATATTTAACCCACAATAATTTATGCTGACTAAAGCCATTGCGATCCGTTTTTCGTTTTCAGAGTTTTAACATTGCTATTAAGCGACTGCTTTGCATAGTTATTCGCTTAATGTTTTACCATGGAGACACCTCTTATTGCGTTTATAAAGCATCCGCGATACGTTTTTCGCGACCCATTTGTTCTGAGCGGGACGAGTTAGATTTTAGTTCGAGTTTGATGCAGTATTGCTGTCTGGCGATTAGTTACCGCCCTGCTTATTTTAACCGAGTTATTGGCGTATCCGTTTTAAATGTTTTCAGTAAAGCGACCGTTAATCCAGTGACCAGCTTAAAGCGTCCAGGCTTTAACCAGTGATCTTTTACTTGTTCCTCTTTATCTTTTTATCCATTTTAATCCCTTGTTCTTTAATCCATGTCCATAATCCTTGTTCTTTAACCATTTTGTCGAAATCACCTTTGTTCCTTTATTCATTTCCATTTTATCTTAATCCTTCTATCCGTTATTTTGATCGCTTGATTTCTGGCATTATTTTCACCTCAGTTTATTGAAAGTGATTCATACACGTTTAACGACAGCATGATGCGAACAAACAAACGAAATGTAAGAAAATCGAATTGATAAAATCGTGGGGAAATGATAAGAAATGGAAGAAATGGAAATGAATGGAATGGGAATGGAATGAAGGAATGGAATGGAAGGATAAATGGATGAAATGGAGGAATGGAATGGAATGGAATGGAATGGAATGGAATGGAATGGACGATGAAATATGGAAAACGGAATGGAATGGATGGAATGGAATAAGGGATTAAATGAAATGAAGGAATGGAACGGATGGAACGGATTAAACGGACAAAATGAAGAAAAGAATGAAAGATAAAACGAAGCGTGGCTGAACGGATTATAAAGCCGACAAAAAAGCAAAAACGCGAAAAAAAAACGAACGAAACGAAGAAAACGACGCATAAAAACGGATTTAAAATGTTAGAAAACGGACAAAACGAAAAAATGGACAAAGCGGAATAAAAAAAAACGTAAAAACACCTGGACGAAAACTGATAAAAACGTATGGAAATTATAAACGGTGTTATTAGTAAGGAAACGATAAACGGACGTTAACCACGTGGGCTAACGGTAAAATTTAACAAAGCTAACTTAATGGTAGTGGGATTGGATTTGTTTTAATTATGACTACCAATGCAACTTTAAAGCTGGGAGAAATTGTTATTTTGGACAAACCACAGGGACCAACCATGTAATTTACTCTTGATTTTAACTATATAGTACTAGTAACACTTTCACTATGTTGTTGCTTTATTGGATATTCAATATTGTTGATTTTAACTATATAGTACTACTAGTAACACTTTCACTATGTTGTTAGCTGTTGTAACTATAATAGTATTTATAACATATTTGACCCATATACCCAAACCAAGGTAAATTGACATCAAAAGCAAACAAATGAAGGTGAGGATCCAAATAGATTTGTTCTTTTCCTACGATTTAATTCAAATCTAGAATGAAAAACGACTTTTGGGACCAGTAAAAAAGGTCGATTGCCCTAACACGACAATGATTGTCTGAGCTTGATCATATATAGTATTTGTGATTACAAAACAACTACAGATTACAATACAAACAGAAAAGCCACTGGATTATGGGGACTCTCATAGTCAGTCAATTTCTTTGTGCTTTTTATTTTGTTTTCTATAATTTCAGATAATCACTATTCACTGCTATTTTCCATTGTAATAGCCTTTTCCTCTCTATCACCAAATCCCAATGTGGGTATACATACATACAACTACAAGTTTGATGCATATGTACGTGTATGAATTAAATAAGGGGATAATGGTTTTAAAATTTATGTAACTTTGCACAAAACTCATTTGTGTGCACTCAACTATTTTTTTACTTATTATATATGCTAAACGTTTTAAACCACCTTTTATATGTATCGTTACAGCCTACACTACGAATGTATTACAAAATTGAGATGTACACTGAAATTTAATTGTGTGAGTGGGTATGTAAATGGGTAGAGCAAATGTAAGATTACAATTAGGTTCCCTAGTGGTAAAACTGACATCCTTTTTGGAATAGGGATTAGGTGCAATAGTTTCAAAAATAGGTATGAGTGGTGTATTAAAATTCGAATGGAGACTATCAGTGAAATCTCGATAAAACCACACTGACCAATTAAGTAAAAACCTGTTGATTTGATTCTTAAATGTAAAATGGGGTTTTTTCTGGTGTCTTATTGGAATGCTATTTGGGAGTGTGTTTTTTATTATTTTGTGTTATATAAATGTTATGTTAGCCTAATATGTAATGAAGGTAAATAATCAATATTCGACGCACGTTTGTTCTACCATTATATTAAGGTAACTGTTATAGGGTAATAGCTGACGTAATGGTCAAATAACTCGCCTTATAACCTTAACGTTGCACACAAAGGTAGAATTAATATTTGATTTATATTAGGAGGCTTGGCTTCTAACCAGCTGCACAAAAGATGGAGATGAAAAATCCCGAGCCAAGGGTTTTTCACATTTTGATTTTATCGGGATCGGTCTTAAGCAGGGTTAAGTTATTAATTTGTATTTTGAGTGTTAAATGCTTAAGTTTTAGTTTGCTTTGTTCTTTTTGACATCAACTCATGTTTTAACAAGATGCTTAAATTAATTACATCTACTCTAAACATAACAGAACCGAAAAAATTAATTCAAATATAAGCTAAAAATAACTACAACCAACCCTAATTAAAAACATGACGAAACACGGTGAATGAGAATGTGTACATGTATACAACAAACTATGGTAAAACTCCGACCTCCAAACTCACCAAACGAAAATTTGAGAATGCTTTGTCTTTGGAAACAAGAAGAAACCATAAATGTACCTAGATGAACACGACAATATAATGGGTCGTCAATGTTCGTGACCCAAACGACAATGACTCCTCAAAAGGATACCCCCTCCCCAACTGAAACATGTATAAGGACACCCTCTAATCCCAATATTGCATCTCAAACACAATCAATCCACCCTACCCCATCTTCACCTACTTATTTTTAAATCATTTAAGGTGTAGTAACTTTAAAGGAATCAAGATTCTAGTTAAACTAGCTATAATGTTAATATGAATTAAAAAAAACAATCACATTATACTTTACTTGACGTCTAGCTAATCAAAACCATGTAAATCCATAACTACAAAAAGTTCTCCCAAATACATCAACCCTTAAGTTACAGACCGTCTTTCATGGGACGGCGTTGTTAAGTTAGACCAGAATAGACACCGAAAACAAACAAGTAATATCACGACGTACCACACACGGTCAAAAGATGGATTTTACTAACAGAGTAACAGTTAGTTGCTCAGAAGTTGGATACAAGCAATGACATTGTACTTTCTACCAACGTTTTCTTTAAGCTTTTTTCTTTATTTAGACTAGACCTTTGATTTAATTACTTTATGATAAGAAACTATAGAATGTTGCTATTGCTTATAAATTAAAATAACGATAATACATAGTCTGAAATGGACGAAAGTTACAGTATGTGATATTTAAGATAAATATGTGACAATATCTTCTTTCATTGACATAAGAGTTCATTTATATTACTTAGAATCACATCAAAGTTCATTTATATGTGTAGTGTATTAATTTCCTTCACTTACTGCTGGACTAGTTATCTTAGCCATATATAAGAGTTGAAGATACGGGTCAAACACAAGCTCTAGCTATAATACATGAGAATATATTTTTATTATATGAATATTTTAACTAAAGGTGTATTGTAGTGCATATAAAGGGCAGACAAGACAGATCACATAAGAAAGAAAAAGAAATAAAGAAGTGTTGGAAGGTCATTTTAAATCTAAATACAAGAGCACTCTTTCCCATGCAAGGGCTTTACGAGGTTCTCTTGGCTATGTGGGTATATACGCCACTAAACTTGTATTTACACGCCATCTATTTACATAGAATTAAATATTCATTTTGGTATTTGTGTTTTTTCTATTTTTAGGCCCGAAACATAAACATAACATAAAAGCACCGATAATTTTTTCCACTCCTGCATCTATTTTCTCTCTGGTAGTTCTAACATTTAACTCACCATATCTTCAACCTCTTAAACTATTGCCATCATTTCTATCTTTTTTCTTTTATGACCATTGAGATTAATACACCATATAGCTTAATCATAATATATGCGGTAAATAATATTTAAACCATATAGCTTATCAATAACCAACAGGCAATATATCTTAGAAACCACAAACCCACTTAAAAAGTTGAGACCAAAATCATATCTTCAAAGATTTAACTGTAAATAATCTTTAAACTACCAAAAAATCAATCTTGAATCACATCCTCAAAACAAACTTATTAAAAGACCAGATCTGAAAACTATAAATCCATATTAAAAACAAAATCTTGAATAAAAATTTCCAAAAAATCATAACTTAAAAATGGAGGTAACTATCAGGCGGTTGGCGATGGTGGTTACCCAGTGGCGATGGTGGTTACCCATTTAAAAATGAGGGCGAAACTCATACAAACGATTGGCGATGGTGGTTACCCAGTGAGGTTAACGGAGGTGACTATCCGGCGGGGTTGGCCAGTGGTGGTGCGCAGTGGTGGTTGAATGGAGAGGAGACTTAGAAGTTTATTTTGGGTATGTGTAAATGTATTAAAAAAACAAATGGTGTATACCTGTGTAAGATTTTGGTTGAATGTAGAAGCTTAGTATCTGTGTGAGAGAGAGAGCAAAAGTATGAAAAAACAAATGTTGTGTCAGTGTGTCACTGGTGTGTAAACCATACCACCCGGTTCTCTTTTATCATGATGCTGTTCTACACTTCATACAATTTCTTGCTTTCCTCAAATGAGTATCTTCCACTTTCGGTACATATTAAATTATATCTTCTTTTATGAAGTAATTCATGAAAACAAAAATGTTTATTAATTGAATTGTTTCAATGTGAAGCATTGTAATGTAACTACAAGCATTTTTACTCCTATCCACGTTAAATATTTTAGGAAGGGATTGAGGATGGTCAATCCAATATTTTGAGCATATGTTAAGTAATTGAAGGTGTGGATCACCTTTGGTATGGATTCAAACAGGTGACGACACCTATCGCTAATTTCGCGATATGATCGGTGTGGTATGAGATTCGGAAGCACATTGATTCGTGGGAAGGGATAAGAAAAGTTAACATTGGGCAACGTAGAAATATAGTCGTGGCTATTATTTCAAAAAAAAAAATAAAAAATAAAAAATAAAATCCTTATAAATATCAGCTTTAAATCACCATTTCAAATCACATTATTCTCTATCTTCTTTCTTCCAACTATTATTCTTTAAAAAGATGGATAAAGAAGCAAAAATGTTTAACCTCATCCAAAGGTGGCGACGGTCTCGATCACAACCCGTTTGTCCGCAAGTTCAATCACAACCACCTCCCTACTATCCCTTAAATGAGCCAAGGCCACTATTATCCTCAACCTCCAATCATGAACTTACCATCACATC
The DNA here is from genome assembly GCA_910596185.1 of Chrysanthemum makinoi. Lineage (NCBI taxonomy): Eukaryota > Viridiplantae > Streptophyta > Magnoliopsida > Asterales > Asteraceae > Chrysanthemum > Chrysanthemum makinoi. The sequence continues at coordinate 47,240,967 of OU343216.1, read as the reverse complement.
AACACCAATATTATCCCCAACCATTCTCCTCAGACATGATGTCGATGACTAGTGATTTCGACCAAACTAATGACTAATGAAGGTCCTTCATGTGAACAGTATTCTTAACGAAAGCACTACCGCTATATGATTACGAGGATGATGACGTTGAGCATGTTCCCGAAACGCAACAAGAAAATCCAATCGGTATAATTGTTTTTTTTTTGTTATTCGTTATAATTTATTTGTTATATGATTACTTGTTATAAAATAACTTGTTATAATTTTATTTGTTATAATTTTATTTGTCATAATTTTATTTATTATAATTTATTTTCTTATACTATATATTAGGCGATTCTCAAAATGATGAAGATGTTCAAAAAGTCCAAAAAAAAAACCATCGACTAAAGCGGAGAAAAGAAATTGGACGACAAACTAAGAGGTTGCAGCATAGTGCGTGATTCATATTTCCACATGTCAAAAGTCGGTAATGAACAAACTAGAGATGGTTTTGGAAAGTGTTCAGAAAGCATTTCAGGAAAATGAAAGATATTACTTTAACTCACCATAGCTTGCACACAAAGGAAATATGAACTACGCCATGTCTTTAACGGCTATACATCCAATTGGTATAATTTTAAACTCATAATTGTATTAATTTATATACTTGTATTAATTTATATAATTGTATTAGTTTATATACTTGTATTAACTTATATACTTGTATTAATTTATATACTTGTGTTAATTGTAGTAAGTCCTCATTGAGAGTCTGTAGAAGGATTTGACATCATTAAAAATGCCAGCCGACATGAAAAGAAAACAAAGGGCAAGGATTTTACTATACCAAGACTGGGAGATTACAGGCTGAAGACAAATGGTTGGAACAACCATGTGGGTCAAGAAGTTTCGCTCTAATTCCGGCTAAACGAAGAAAATCGCCGGAATCGGCTACTATGAGACGGGAAGCAATGACAATGTTGAGACTGTTATTCGATTGAATGACGACACAACTCCTACACGGAAAAGAAAAGGCAAGAAGGTCACACCGACTGACAAACGAAAGTATTGTTGCGAAGCTCGACAACTACGCTGCAGAAAACACAAATATTGGAAACGGTAATGGAGAAAAAGCTTGCAAAGGATGACCTGGCCGAAAAGTTGTTGGCGACACAAATCCGTAATGTTGGAGAAAAGGCTTATCATCGGGCAATGAAGTTCTATAACCAACCGCACGATCACATAACTGATCCGAGAATGCGAGAGTTAATGATTGCCAAAAACACGTAGGACGCTGGAGAAATATGGTTGGTTTAATTTGATTTAGATAATGCAATTTTTAAGTATTAAGTATTTTTTTTTAAGTATTATGTAATTTTTATTATTATTAATGAATTATTATGTTTTTATTTAATTGTTTAATATAATTATGAATTTAAAATAAAAATAAAATTGAGTATGATTAATCACTTGGTTGCCACTAAAACCTACATGAGGTATGGTGACAGAGAAAGTGGAATGATATTATTGATGGGCCATGACGCACAGGTATTTACAAATGCATTTACCCACCATTCTTTAAAACGTTGTAGTTTATAGTATGTGGATCGAATTTGATAGGTGGTCAACATATTGGGGAAGGTATTTTAATTGGCCCTAAGGTAAATAGGTCTACTAAAAACTTTTGCTGGAAACATTGGATTAGTATATTTTAGCACAATATAATACTTCATCCGTCTCAAAATAATTATCATTTTTGAATTTTGTCCTTTATTCTACTCTTTAATCTTAAATATTTTGCTGTTATATAATAATTGATGAAAATATATGAATGGATTGGTTTTAAATATTTTTTTCATTTGTATAATTTTAATCAGATTATATAACATATACAAAAATATTAAGGATCAAAGTGAGAAATTAAGACTTTAAAAGTTTATAAAACAATAGTTTTGAGACGGAGGGAGTAACACAAACATTTTGAACACAAAATGTGTATAATATTTAAGATAAAAAAAAGACGTTACAATTTTTTCTTTATAACGCTTAAGAACAACAAATATGGATGAAATCTCACATCTCAACCTTATATAAAGCGGTAAAATTAACATAACAAGCAACCTACTTCTATAAGCAGAAGGTAACTACTATAAACTCTATTACATTTGACCTCACCAAATCGAAACATAAAACTACTTCTTTTTTCTAACCACGAATCTTGATGTCCCAAGTGTCACGAAAGCTTGTTGATCTTCTGGATATACCATGTGCATTTTACATCATCATCATCATATGTTAATACAAATATCGTAAAACGTTATTCATATTTTTACGATCTCTAAGTTTTGTTAATGACAATTATAAACTTAGTTTACACAAAGTTTTAAATAGACAAGTTTTAAACTATAGTTTCAGCTTTCCATTTACATCAAGGTATGAATAAATGGATATTTAATAATGTGGTAATGATCAAATGAACACAACTTGCATTTACAAGTATTTTATACAAATGCATATTTCGTAAAATGTCAACTAATAAATATATAATTTTATTTGTACAAGTGAAGTAATCACTTTTCTCATACAAACATTATAGTTTACTTACACTTGACAAAATATATTTTATTTTGAAAAAAATAATTTGACCAGAAATTTTATTTTATAAAGTATACTTATATTTTTAATATACACGTTTACTTTCCTTTTAAGTAAATCAAAATGATTATTTACCTCATGCATGACATCAAGCTAAAGTTGACTTTCTTACTTAGTCACATCAAAAGATATTTTCAAATATGAAAATATTCAAGGTTGATTTGATTTATATTTTGGAAAGATTTTTACACAAGATCTGAGAGAGATTTTCTGTCAGTACCTTGCGTACCCTTTGGTACAACGACGGTACCATTTAAAGGGTATCGCGGGATTTGCCGGCCTGACAGACTAAATGGCTATAAATAGTGGTCATTTGATCTCACTTAAAATCATCATTTGCATAAAAAAATATTTATATTCTTTTATTCATTTCATACTTAGTTCATAGTTATTACCACATACTTAAATATTCATTTTAGTGATTCTACACTAACCCTCTTATTAGCAAAGATATCATCATCATCATAGACTACAAAGCTTCAAGTTTTGTTACTAGTCTTTAAAATTATATTGTATATTGTTCATCATACACCATCATTGTAACAAACTACCATAAACCTTGTACGGTGATTGGTTCGTATTTTAGTTCTCAAAATATGTAGTGTGACGGGAGTGGTTGTACCCGAGAAAGAACTCAACATTTAGCTTAGTGTCGGAAATAGTGTATAAGCAACATGTAAGGTTTTCTCTGTCAGATAAGGGAGCTTGTTGACTAGTGAAAGGATACTTTCGGATTAGATACTTGGGAGTGGAGTGGCAAGAAAGGAAGACCTTGTAGGCCGAACCACTATAAATTCTCGTGTTGTGGTTTGATCGTTGTATCTTTACTTTATTTTATATCTTGCTATTACATCATTACTTGTTTGTCTTTAACTATACATGTCGATTTCATATCAAAGTTTCTGAAGAAAAAAAAATTAAATCGGTAAAACTATTCAACCCCCTTCTAGTTTTCCACAATTGACATCAAGACCTACGCCATCTTGATGTGTTTTGTATAACGTGCATTTTTATATTCAAGTTATAAATTTATATTTTGCTAAAATATACCTAAAGACACACTTTTACGGGTAGTGTACCCGATCATATGTAACCAGTGGGGTAAGTAGGAGGTCGATCTCAGGAATAGTGTTGTTTAGACTAACCTAGTGAATTTTAAAGATTTAAAGGAGGTTTTGATTTTGATTTTAATTAAACTACTAAATCTATAAAAGTAAATTAAACTAATTAAACTACATGTGTTGTGATCAATAAGAAAAGAAAGTGCCAACCATGTTACTCATATTACACATTTTAGTTATTCGTTTACTAGTGCAATGATTTTAAATATAAAGTTTCGGTGACGTCTCGAATGTATAGAGAATATCCATTTGGTCTAGACAATACCTCCATACTGCAGATCTAATGTAGACTAGACCACTTGATCCACGTATCTAGCCTCTACATGTGTAATCTTATAGACCATTTGGTCCATTTATAAGCATGCATTAAGTTGTGTCAAACAATCAATGTGATTTATCTATGATACCCACTTGGTCCATGCGATATCTACTATTCTCACGCGATCACTATATTGAAGAGCACTATACTAACTTAAGTGTTCTCGCATTATACATCTAAATATATCATTGGTTTTGGCAATTCACGGACTTAAAATGCTTAAACACAAAAACTAGTACTTATTGAAAGATAAATACATAAACTAAACATCAAATCATAACAAACGAAATACATTAATGTAATAGTTATACACCGACTAACACCAAAGGTGTTAGCCCATAATATATGTAAAAGCACAAGAAGCAAATTCAAACGAAAGACAAATAGAAATCATAATGAAATCTATGCAAATCAATAATTAAATATAATGTAATGATAATGAGACATTCTCTTATTGATTTCCTAGCTCTTGGGACCTTGGAATGGTGAAATTCGGTTGTGGTTGAGTGTGGTGAGTGAATGATATAAAAACTCCCGTATAGGGTTTGTATTTATACCGTATCGACATATCAAATAGTGAATATGGCGTATTCCAAATCTCTTAATTGCTGACGAATAAAGCATATTCTTAGCATATTATGTGTATCTTTTAAATACGGCATATTGCTGAAGTGTGATACATTGTATACCTTCAAATCATCGATATACTTGGATTGGGGATAAGATCTTTAATGCGTTTCATACCTTATACATTCAATAGTTAAATTGGGCTTAAGCGCAAGCTTCCAAATACTTTGATAGAGTTAAATACGCCATCTACCTTTATATTCATCAAGACTTAGTGAATTCTTCCAGATATCAATACGTATGTATGGTCGAGTTACATACCGTATGCTCTTCTAAATTGCATACAAAATCATAAAAATAGCTTCAATCATGTCTTTTTCCGCGTCTTTTCCAATATAGCTCCATAAACACTAAAAATAGAAAACTTAAGCAATTAAGTATCAATTCAGTCATAAACACATAATAAATGAGCAATAATTGTGGGATAAATATAACATACATTTGATGTTATCAGTTACTCAAAAATTTTAAAATATATTGTATTTTAAAACTTGATTCGATCCATAGATTGTAAAAACTTCAAAAAAGAGCAATCTATGCAAATACCATCACTTTTTGAATCTAATAAATTTATCTATTAGAAAAATGGTTTTGAAACTTATGTGAAATTGAAAGATATAAATATTTGGTATATACTTAAAGACGGTGATCTTAAACCAACAATAAAGGATGCTACTAGTAATCGCGATGAGGTTGTTCCATATAATCTTCAAAATGAAGAGCAAAAGAAAATGATTGCAAAAAATAATGAGGCTAAAATGATGCTTTATAATGCCTTAACTAAAAAGGAATTTAAAAGAGTTTTATGCAAAACGGCTAAAGAAATTTGGCAATCATTAATTATCGCTCATTAGGAACTTCACAAGTCAAGGATAACAAATTGACTTGTTCAACAATATGAAATTTTTGTTATCCTTGAAGATGAGACTACTGATAGTGTATTTTCTTGTTTTAATACTATTATTACTTCTCTTAAAGCACTTGATGAATCTTTTTGTAGAAAGAAATTTGTTAGAAAATTTCTTAGAGCATTTCATCCAAAGTGGAGAGCAAAAGTGAAGCCACGAAGAATCAAAGGACCTATCAAGTATGTCACTTGACGAGCTTATCAAGAACCTCAAAGTTCACGAAATGATTCGGAGAAAGACTGGAGATCATCAAAGAGAAAAGAGACAAGATCAAGTCTATTTTCTAAAAGCTAAACGAGTCAAGTGATGATGAAGAGTCTACCTCATGTAGTAAGGATGAAGAATATGCCATGGTTGTGAGGGACTTTAAAAGTTCTTCAAAAGATGTGATAAGTTCGTTAGACAACCACAAGATGACAAGAAATAATTCCGAAAAGATCATGTGGAAAACTAGAAGGGGGTTGAATAGTTTTACCAATTAAAACTTCGTTTTAAAACATTTAGACTAACTTATGTCAATCTATTTGGTTGCTTATGTTGGACGTTGATAGATAGATATATAAGTGTGTAATGAAAGATAAAAGAGGCATACATAACCACGAGAGTATTTATAGTGGTCTAGCTACAAGGACACCTTCCTTGCCCTACTCCACTCCCCGAGTCACCTACTCGAGAGTTCGTAAACACTACACTACACCAATCTCCTTATGGCTGAGAAGCCTTCACAACGTCGCCACTTTTTCCAAGACTAGGCTAACCACCAAGTTCTTTCACTCCAAGGTGAACCACACCTATCACAACGTCGCCTACCCTTTATTAGGTACTAGGCTAAGCACCTAGTTCCATTACTATGGAGGAACTACTACCCATCACAACACAACACCTAATCTTAAGGAGATCCACTCTTTATTACAACACCATCAAGGATATCACCATCCTTGGAAATAAACTAATACTATATGTATAATGATGCACCTCATCGATTATACGACCTTGGCATTCTTCACTAATTCCACTTGATTTGATTCCTAGGAATCCTTCACTAATGCTTTTGACACAACGCTTGGCACCTTTCACTAATGCCTTCGTCTTGACACCTTTAGCATTCTTAACCAATGCTTTTGACACGGACGTTAAGCACCTTTCACTAATGCTTTCGTCTTGACTCTTTCGGCATCCTTCACTAATGCCTTCAACACAACACATCTACGGAGGAAGAAAGAACTATCAACAAGAGAACCTTCAGTTGTCTTGATGATGACGAAGCATGGCAACTCATGGACTTGAGCTTGCTCGACTTCAAGAAGTGGTGATCTCGCCTTTAAGAGGAACCTAGAGAATCACACAAAAACAAAAGTCAAACTACATAGAAAGATTCCTTAGGATCAGTGGTTAGAGAGGTACAATACTTGGGGAAAGTATGTGTGAAAGGTGAGCAAAAAGGAAGAAATGGCTCACTATTTATAAAGGAGAAAACTTACTGTTCTCGATCCTCCTATGAGGATCCGGCATGTAAAGCTAGGGATCTGTGGGACGATCCTCTTTACCCATGGGTATTTTGGTTATGGGTCATGGGTTATGGGTTTTGGGTTGATCCATGGGTTTCTTATTAGATACAATGTATCTCATGAGTTCAATGTACCTAGTCAAATGGTTTGGATAAAACCATGGGTTATGGGTCAATACCATTTGTTAGTTTTACCCATTTTAGTATATACTAGTTTAAGTATATATTTACCCAAATATGTAAACACTAGTTGTTGTACATATGTATTACTAAATCATAAAATCACTTATACTTGTTTTAGTATTTTATGTAAAACGTTGTGTTAGAAAACTATTGGCTCAAACAGCGTTTAATTATTTTATTTGTTTCAAGAAAATGATTTTACGCTTGTTATCGACAAAATATTAGAAGATCAGAAATATAAATAAACGCTTTACGGCTTATTTGTATTAACAATCTTCCCCTTTTGTTGATGACAAAACATACTATTTTAAGGAAAACTAAAATTGTAAAAGTTCAATTGAGTTTTACTCTCTTTCTCCCCTTTTGTAAAACAAAAAGAGCGTCGAAAAGAAACTAACACAAAGTTTTAAGAAAACATGTAAAAAGAAAAGATGTAAAGTGGGTAAGACGGGAATGGTTCTCGTCTTAACTCCCTTGACGAGTCCATCCTTTGTGAGGCGCCAAGTAAATATAAACTAAAAGCCAACAAATTGCAATTTTGTTTGTTTCGCCCCGTGACGAAAATGCTCCCCATTGAAGATTGTAACTTCAAGAATGGGGTGTCATGAAGAGTAATCCAAGTAAGGATCAAGTTGCAAATGGATTTGAAATGTATGGTTTGGACACAAAGCCCCTAGCTTTATGGTGTCAAAATCTTCATGTGTATTTTGAAAATCAACAAAATAAAGGTTAGAAAAAAAGAGTATAGTGCATAATTTCCTGCAAATAAGACTTAAGTTAGTAGAAAAATGTTCTTCTATACCACGGATCCCACTTGCCTTTGTGGAGGGATCCGTCTAGGAATTTTGGAGGATCCATCTGCTCGGTGACATATTCTTCAAAGAATGAAGATATGCCAAATAATGCTAATAATGAGATGAGATATGTATAAAATTAGCAAGCATAAACACAAAGTAATATGGCATATAATTAATCATTCAATAAAACTAAGAGATAATCAAACAAATCTCTAAAACTAAGAGAATGATCTAGCCATACATTTTCTACTAATAAGTTACTAAATTCTAGAATGCAACAAAGTGCTCGAGTCTAAGGATGAGTAGACTTGTTGACTTGGTCCAATCTTTCAAGAAGATGATTAAACATTAAATGTAACTCATTTCGTACTTCTTGAACAAGTCCTTGGGTGATTAGAAAATTTGGGCAACTATTGCCTTGATTGGGAACAGGAGGAAAATGGATGTTTTGAGGAGGCTCTACGAATGATTGAGTGGTTTCATCTTGAGGTGTGGGATGAGGTTCTACTAAAGGTGAGGGTGGTGGTAGTGGAAATTCCTTCATATGATCATGTCCATGATTGTTCCTTGTTTCCCATGATGGACTATTCGGTATTGTGGGTGGTTCCCTATTTAACGAGAAAGTTGGTGAGTGGGAGGTTCTTGGTGGCGAGTGCCCTAATGCATAGAGATTTGGGTGAGAAAGAGGCTCCCAAATCTATGCTCAAAGAATGAGGACTTAGACGGCTTGCTAGAACTAGCAATGTTTGGTTTTGAACTAGATGACCCTTTTTGTAGCCCAAAAGGTTTGATGCTAATCCTTGCGGTTCTCTTAGCAATTGTTTAATGAGTTTGTTGAGTTGGGATTCTTCCATTGTTATCTCTTATGGGAGATGATTCGGTGGATGAGATTTCATGGATCATATGACCCTTTCTTTTGGATGAGCCATTTGTTGAGGAGTTGTTGCTAAGAGCTTTAGTCATGGTGGTGATAAGGATGCTATATGAGCTTCTACTTGCTGATTTTTGAGAGATAAGTGAGAGTGGTGCCTTAACCTTAAGAGTTTTTGGTTTATAAAGGGTAATTTGAATTAGGGAATTAAATTCTTGGCCACTAAGAGGATTAGGCATGCACTTAGGATTTTGATCAGCTCTAGAGAGACAATAAATGAAAGCTAAAAGTGGTTAGATAACCAAAAGGTGGTTTAAAATTGAAGAGGGAAGCCTGGTCTTTATGCACTAATGATCCCTCTCACGTGGATCCGTCTCGGTTATAAACCAGGGATCCACTGCCGACAGGTTCTAGGTGAAGTGATTATGCTTTTGTGAGGTTTATTACCTATGTATTTCGAGGTTTTGACTTAATTTTGAAGTTTTTAATCGTTTGATATCTTAAATGCTCAACCATAATGGGTGATCGTGCTTAATGCTAGTTTTGGGTAGGAAAATTGATTTTAGGTAGTCTAACTAAGTGTTTGACAAGGACACCATTTGATTTGATATGGAGAAATGGTGGTAATTAGTCCTAGAAGTCAGAAGATGACTTAAGAAAAATTTACTAAAATCTTAAAAATAAATAAAAAATGAGAAACTAGTTTTGAGCCTAATTTTGAGTCAAAAGTGATTAAGACCAATTTGCTAAAATTGATGGATATCCCAAACTAAGTGTTATGAGATGTGATAAATAATATGTGAGCGTTGGAGTGGAAATATGGTGAGTTTTGATGAGTTGATAAATCAAAAATACTTTGAGATATATCCTAGGTAAACCATGAGTGATTGTGAGGCTTTCAAATATTTGAGGAATACTTAGTTAGCTCTAATATCTTATGTTTGACTAGTGTGAGGTGATCTAGTGAGCTATTTTGATATAAGCAATCTGTATTGCTCATCCAGTAGTCACGGATCCCGCTGTTCCCTTATGGGAGGGATCCGCTAGTTATAATGTTGGGATCCACCTACTGCAGATCGTAGGCTTTTCAAGAAATGCAACTTTGCACTTTTTAGTAAATGCTTCTCCTAGTTGTTTCTATAGTGACTAAATGCAAGAACACAACAAATATAAGGCATAGCAAAGTAGGGAGACCTAAAATTTCCTAAAATGAGTGACGGTGTAAAACCCTAAAACCGTAGGACGTGTTAAAAGACTATTATACCCTTGAATTATAATCCGTAAAATAAAGCCATGATCGATAAGTTTCACTAAGTACTTATGATAAGTAATTTATATAGAAAATTGGAAGAAATAAAATCTTACATAATATTGAAAATGAAAGTAACACAACACAAGCCATTTACACATTTAAACATTTGAAATAAAATATGACACAAGTAATATGGCAAGAAATAAACTTGATTTGGTCCTTAATTGTTTTCCTTTTTTTCGGTGATTCACACCAAATCCCCTTGATTTTTGCTAAAGTTAACTGACTCTATCACCTTTTATATGCCCCATATCTCACTCAAAGATAAAACCCTAATATCCCAAGAAACTTAAAACCTCACATCTTCACCCTTATTTCGTGGACAAAGAGACGGTTCAAAGGGAGGTTCAAGGCCTTTTTGCAAGGCTGATTTCACGCGGGTGGTTACGAGTGTTGTTTGGTTTTGAGTGCGGGTTTATTATTGTTGCTGCTGTCATAATACTAGGGCACATCAAGGGGGCTTTTGCCTGGTTTTGATCCTTGTTTTTCCCTCTCCTCTACAAGCAACAAAGGTACTATTATAACCTCGTCATCCTTCTTTGTTTTCTCAAAAACTGGTCATGTAGATGTCATGCTAAGATGCCCTTTTTGCCCATGAAACCTATTACTTAAATGGTTAAAACCTAACTTAGAATAACCTGATGTTGTGCTACATAAAAATCATGAAGAAGAACCATATGTATACACGATCTATATATCGCCCTCATTGGATCTCAGATTGAGATCTTTTTAAATTGCATGTACACGATAATAAGACTTCACATATTACAATGGATTCATGAAATCAGGTCATTAATCTTACATATGTCGACTAATACCACCTATGTGTACTGGTTATATTTGGATTCCGGGTCGGTATTGGACCCATACGCACACCTTTGGAAACCTTAAATCATGTTGCTATTAAATGATAAATGACAAGACATAAAGACCTAGTATTATGTGCATAAAATCTGGGGTAACATCCGATAAGGTCCGTTGAAACTGAAGTAACTCAGCTTCATAAAATAATGAGATATGAGTTGGTTTTGGCCATGGTATTTCCTTTGTATCTCGACAGGACTAAACACATAATAACTAAAGATTTTGTCAACATAAAACATGCATGTATAGCTAATTTGTGTCGCAGAATAATGATAAAAACCTTAGTTATGAATCTGATTTTGTGACCTCTTGACATATTTATTTTTGTGTTATTAACATGCCTAATGAGACTAAAACATGAGTGTACACTTGGTATTAAAATGGGGTAATAAGAAAGAAAAAAATGCATGAAATAAAACTATGGCTAAGTTGGTATAACCCATGTCTTGGGAGGTAAGTCTATGGCGATCAAAGGGAAGATTGGTTGAAGTTATTCGTGTTTTTTTGCCATATCGTGGAGATGAGTCGGGGGTTAGTAGTACTACGGGTTTACTTGGTCAAAAATGTTAATCATGTGGTCCGCGAGCGAGGGTAAAGTTGGCATGCTCGGTTATAAAATAAAAAAGAAGAATAAAAAGGAAATTTGGTAATCGGTGAGAGTTGATGAATTTTGCATGTTAGTATTTATATAATATATCACTTTTAGCCCTCATTTTTAGATATTACATACAAACCCTAAACTTTGAGATATTTATCATATGAACCTTAATCTATATAGATTCATTGAAGAAAGGGTGATGTTTTTTTGGCCTAAAGTGAACTATAATTCGAAAGCATCTGTGAGTTTTCATGTGATTTTTAAATTGGGTTGCACTTTATTCGAAATAGTATCATGCAAACTTGTTTAAATGATCGTTATTTGCTACGGTTTAGATTCTTCATAATAAGTGAATGTTGATAAATATGCTATATGTACATGATGAGATATATAAATGTTGGATTATAAATCGTGAACTATATAAATGTTGAATTGTGAATCGTGGAAATAAAGAAAGTTGGAACCGCTGAACCAAATCGAAATAAAGAAAGTTGGAACCGTTGAACCGAACGGAAAATAATGAATAGTTGGTTGATATGGTTTGGTGATATGTGTTGAATCTTTGATTTTGTTAACTGTTGATAAGTATTGAGAATATGTGATCACTAAATAGTAATTAAATGATATTTTAGCAAATTGCATGATTGTTTTACAAGTTTGATGTTATTGGAAAAGTGTTTGATATTATAAGAATTGTTTTATACGTGAAAACCATGAATTCTCACTTGGCCTTTGGTCGATCCAAACTCTTTTAAAATTTGTGCAACCCGATGAGGCTTTGGAACCTAAGATTATTTGAGATTGACTATGGGTAGAAGCTCACGGATATAAGGTAAATTTAAGCCTTTTAATGTCTCAAAAAGGCGGGTGTTACGGTTGGCACGAGCCTTAGGTTTAAGTGAATTAGGTTTAATTTAATCTAGTCTTAAAACCGTAAGCAAATGAGTTATCAAGAATTTATATGAATATGGTCATAATAACATAGTGTAGTTTGGACCTGATTTTTAGGCTATGAGTGTAAGTGAAGAAACTTTGTATAAAGATCTAGACTTTGTAGTGGTAGAACTGGTTAAAAGTTTGAAACATATAGTAAAAAGCTAAGTATCTAATGGTGTAAGCTTGTTGTCATTTTTTAGTTAAGATGATGATATTGAGACTAGTAAATGAATTATGGGGTGTCGAATGATGAGCCAAAGTGCTAAAAGAAAAGGGAAACAAGAGGGAAATAAA
>OU343216.1:47175158-47227893 GCA_910596185.1 Chrysanthemum makinoi | reverse complement strand
CTAAACGGGCGGTCTAGGAAACTTAAGGTACAACCTCGAACTACGGTTTCTATCTTCTCTCTATTCCCATTCGCTAATTCCACATCATAACTAAACCCTAGAGGTGTTTGGGAGATTCCTAGTAATGGCATAAAGTTGGTGGATATGAAACTCATATCCGCACCAGTATCAAAAAGTATGGAAGCATAGCGATTATTGAGAAGGAATGTACCCGTAACTACGTTAGGGTCCTCACCAGCTTCCTTCCCAATAGCGTAAACACACGTTGTTCCCATGTCTCTCTGCTGATTCCTAACACCATTGTTTCCCTGGTTTTCCACAACCTCACGCTTCACAGGGTTTAAGGCATTACCTCCTACACCTCGGTTAGCAAATCCTCCTACATTACCCGGATTTCCTCTCATCCACGGCTCTCGGCACTCATTCTTAAAGTGTCCCTTCTTTCCACATCCAAAACAGGTGACAGTGGCCTTCCAGTCCGCTCCTTGTGCGGTTTGAGCTGCAGCAAGTGGTCGGGACCTACAGTCTTTGGCCATGTGTCCTACCTTAGAGCACTTCCTACACACAATCGGGCACGGTCCATGGTGGTGTTAGTTACAACGACCACACACAGGTTTACTACCTTCGTAACCTTTCTTATCTCCATTTCCTATGGCGAACACTCTGGATGTTTCTTGCCGTTTGTTGCCATTCCCTTTTACAACTTCATTCCTCTTCCTCTTATCGTTCCTATCACTCTTACCCTTATCTCCTAATTCTAACACACAAGAGTCCATCAGACTCTGAGCCACAGAAATTGCCTCATGCAAATTGGTGGCTTTGCAGCGATGACATCATTTCGAGTAGCTAAAGGCAATCCATCAGTATACATTTCAATCTTAAGTTCTTGATGCGAACCATCTCGTGGCAAAGCAAGGATAACTCTTGAAAGCGGCGAGTGTAAGTCGCCATGTCAGTACCCTTAACCTTATGGTTCCAGAACTCACTTTCTAACTTCTTAACTTCATTCCTAGGACAGTAAGTCTTAATCAGGAGAGCCTTAAATTGAGTCCAAGACATACTATAAGCTACATCAATTCCTACTGCTCTGTGGTAGTTATTCCACCAAGTCAACGCCTCGTCCTTCAAGGTAAATGTTGCATACTTAACCTTACAATCCTCATCACGCTTACTCACAAAGAAACACAGATTCAGTTTTCTCCAACCACCTAGTTAGGTAAACTACTCCCTCAGTTCCTCCAAACTCAATGGGACCACAGAATCGTAACTCCTTATAGGTACAACCTCAAGTTCGATTCAGGGGTTCCACTAGAAGTGTTGACGATTAGCCTCGCCTAGCGATTCGGACGACATTGCGACACTAGCGGTCAATGTGGTGGGTTCACAGGTGGAGGTTTTGTGGAACAGGACCATTCTCACGGTCATCCACATTCGGTTCCCTACATGGGTTATCAATGTTGGGTTCTCAACATGTGGTGCGGTCGAGTGGGGCGGCGACCGCGGCGACGAGGGCAACAACGGCAGCAGGAGCTGCTCGGTTGTTCCTAATTAAGTTTCGTCTTGTTGCCACCATTCTGGGGGCAAGAAGAACAGTTTCATAAGTTCACAATTCACGCTCTAAATAGAGTTGGATTCCAAGAGTCACTACATAGCGCTGAATACATACTCAAGGCTAACAAAGATAACTCTATACCAAAACGAAGTAATCAAATACCACATCATAGCTAAGGATGCACGTTCCAATAACCATAACTCATAGGTTTCACAAGTGGAAATACATGGAAGGATTTGAAGAAATAAAAAACGATCCTAACAACGATAACTATAAACAACTAGGATAATCCTACATCTCGAACCAAGTACTACTTAGTTTCAAGATGGCACAAAACCATAAATCTAATACTATCTAGCCACGTCTACGAATATCACTCACTGATCTCCTACGTCAACCTCTCTCTACAAAGAGGCTAACTCAACACGTCGAGCGTCGCGATCGCTCTTAAGCTCTGCGACCTCTCTCTCCAACTCACCAATCCTATGCCAAATCGCTCTATCGGCATCACGTCGTCGCGAACCCTCTAAGCGGTCCCCAACCGCTCACGGAGCTCCGACATACCATCATGCAAAACCCTAGTCCTCCGACTACGTACCCATATCACTCTAAGATCCTCAATACTAGCTCTAGACACTCCAACCAAATGCTCCGTCAACTGACTAAGTCTAGTACCCTGTGAGGTAATCCTCTCCCACATCATACCCGTCTCACCATACTCCTCGGGTTCAGACGCAATCTCCGATGGTACCTCCGATCCTAACGGGCTACCTATATAAGGTGAGTAAGGTGGTGAATCGATGTCTAAAGGCTGTCCAGGGGACTCGGGCTCGAGCAAAGGAGAACTGGTCCAGGAGAATGTGTAGGACTCTGCAATGGAGGAGTACCCCTTCAGGATATCCTCGCCATCCTCCCCGAGGATCCTCATCCTCATCAACATATTGCTCCTCAATCTCATCCTCCTCCTCGACCTCATGCTCCTCCTCACCCTCATCCATAGGGGTAGAGTCCATGAGTCGGAGTCTCTGTGCGGTAAATCGAGGTGGTACACTAGGAGATCTAGGCCTCCTAAGACATGGTGATGTTGCTAAACGAATAGGTGATGATGGTGGTCTCACGGACATGCGGGCAGTGCTATAAGCAAGCCTAGGAGTTTGTGCTCTCGCTAAAACCGATGTAAAGTGAGCTGCCTAGGCGAGCTAGGGCGATCGATGATGAACTAGAGTGACGGGCGATCTCATAAGGATCACCTGCAAGCAACCGTCATGAGAGTCAATGCTGGCGAACTAGCTACAACTTGGACTTCCTCAGACACATCAAAAGCTAGTGAAGGCATAGTTTGTGACAACGACATAGGGTAGGTATAAGTGTTCGAAACAACTAGTTTTAATAAGCACAACAACTTAACCAAAAGACATATCACATAATGTAAGCTTTAAAAGTGTAGGTACCGCATTACTCAAAACATGCCTTTAAATAACACACATAAGTTCCGTTCTATCACATAATCACATATCAAAGCAATCGAGTTCAAATTCCAAAATCGTAATATACCGTTTACTCAAATCAATTTCCGTAACATTTCGATAATCACATCTCATTTTCCCAAAACCAATAATCATATCTCATTTCCAAAACCAATAATCATATCTCATTCTCAAAACCAATAATCATATGTCATTTCTAAAACCAATAATCATACCTCATTTCCAAAACCAATATTCATATCTCATTTCCAAAACCAATAATCATATCTCATTTCCAAAACGTTTAGGAATACCCCTAAACATATCCAAATCATAACTCAAATCTGTAAATCATAACGTTTTCATAATCAGTTCACAATATCCTCTAACATATCATCTCATAATTCAAATAGCATTTCATACCATAATCAAATAAGAAGCTTCGCTTGGCAAGCGTCTCGTCGGTCGAGGATCAATTTTTCTTAAAAGCGGTTATAGTTTAGGGTTTATAAAATACCTAGTTCTCTATAACCTTGAGCTCTGATACCAATCTGTAACACCCCAAATCTCGTGCAGTGGAAGACTTAATCAAGTTTTCGGGGCGTTACTTTTGGATTGGTATCACACACAAGTAAAATAAAAGATAACCATTTAACCATTTATAACCAATCCCAAATCAAATATTCAAACATTTAATCCGAAGATATAAATTTTAGGCCCAAAACATAGTTTAACAAAATAAGTCCCCATTGTTTATCGAGTCGAAAATGATCCTTGAACCACGCCTCCATGCCAAGCTTCCACACGTCAAATAATCCAAACATCTCTCAAATACCTGATAAATCATGCTAAAAGGTCGTACTATTTGGTGAGTTCATAGGTTTAAGTTCAACAAAATCATAGTGGATCTGTAAGAGTTGATTTGCTATGCAAGACCTAGATAGGTAAATACCGTTTCACACACGATCCTACCGGATCTCCAATCATATATTCACTTGCTCGGGCCCTGCGACTCTAGTCGGCATGCGTGGCAACCTCTAGAACAATTGCCAACCCCGGGCTAGGTCGAGATAGAAGTCTATTCTTAGTTAGGCACGGTAAAACCTAGACTAAGGCAATAACTATCGCACATCTATCTACTCAGTCAGCATATAAGCAAATCCAAATAGTTTTAACGGTCCAAAAACAGTAGCATGATTCTCACCCCAAAATAGTTCAAAACGTAGTTAAAGCGTATATATAAAAGTGGGGCTATGAAACTCACCTCAAGCAATCAACGCACAATCAACGCACAAATATCACTAGCGAAGATAACAAATCACAGCACAGCAACTATCGACTCGGCACAACCTATTAATGTAGACCAACTTAATATACATATTCCTCAAAATCAACGTTATCTATCCCAATATATTCCATTTCTTTATTTCCAAAAACGTCTCGTTTCACCATTAATCCTAGTGTTTGGTATCCTCATGTGGGTGTATCGATTCGATATGATGTCATGAACGCAATCAAACAACCAATATATAACTCAATGCGACACAATGAGACCTCTAAACAATAAACTCCATAGTTCAATAAGTTTCGGAATAAATAGTAGACCTTATCGAATTCGTCAACTAGATAAACTCATTCACTTATTCGTGTCGCTTATTATCCCATAAATCAATCGTATCCTTAAAGAGTCATAAGGATAATTCACCCATTAATAAGGTTACCCAACGTACCTAGCGGGCTCTTATTAGATTCGTCAACCTAATAAGTCCGCTACCCACGTGGATCAACAATATTAACGTTAGGTTATCCGTAACCCATGCACACATAACACAAATAAATAGTTACTTATCCAACATTAAATGTCCACAATTGAAATTTATTGATAAACGTGTACTCGAAACGTTAATTATTTATTTATTACAAAACCTCTCCAATTTAGTCGTTAGTTTCATTTACAACTAGTAAATAACAAGATAAATCTTGTTATTGATATTTTTTGTACAAAAGCCCATTATTATTTACATTTCATAGTTTTATTATCATTTTCATATATAATATATATTTCGTCAAATCCCATTATAAATATCATAACGTTATTCGCTTTGAGTCACAAGCACGAGTCATAACTTCTCGGCTTTTAATCAATCAATTGTCCAAATTATACTAAAGTCCATGTTACGGCTTTGTCGGAGTCAACTATTGACTAAAAGTCAAAGTGGCCAACGTAGCACAAAGTCACAATATATATATATCAAGTTCATAATTAAAAGTCATAACGTCGCAATTCAATCCCAAACTAACTCAAAACAATCTCACCAACCAATCAATCAACCAATTATACTCGAAACCAATGTTATGACCCTAATGGTCATGACGCGTCAGCGGTCAAGACCACGTGAACCAAACAAGCTTCTAAAGCTTTTTGGCTCCACGTGTCTCATCCAAACCTCAACTAAACCAATCAATAAGCTACCAAATCGACCCGACTCGGACCCAAGACCCAAGTGGGTCACGTACACCAACCCATGGGTTACGTACGTGACCATGGTGGTTCGTACGCCCCATGTTGTCCAACCAAACACAACCAAATCCAATCTACAACACTCAAATCCAATCATTCAAGCTCCAAACATTATCTAAACACAAAACCCATCAACTATCATTAACCAAGAACATGCAACTAAACCTAAAATGCAAAACCCATCAAATTAATGCACCACACATGTACCAAACACTAATTACTTGTTTATTTCATCACTAATTAGCTTTAATTTCATGTTCCACCCCAAAGCCCCAAAATTGTTCATGGGTCGAAACCCTAGAATCCAATTCGTGGCTTTTTATTGCCTAACCAAGCTCAAAACATGTTCTATTTACCTTCTCTAATCACCAATTGCAAAAGCCCTTTGAAATATTTAGAAACCCTAAAAGTACGAATCTTAATTCTTGAATTTGGAGGTGTTAATGAAGTCCAATTGAGTGTATGATATATGGTTGGAAAGAGGAGAAAGAGATCTATCTTTTGGTGATGGAGGTGAATAGTGATGCGTCGTCGTTTGGCCGAATCATTTGGAAGTAGTGGCGGTTATGGTGGTGGTGGTGAATTAGGGTTTTTAGAGAGATGTAGAGAGAGAAAGAGCTTGTGTGTGTTTTTCTAGTGATAGAAATAAACTAGGCAAATGAGGGGATTGAGTGGGTATTTATACTAGGCCACTAGGGACCTCAAAATAATTAAATGGGGAGGAGGGAGGCTCAAGAGAAAAAGGGAGGGTTTGGGTTGAAACTTTTCGTATCTATCTCGTTTACCCATTCCCGAGCTCACATATCGTCCCCCAAGTGTCCCACTACATTTATTTAACTTCCCAACATCGTTACTCACGTTTTTCTACAAGTTTTGACTATTTATTTGTCAATTTTAGATTACGGTCTAAAAGTTACAATAACTCTTGTTTTAGGCTTTTCTAGTGCCGAATCGAATAGTGCCTACCAAATAGAGTTAAAACGCATACGATAACTCATTTAATAATGAAATAAACCGTAAAAACCAATCGACGATATAAAATCAAGTCACGGTTTATAAAATAGTGTTAAAGGCAAATCTCAGTTTAATTTAACGTAATGCGGTTACCTAAAATAGACTCCCTAAATTGCCGGTTGTCACATAAAGGGTTTTTGTGCTAGTCATGCAACTTCCTATCCGTGAGACGATTTTGTTAAGACTAATGGCCCACTCCTATATATCATGAAAAATTTTAAAATTGGTGCCAAAATTACCCTAACCGACATTTTCTCATGGTTTATTACACAAATACAATTGGACAAAGAAAATAGTCAAGGATAAACATAGTTTCAAAGTTCCGTTTGTTTCCCTCCTACACTTAAAGGAACATTGTCCCCAATGTTCCCGAAATATCAAAGTTATGATAATAGAAGGTAATTAAAAGCGAAAAGAAACTAACACTCCCTGATTAGCTCGGTAGGATCCGTGTAAAGTGGTGGTTACATTTTTCTTCAAAAAGAACGTTTTCATCAAAAGCTCCTTCTCATCTTATGTATCTTCTTCTTGGTAAATTAAACATGCACACTTGAAGAAAACAAGCGAAACCTTCGCGTAAAATCGACGGTAATAATATATATAGGACTCTACTAAACTAGGATATAATGCTTGTGGAATGGATGTTTACAGAATTTTTGGAAAATTAAGACCCGGAAAATTCCAAAATTTTTATAAGTAGCAAGAAAAGCGAGAAAAAGTAATCGGTTGGTTTTGCTCCTTCGACGCCGTCGGTTGCGACCACGCCCGTCGGTTATCTGACAAAAGCGATGCGATTTTTTGGAAAAAATTCTGGAAAATTTACACCTTTAGAATCTAGAAAAGTTTCCTGCAAAACATCCATTATGACTCGATACAAGCATTTGACTCGAACAAACACACATATATATCTTTTAATTAATTGAAATTCTCATGTTTACGTTTTTTTTGAAAACGTGTGTAATCCTCCCTACACTTATCCCTTACGTAAAATACCTTCATATGTGATTAAGACGAGGTTAAAAACAAAATAAAGCATTTTTACAAATTTAAACATGAGAATAAACAATCAATAAAAGAGATATGACACAAACAATCAAACAATTAAGCATGGGTTGCCTCCTACGAAGCGCTTTTCTTTATTTATGAGTCTTATAGCTAGACTCGTAGTGGGTGCTCCTCACATTGCCTTCACTACCGTTACCTTCTTCCTCATGACGGTCTCCATTGGGGGGTTCCATGTTGTAAAAGTGCCCTATAATGCACCTTTCTAAGAGGTCATCCTCTCCCCAATTGGTCCTATATTCCGGTCCTAGGTTCAAGCAATCCTTATAGAAACCTAGAATCTTGGCCATAACATAATCTACTCCCTTCTCCTTATCTTCCTCATTCCTATAGTAGACCGATAGTTTAAGTTCCTTTTCATCATTGGAGAGTGATGAAAACTTCTCAATCTTAAATGGCATTTGGTAAGCTACATCATCGGTCTCATCCTTGAATCGCACTATTCCTAATAAGGGATCATAAGTCATCCCGGTGTTTTCTATGAAAGGTTTTCCTAGAATAACGTGGGACAAGCTCGGATCTATGGCCGTACTAATATCATTTACCACTATGAAATCCGTAGGAAACATGAAACTACCTACATAGACGGGCAATCCCTTAACTCTACCAAGAAAATTGCAACTAACCCTAGGATTATCGGGGTCTTGCCTAGTTGGGATAGGATTCTTCATTACCCAATTATAATAGGTGCTAGTCATGATATTTATTGGGGAATTGCGGTCAATGTATGCTTTCGCCACAAAAATGTATCCTATGCAACATGGTATGTTAAGATTCCAAGGGTTCCCAAACTTGATCCTAGGGCTTTTCCTAACGTACATGTGGCGGAGGTCACGCACTAAGTGAGGGTGGCGAGATAGTTCTTCTTCCGTAGGAAACTTATTGAAATAGTCATTGGCTACTTCATCTACTTCCTCGGTTGTTTCATCCTTAGGAGATTCACTAACCTCAAGTATCATCTTATGGTTCGCTTCATCATTTGTTCTATTAGGTTTCACTAAGGCGATGGTATTGACGAATTGAACGTGCTTAGCTAACTTACTTGGGTCCTTAATCTCTACACCGGAAGTTTCGGGAGTTGAGATAGCATTAACCTTCCTATCACTATTGGTCATTGCTTTCAAAAGGTTATCTATCTTCCTATCCATTTCGGCTTGTTGTTGGTTAAAGCGGTCCGAGAGCTTAGCTATTTGGGCTTCTTGGGATGCGACTAGGTTTTGCAACATCCCTTCAATGTTTTTGTTGGTTAGGGCCGTGAGATGGGGGCCATGAGAAATCATTGGAAGTGAATTCTTTGGTTTGCCCCCAATAGAAGTCGGGTTTGCCCTTCCATGCTTCTCGGGTGTCATTAAAAGTCCTAGGTCCCGGTGTTGTAGGGAATCTTCCTCCCGTTCCATTGGTACGCCAGGATGCATAGTCAACGGAGGCTTGAGGGTCACTAAATTGCTCAAATGAGGAAGAAACTTTGTTCACTTGGCGTGAAGACTTAGGATTTTCGTAGGAGCTCATTAGGAATTTAACTTGATCTTCAAGCTCGAGCATCCTACGGTCGGAAGATTGTGAGTCAAGGGAAGGCAAGGAGATTGCCTTTACGGTTTTGGGCAACTCACGGGGGTCATTCCAACTTTCGTTGTCATAGAGAGCAAGGTCCTCTATTATACCCCACGATTCTTCCGCGGTGAGATCACTAAGCTTTCCACCGGCCGCTTGGTCAATGGATCACTTGGTGGGGAAATTGACATGATCATAGAAGATTTGAACTTGGAGCCAAAGATCAATGCCATGATGAGGGAATTTATGAAGTAAGTCCTTGAATCGAGTCCATGCTTCGTAGAGAGATTCACCTTGACGTTGTTGGAACATCAAGATATCATTCCTAAGCTTGGTGGTTATCCCCGGTGGGAAAAATTGAGCAAGGAAACGAGAGGTGAGATCATCCTAACTTGACATGGAGCCGACAGGAAGTCGCTCAAGCCAATTACTAGCTTGGTCCCTTAGAGAGAATTGGAAGAGACGCAGACGCGTGGTCTCCCGAGTAGTAGCATCGAGGTCAATGGAATCGACAGTTTTAAGGAAATCCTTAAGATGCTGATTAGGATCTTCGGAACGAAGTCCATGGAATGCACATCCGTTTTGCACCAACCGGATGGTGTCGGATCGCAGGGCCGTAGTTTGGGCTTGGTCGAGAAGCTTAATGGTGTTCTTATAGCCTAGGTGGCTTGGTCTTGAGTATTCACCAAGAGTACGGCCTCTTGGCGGGTCATTTGGTGGTAGGTTGATGAATGGTGGTGGGTTATCACCTTCCATGATGAAAAGTGATGGGGTTTACTAACAAAGGTCACAAAGAAGGGGGGATAGATTACGAGAAAGCTAAAAATGGGAAAAAAAGCTTACTTGATAGGAATCAAGCAAGGAAACCTAAGTGAAGTGGACTTCTAACTAGCTATTCTATTCCCCGACAGCGGCGCCAAAAACTTGATAACGCTACACGCGTCGTGAGGGGTCAAAGGAACTTTCTTTTCGTCGAGCAAGTTTTTCAACACCCTAGGCAGTGAACCTAATCGTTGTAGTGTAGTATTAGGGTAAGCCACGGGAATTGATATCGTTCTCTAGGGGAATAGGAATGCTAGTGAGGAGTTACTACGCTAAGGTTGGGGTTGAGGAAGATTATTTTTTTTTTATCTTTTTTATGTTTTTTAGGAAATGGAAAGGTACGAATCTCGGGGTTTGGATTTGGGAGTTTTGGTACTTCTACTGATTACTCTACTTATCTAATCTAACTAGTGGGTAGTCTATGTCTAATTAATGTGTGCTCGTATGATAATTTAAGAATGTGTTTACTTAGGTTGTATTACTCCTTAATTATCTCCTATTGATGGTTGAATTGTCACGTCCTTATTCTTAATATCGTTGTGTGTCTAAGGTCGTAGGGTATGCGTTTATCCCTAACTCTTTGAAACTACCAAAGGGTCTCGTCTACAAAATCTCTAGGATTTATAAACTCTAACTCTAAGGTACTCTTTGGATGGTTTAGCTTACAACTACTCTAGGTGTTATAGTCTAAGGTTCACAAAGATTAATCAAGCATTAACTACACAACGAATGACCTATCGCATTACTAGATCATTATCAATTAAGATAAGAGACAACCAATCAATATTTAATAGTTAAGTTTCATATTCCTTAAGCAAACACACTAGTAAATTAGCCGGACATGGAGAACATGCAAGCATACACACAAATAATTGAAGACATAATTGAATTAATGAAGTAAAACACTTATCTTGATGTAAGATAGGGTATGGAACCCTAAAATACTGTACAAGGCAGTCTTGGTTCGGTTTAGGTTTTACTCCAAAGACTACACACTTAAAAGCTGAAAAATTCGGATTCTATATATAAGATTACATTCGGCGGCATCACCTTATGATTTGTGGCCGTCGGGTCGCCGTCATTAGGGTTTCGTCTTGGCCACGTTAGTCTTGCGGCGGCGTCACCTTGTGCTTGTGACGCCGTCCTCTTGACTTACGGCGCACGTCTGGATCAAATCTAGACCGTGCGAGTTGCGACGACCTACTCTTTTAAAGCCTGACACCGTCACTTGAAAATAAGCAATTTGGCTATTGTATCGTCACAACATGTGCTCCGGCGGCGTCGAATAGATAACACGCCGTCCCCTTGTATTTCAGCAGCTTGAGTGTCTCGATTCTTGACTTTGGCCATTTTCTTCGTATATCCGCGCCTTTTCGTCCAAATAAATGCCATTCCAGCAATTTGCCTTCAAGAGACCTAAAAAGTGAAAAGGAACGATATTAAGTAATAACGGATACAAAAGTGATCAAATAAGGGCTTAAACGACCCCTCAAAAAGGTACATTTTAAAACCTTATCAGTGCATAACTTACTTCCAATTCTTACCACGTTCACGACATTGATTAATTTAAGACCTAACGATATCGACCTTAGTTGTAATTTATTTTGTTGATTTGATTTGTGTAAGCAATTACAAGATCGAGCGAATCTTTCAAAAGACTGCATTCCAGGATGTTGAATCCTATCTTTCTAACAACTTGTTTCCTAGCTTGATCTAGTGACAGTTCTTAATTGATGAGTTGCGAAAATCAAGCTAAGAGTCAAGTTTTTACTCAAATGGATTTAGTTTAATCTCATGACAGTTCTTGTCTGATGAGTTGTGAGATTAATTTATAATCGACTACCTAAAGGTCTTTTGAGGGCTACGTTCGATATTGGGTAAGTTTACCGCATCAAATCTGATCACGAGAACGTACCTAGTTGGATGAGAAACCCATATACATGAGCATTGACATAATCACTTAGACTATTCACACGCGCATAAACTTTTAGAACCCTTGTCGAGGTTCGGACTATAGTTATTAATAATTGAATCACGAGGACGTGATTCCTCTAACAGGGGAAGAATGTGACAATTCTCAATTTCAGGTCATTTTGCAAACTTTAAAAAAAAATTACTATTCATCTCAGGAATTTACTATTCATCGGTTACTATTCATCATTTTACTATTCATCATTTTTTAAGTCGATTTGATATTTTGAGAGGTTATTTCAAAATTTTACTATTCACAAAACACTATTCATTCCCGGAGAAAAATTTATATTCACGATTATTATTCATCATTTTTGTAAACTAGGTTTACGAGTATCGAATTCACGTAACCGTGAGGGTTAAGTTGCGTATTCATGAAACATCATTGAGAACATTTCATATAGACTAGAGATAGTCTACATATCATCAGTAACATCATTTTCATATTAGTTCATGCATGGGTTTGCATATTTCATTAACGTATATTTATTTATTAAATAAACGCTATCGCACGATCATTTATTTTGAATAATTGATCCGACACTTCCGACAATTGTCCTGATATATTTTATACTCATTTTAAGACTATAAAATTATATTATTAGTTTACCCGATGTTTTGAATTTATTTTGGTATATAAATTCTTATATATATATATATATATATACATACATATATATATATATATATATATATATATATATTACGGTTTTAAGTAAATTCTATTCGATAATTATTTATTCACTCAATACTTGCGAGAAATGCATTTTTATAATTTTTATGACTTCGATATATTTTATTTTGTTCCGTTAAAATCGATTTCTAGCTAACGCTACACTAAATAACTAATTATATGTACAAACCATACATAATACTTAACTTAAAATACATTTACTCATCAAAAATACACATAATACCTTCCCAACATACCCTTGCCGACCAACCCCTCCCCCCTGTCATCCTTTTACTAAATATCTTGACCTTAATAGGTGTACACATACACTACTTACTAGATATTTGTATTATACCACTAATATATTAAGTTAAGACACATACTTACACATACTAAAAGGTGTAAAAGGCAAGAAACCCTCTCTTTTCTTCTTTGATGATCGGCCAAGCAAGAAAACAAGAATAAACCATAATTTTTTTTTCAAGATCCAAGTGTTAAACAAGTTCTAGTAGTAATCTAGTTAAGGTTTTGAAATAAAAACCTCAAGATTATTAGGTTTACTTTGCTCAAAAATTCTTCATCATCCAAGTAAGCTAGTGATATATTTTTCCTACTCTTTTGAGCTCCTACTTGTTATATTTTCATGATCTATTAGCAAAAGCATGCAACTATGTTATGAATCATACCACTTTTTACTTGTTTTTCTACTTATAATGAGTTTTAACTATCCTATATTTATTCCTATGAACTCTTTGGAGAAGATTAGGACCCCATGACACCCTAAGAAGGTGTATGGTAGGTTTAGAATAGTTTTGGTGTTGATTGGAAAGAGTTAGAACAAGTTCTACACTAGAAAAATCATTTTCGACAACACAAAATTTAGGTCTGTCCAAATTTGTAAAATCTGGAAATTTCAGTAAGTGGTGGAGTATTTTGGTTTACATTTTCAGAAAATAGACTTAAAAACGAAACCATGGCCGCTTGAACGGGTTAAAACGGGTTTATAACGAAAAAGATACGATAATTTTAAGTTTAACGACGAAAACTAATTTTCTGAAATAATACAACCTGTCAAGGGATTTTTAAGGGGCAAAACCGAGTTTTAAACATAATCTAAATGAGTTGATTTATCAAAAATATATTAGTATACATTAACACGAAACCAAGGATATATAAATCGTAGAAAACGGACCTATAACGACCAAGATATACGTATTTGAATTACGACGATCACAACTATTTTTCTTCAACACTAACACTCTATATTCACTATTTTGCGACTAAGCTTCGCGAGGTTACTTAGACATCTTCATGAGTTGTCAAAGTATATTATTTTACGACGAAAAACTATAAATTCTTGTTCTATTTTTAAACGACTATCGTGGGATGTTGTTTCAACATATATAAGCGTAAAGTATTTTATAACTTGACAAGACGTTATAAACTTATTTTTCGACGATAAACTTTATTTTCAAATTCACAAGTGGTATGGATATCATATGAAATTGCATGCACAACATTAATTCATAACTTATAATAGATCATATCATTCATATAGGTTGCAGTTAGAGTATTCGCTTCATTTCAGTGTATCCACTCCTGTCATCATAATCATTGCATCGGGTGAGTATTCACAATCCCCTTTTTACCGTTTTTACTATATTTTGGGGTGGAATGCATGAATCATACTCGAACTAAATTGATTACTCTGTTTATGAACTCTTTTGACTTGAACTTTCGAACTTGAATAAAACCCTTGAATTTAATTACGAACTTATGATCTGTTATGAACATAATGAACCATAGGTACTATGACCTAAAAGTCTCGCCGTTTCGGTGGAGCGTTCTTGACCTAAAGTCTCGCCTTATTGGTGGAGCGTGCAAAGTCTCCCATGTTCGGAGCGTTCTTAATTGTATATAATAGTTGTATGATGTACCTTTCGTACATTCACATTGTTAGTCTCCTACCAGTAGGTAGTATGGATAGCGCTATTAGAGGTCGGCCAACCTTCCGTTCACTATGTTACGGGGGCATATTATTTATTCTAGGGGCTTTGCACGGCATACATTATTATATGTGTGGTGCTATATTGTGAACTATTATGACAACGTATACTTGACTACTAGACATACTACTTTTATGCATTGGGTTGTGAACACATAGGTTACAAGTCTTGTATGGTAGGACTTGAATGAATGGATTGACAACGCCTTTGCTTTGTAGACTATTCCCAATGACCAAAAACTTAAACTCTCTCTTAAGAGTTTTCATATTATATGAAACGTGTGTACTCACCAACTATTTTCATAGTTGACCCGTTTTCTCTCATGCATTTTTGGTGATCGTCAGTAAGCTTTTCTTCAAGGTCTTTGCATAATGAAGTTTTCACAGGTCACTACTAATCATTATGTATTAAAACGCAATCTTTTGGGAACTAAACTTTATATTATATTTGCCGATGTCGGCTAAACTAGTATTGTAATGATGTATTCTTTCCTTTAAATCTTAAACGTTGGTATGTTCTATTATCTTATGCTTGTGTTCCTTTCCAGTTACACCTCGTGTTTCCGCCTTCGGCGGGGTGTGACAAAAATACCAGGTGGGCCCGCATTAGCAAATCTCATTTGCTAATAAGTGCCCATCGAGCATCTTTTAAACCATAAATACATGTATTTGACGTGTAATTAATACATTCAAACTTCCATTTTTAATAAAAAAAATGCATTTAATGAACATTAAATAAGTGTAAAATTTACTATAATTAAATGTGATTTTCAATTTAATACACTCAAACTTTTTATATTTTTACACTCTAATAAATACCCGGTGGGCACGCATTAGCAAATCCTAATTTAACGTGTCTTAATTGAAAAATAGATAAGTTAATTAAGTCATCAAATTGATGTTTGTTTAGTGCTTAAAACTAACATATGACCTATTAGATAAAGCCAGAGTGACAAATTAAGTCCATCCCTTATCCTAATTTTACATATTTACCCTCTCACTTTTTAACGTATTTCAAATAAACAAGTATAACAGTAATTTTTTCTAATTCAGTTACTTTATTCAACACACAAAACAAACAAACATTTAATCATCTACAAACAGACAACATATATCTACACAGACACTTTAATTTAACATGACTTAATAAAAACAACTAAACAAATAAGCCCATACACTACTTAACTAAGAGGCCCGGGTACAGTGGCTGGTGGCTCAAGCCATTGTGCTCAGCCATGGACCCTATGGCGCCACAACCCACACTGGGGCTTGGGCCGTAACTGGCCACCAAACGCCAAAGTTGTTATTTATTTATTTATTTTTTTGTTTTTTTTTGTTTTTTTTTTGTTTTTTTTGTTTTGTTTTTTTTTCTCTTGGATTTGTTTCTTTTTTGCTTGTATTTGTGTGTTGTGATGCGTTTGTGTGATGTGTTTTTTCTCTTTTTTTTTGCAGGTTTGAGAGGAAGACTGGATGAAGAAGATGGAGTACAAGTGTGTGGTTGCGTGTGTAAACTTGGGTATAGGGTTATGCAATATTTTTAGGCTGTGCAATGTTAGGTATAGGATAAAAATTTACTATTGATTGGGTTGTGCAATATTTTTGAATGTCGGGCTAAATTTTTTGTTTTTGGGTTTGCATTATTTATCCGAATTTTATTTTTGTTTAGTGATAAGTTGGGTTGAGATTTAGCGTATTAAGTGGTTAATGGTAATATTCGGGTCTCGGGTCGGTTTATATTATCATAATACTAGGTTTTTTTGTTTTTTTTTACGTCTAACTTTTATTTTACGTATTTTTTTATTTTATTTTATTTATGTAATGTGTTTTTTATTAATGAAATTAAATTTTAGTTATATATATTGTTTTATTTAAAATTGGAAAAAAAAAAAGAAAAAAAAAGTACAACGACACCACAAAACTGGTGTTTTGCTAGGGAAAAGGGGTTTGGTTCCATAGCCACAAGTGGTGTCATGAGAAAAAAGTGATGAGGTGCCACTACTTTTTCTCATGACACTACCCACGACACCAAACGATACCTAGTGCGCTAAACAATTTTTTTACTAAAAAAACTACAATTATCACTCATCAAAGAATCAATTTACAACTTATGGCTTATAGTTACGCGTTTCGAGTTAATTTTACAAACATACTCTAATAATTCAAGATTTCAATTTCAGATTGTAGATTTGCGTATACTGTATAACTAGTTATAATACCTGTGCATGCACAGGGTTTTGACAAAAAAATATTTTGTATCAATGCTAAATATTATGTCTATATACTTAAGGTATTCATTATATCATATAATTATATACTTATGCACGAGTTTTCATTATTCATTATATCTATTGTAGAATTTTGTATAATCAAATTTTGTAAAAAAAATTGTTAGATAACTCAATATTCAACTATATTTAAAATTTGATATAGATGTTGATGTTCCTATTTAAATTTCACTATTGATTATTTATGATGCATACCTTGAGATGAAGTTAAAAGGCCCCATCTTTCTTTAAAGTTTTTAAAAATGTTTTTATATATCACTAGAATAGCTAAAAGTTATATGAGTAGTTTATTATAAAAATGCTTTTTATATTTCTTGCAAAAATCGTGGTGCCCTCAACTCGATAATTAGAGTGCCCTTTCAAAATTTAGAAAACCATTTAAACAAAGCTTGATTATTTTTCTTCCCGTATTTAACACTGTGGAATGACAGAAACAGGAAAAGATTGTTGAAGATGGGAGATGAGAGGGTGGAGACGAAAGTCATAATATTGGGAATCGAGTAACATTGAATATAATAAAATATCTGCTTAATACATACTATGTTATTTTTGTTTTTTTTTTTCCGATTGAATGTTATTTAATATAGCTATAAAAGCTTTACTTTTAATTAGGAATCTTACTCGGCTGTTGTTTTAGTTTCAAATGCAAGGAGATCGACTTAGTCGATCGAGTGTCACTCAATCTTTTTATTTTGAAGGATTTAATCGTCAGTCATTTTTACACAATTTTGGTTAGTGGGTCAGTAAAACACATGCATATGGACAAAAACTTACACTTTTCAGTCTTAAAGAAGAAAAAAAAAATTGATCATAATCTTTTGACCCTTACGTCGTATCGTTGGTAGAAATGCATGGTGATTAACGAGGCCATTGACAAAAATGAAAATTGATTGAATTGGAATCACTCCCACAGGGTTTGAATAAAAGGGTTTTGCGTTAGCATCTTGAACAAAAAACATCTATGTTAAAATTTAGTAACATGTATGAGCGATTTATGACGATGTAATTACTCCTTACAAGTTTAGACACTCTTAGCTCTTTATCATGCAATATACATCGCTTGCGTAGTTAGTGCTAAAAGAAGTCTTTATCGAATTTAATGTAACCGACCCGACCCAACCCATTTGGAACTTTACTATAAAAAGTTCGGCCCGTTATCGAATAGCTTTGTCTTTTTATCATCGCTTATCCCCACCCGATTAAATTTTTCTCGCTCCTTACTAATCGATGATAATTTAACACTTTCACTATGTTGTTTGTTTGTAACTATAATAGTATTTATAACATATTTGACCCATATACCCAAACCAAGGTAAATTGACATCAAAAGCAAACAAATGAAGGGTGTGTGTGTTTACACTCCACTTTTTTAGTATATACACTCCATCAAATGATAAGTCTCTATCATTATAAGGTAGTGGACAAAGTAAAGAGTTTTACCGTCGCATATTTTTTTATTCTTTTTAATTTATTGGGAAAAACACTTAAAAGTAGGCTATGTATTCTTGTGATAACCGAGTCTCAGATTCTTCTCCATCAAATCCCTTGTTAACTCTCTCTCTCTATGCTTTTTTTCTCTTTGTTCTATCTAAACTCCTAAACTCATTTTAAAATTCAGTCGTTTTCTTGAAGTTTATATCCGCTTATACAAAAACGCATAAAAAACGTAAGAAATCACCACACTATGAAAAAACAACACAAAAGCATGATCGTTTGTAACATTTAAGATTTGATGATTGTGTTCGTGATGAGTTAACTATACCATATCGAGAAGTGGTGTCGGTGGTGGTGACACGATAAAACGGTAAGTGTGGTTGTGGTGACACGGGAGGCGGTGGTGTTGAGTGTGGTTTGCCGAAAGTGACAATGGTGGTTGGCAGTGGTTGTGGTTTAAAGTTGGTGACCATATAAGAAAGAAAATTTAAACTTTTGAAAGATTAAAGAGAGAAGTAAACATATATTGAAATAGAATATTGGGAAACTGCAAGTGGTGTTTGAGTGGAGGTGAACGATGTACGGTGGTGATGGTGGTTTGTCTCGAGGTGGTGTTTAG
Source organism: Chrysanthemum makinoi (assembly GCA_910596185.1). Lineage (NCBI taxonomy): Eukaryota > Viridiplantae > Streptophyta > Magnoliopsida > Asterales > Asteraceae > Chrysanthemum > Chrysanthemum makinoi. The sequence goes on along the minus strand of OU343216.1, from coordinate 47,208,918 downwards.
AGGTGGCGGAGATGGTGGTTTGAGTGGAGGTGAACGACGTACGGTGGTGATGGTTTGGCCGGATTAGGTAGTGGTAGTGGTGATTTGTGATGGTTTAGAAGTTGATGAGGTTAGAGAGAGAATAAATAATACGTAAATAAAGAAGAAAGAGTGTGTATGTCAAGTTAAATAGTAACTAGTAACACTTTCACTATTTGTTATTTGTAACTAATGTATATAACATAAATAAAAAATAAACCAAGGTAAAAATTGACAAAAGTACAAAACTCGTCAGGTGGTGTTGAAACCACAAGGCCCCAAATGAAGGTGAGGATCCAAATAGATTTGTTCTTTTCCTACGATTTAATTCAAATCTAGAATGAAAAACGACTTTTGGGACCAGTAAAAAAGGTCGATTGCCCTAACACGACAATGATTGTCTGAGCTTGATCATATATAGTATTTGTGATTACAAAACAACTACAGATTACAATACAAACAGAAAAGCCACTGGATTATGGGGACTCTCATAGCACCAGTCAATTTCTTTGTGCTTTTTATTTTGTTTTCTATAATTTCAGATAATCACTATTCACTGCTATTTTCCATTGTAATAGCCTTTTCCTCTCTATCACCAAATCCCAATGTGGGTATACATACATACAACTACAAGTCGTGGATGCATGCATATATGTACGTACGTATGAATTAAATAAGGGGATAATGGTTTTAAAATTTATGTAACTTTGCACAAAACTCATTTGTGTGCACTCAACTATTTTTTTACTTATTATATATGCTAAACGTTTTAAACCACCTTTTATATGTATCGATCTACCTACACTACGAATGTATTACAAAATTGAGATGTACACTGAAATTTAATTGTGTGAGTGGGTATGTAAATGGGTAGAGCAAATGTAAGATTACAATTAGGTTCCCTAGTGGTAAAACTGACATCCTTTTTGGAATAGGGATTAGTGGTGCAAATAGTTTCAAAAATAGGTATGAGTGGTGTATTAAAATTCGAATGGAGACTATCAGTGAAATCTCGATAAAACCACACTGACCAATTAAGTAAAAACCTGTTGATTTGATTCTTAAATGTAAAATGGGGTTTTTTCTGGTGTCTTATTGGAATGCTATTTGGGAGTGTGTTTTTTATTATTTTGTGTTATATAAATGTTATGTTAGTCTGTAATATGTAATGAAGGTAAATACCGAATATTCTAGAATTCGGGCTTGGGCTTGAGCCCATTACATATTACAGACTAACATGTTATAGGGTAATAGCTGACGTAATGGTCAAATAACTCGCCTTATAACCTTAACGTTACACACAAAGGTAGAATTAATATTTGATTTATATTAGGAGGCTTGGCTTCTAACCAGCTGCACAAAAGATGGAGATGAAAAATCCCGAGCCAAGGGTTTTTCACATTTTGATTCGCAAGGACTTATCGTGCTTAAGCAGGGTTAAGTTATTAATTTGTATTTTGAGTGTTAAATGCTTAAGTTTTAGTTTGCTTTGTTCTTTTTGACATCAACTCATGTTTTAACAAGATGCTTAAATTAATTACATCTACTCTAAACATAACAGAACCGAAAAAATTAATTCAAATATAAGCTAAAAATAACTACAACCAACCCTAATTAAAAACATGACGAAACACGGTGAATGAGAATGTGTACATGTATACAACAAACTATGGTAAAACTCCGACCTCCAAACTCACCAAACGAAAATTTGAGAATGCTTTGTCTTTGGAAACAAGAAGAAACCATAAATGTACCTAGATGAACACGACAATATAATGGGTCAATGTTCGTGACCCAAACGACAATGACTCCTCAAAAGGATACCCACTCCCCACCTGAAACATGTATAAGGACACCCTCTAATCCCAATATTGCATCTCAAACACAATCAATCCACCCTACCCATCTTCACCTACTTATTTTTAAATCATTTAAGGTGTAGTAACTTTAAAGGAATCAAGATTCTAGTTAAACTAGCTATAATGTTAATATGAATTAAAAAAAACAATCACATTATACTTTACTTGACGTCTAGCTAATCAAAACCATGTAAATCCATAACTACAAAAAGTTCTCCCAAATACATCAACCCTTAAGTTACAGACCGTCTTTCATGGGACAGCGTTGTTAAGTTAGACCAGAATAGACACCGAAAACAAACAAGTAATATCACGACGTACCACACACGGTCAAAAGATGGATTTTACTAACAGAGTAACAGTTAGTTGCTCAGAAGTTGGATACAAGCAATGACATTGTACTTTCTACCAACGTTTTCTTTAAGCTTTTTTCTTTATTTAGACTAGACCTTTGATTTAATTACTTTATGATAAGAAACTATAGAATGTTGCTATTGCTTATAAATTAAAATAACGATAATACATAGTCTGAAATGGACGAAAGTTACAGTATGTGATATTTAAGATAAATATGTGACAATATCTTCTTTCATTGACATAAGAGTTCATTTATATTACTTAGAATCACATCAAAGTTCATTTATATGTGTAGTGTATTAATTTCCTTCACTTACTGCTGGACTAGTTATCTTAGCCATATATAAGAGTTGAAGATACGGGTCAAACACAAGCTATGTAGGTATATCTAGCTATAATACATGTTTTTCTATTTTTTAGAAACATAAACATAAATATATTTTTATTATATGAATATTTTAATTGCCTCATTTCTATCTTTTTTCTTTTAAAGGTGCAATCATATTGTAGTAGCATATAACCAAAGGGCTTAAAAGTTGAGATCTTCAAGACATCTTGAATCACATCCTCAAAACACATAAGAAATCTGAAAAATCTTGAAATAATGGAGTAACTATCAAGTGGCGATAATTGGTTACCCATTTTAAAAAAGGGCGAAACTCATACAAACGTCATGGTGGTTACCCAGTGAGGTTAACGGAGGTGAATCCGGCGGGTTCTAAATGGAGAGGAGACAAGATGCAAATGGGTGTATACCTGTGTAAGATTTTGGTGTTTCCAAAAGTATGAAAAAAACAAATGTTGTGTCAGTGTGTCACAATTGTGGGTTCTCTTTTATCATGATGCTGTTCTACACTTCATACAATTTCTTGCTTTCCTCAAATGAGTATCTTCCACTTTCGGTACATATTAAATTATATCTTCTTTTATGAAGTAATTCATGAAAACAAAAATGTTTATTAATTGAATTGTTTTGATCAGAAGCATTGTAATGTAACTACAAGCATTTTTACTCCTATCCACGTTAAATATTTTAGGAAGGGATTGAGGATGGTCAATCCAATATTTTGAGCATATGTTAAGTAAATTAGGGTGGTGGCATCACCTTTGGTATGGATTCAAACCGCACGGGCACACCATTGCCACTCGTGCGATATGAATCGGTGTGGTATGGGATTCGGGGTGTGATGCCGATTCGGTGTGGGAAGGGATAGCAAAGTTAACATTGGGCAACGGTAGGAAATATAGTCGTTGGCTATTATTTCAAAAAAAAAAAAAAAAAAAAATCCTCTGGCTTTAAATCATCATTTAAATACATTATTTCATCTTCTTCTATTCAACTATTATTCTTTTAAAAAAGATGGATCTTTAGGAAAGCAAAAAAATGTTTCAACCTCATCCAGAAGGTCGTGGACGAGGCTCTACGATCTGGCCGTTTGTCAAGTTCAATCAAGTGGCCTCCCTTTATCCCCAATGAGTTCTCAAGCCAGGTACTATTATCCTCAACCTCCACCGATGAACTTACCATCACATCAACACCAATATTATCCCCAACCACCTCCGTACATGATGTCGATGACTAGTGATTTCGACCGGTTCAATGACTACCGTGAAGGTCCTTCGTGAACCAAGTGTCGAACGAGAGCACTACCGTATATGATTACGAGGATGATGACGTTGAGCATGTTCCCGCATAACAAGAAAATCAATCGGTATAATTGTTTTTTTTTGTTATTCGTTATAATTTATTTGTTATATGATTACTTGTTATAAAATAACTTGTTATAATTTTATTTGTTATAATTTTATTTGTCATAATTTTATTTATTATAATTTATTTTCTTATACTATATATTAGGCGATTCTCAAAATGATGAAGATGTTCAAAAGTCCAAAAAACCATCACTAAAAGCGGAGAAAAGAAATTGGACGACAAACGAAGAGGTTGCTTTGGCAAAAGCGTGATTCATATTTCCACATGCGAAAAGTCGGTGAACAAACTAGAGATGGTTTTTGGAAAAGTGTTCTAGAGCATTTCAAGGAAAATGTGAAAGATATTACTCGAACTCACCATAGCTTGCACACAAAGTGGGGAAATATGAATTACGCCATGGGTGTCTTTAACGGGCTATACATCCAATTGGTATAATTTTTAAACTCTATATAATTGTATTAATTTATATACTTGTATTAATATATATAATTGTATTAGTTTATATACTTGTATTAACTTATATACTTGTATTAATTTATATACTTGTGTTAATTGTAGAAACGTTTTCGTGAGAGTGGGTGTAGCGATCTTGACATCATGAAAAATGCCTTGGCCGATTATGAAAAGAAAACAAAGGGCAAGGATTTTACTCATACTGAAGCATGGGAGATTGTTAGGCGTGAAGACAAATGGTTGGAACAACCATGTGTGGGTCAAGAAGCTTCGTCTAATTCCGACAAACGAAGAAAATCGTCGGAATCTGGCTACTATGAGACGGGAAGCAATGACAATGTTGAGACTGTTATTCCGGATTTGAATGACGACACAACTCCTACACGGAAAAGAAAAGGCAAGAAGGCCGATACTGACTCGACAAACGAAAGTATTGTTGCGAAAGCTTCGACAACTCGTGGTAAGGAAAACACAAATATTGGAAGCGGTGATGGAGAAAAAGCTTGCAAAGGATGACTGGCGAAAAGTTGTTGGCGACACAAATCCGTAATGTTGGAGAAAAAGCTTATCATCGAGGCAATGAAGTTCTATAACCAACCGCCCGATCACATAACTGATCCGAGAATGCGAGAGTTAATGATTGCCAAAAAACATGAGTACGCGGAGAAATATGGTTGGCTGACGGATTTGTAGATACGTAATTTTTTTTAAGTATTAAGTATTTTTTTTTAAGTATTATGTAATTTTTATTATTATTAATGAATTATTATGTTTTTATTTAATTGTTTAATATAATTATGAATTTAAAATAAAAAATAAAATTGAGTGAGGTATGGAATCATGGTTGCCACTAAAAACCTATGGTGAGGTATGAGTGAGGTATGAGATTAGGTGGAATGATATTATTAATGAGTTGTGAGGTATGGTGAGGTATGGTGTGGCATGAATGCCACCACCCTTAAAACGTTGTAGTTTATAGTATGTGGATCGAATTTGATAGGTGGTCAACATATTGGGGAAGGTATTTTAATTGGCCCTAAGGTAAATAGGTCTACTAAAAACTTTTGCTGGAAACATTTGATTAGTATATTTTAGCACAATATAATACTTCATCCATCTCAAAATAATTATCATTTTTTGACTTTTTAAAGTCTTTTTTATTCTACTTTAATCTTAAATATTTTTGTTTGTGTTATATAATAATTGATGCAAAATATATGAATGGATTGGTTTTTAAATATTTTTTCATTTGTATAATTTTAATCAAGTATTATATAACATATACAAAAATATTAAGGATCAAAGTTGAGAAATTAAGACTTTAAAAAGTCATATAAAAACAATAGTTTTGAGACGGAGGGAGTAACACAAACATTTTGAACACAAAATGTGTATAATATTTAAGATAAAAAAAGACGTTACAATTTTTTCTTTATACGTTTAAGAACAACAAATATGGATGAAATCTCACATCTCAACCCGTTATATAAACGGTAAAATTAACATAACAAGCAACCTACTTCTATAGACGAAGGTAACTACTATAAACTCTATTACATTTGACCTCACCAAATCGAAACATAAAACTACTTCTTTTTTCGACCACGAATCTTGATGTCCCAAGTGTCACAGAAAGCTTGTTGATCTTCAGATATACCATGTGCATTTTACTCATCATCATCATATGTGTTAATACAAATATCGTGTAAAAACGTTATTCATATTTTACGATCTCTCTAAGTTTTGTTAATGACAATTATAAACTTAGTTTACACAAAGTTTTAAATAGACAAGTTTTAAACTATAGTTTCAGCTTTCCATTTACATCAAGGTATGAATAAATGGATATTTAATAATGTGGTAATGATCAAATGAACACAACTTGCGTTTACAAGTATTTTATACAAATGCATATTTCGTAAAATGTCAACTAATAAATATATAATTTTATTTGTACAAGTGAAGTAATCATTTTTCTCATACAAACATTATAGTTTACTTACACTTGACAAAATATATTTTATTTTGAAAAAAATAATTAACTAGAAATTTTATTTTATAAAGTATACTTATATTTTTAATATACACGTTTACTTTTCCTTTAAGTAAATCAAAATGGTTATTTACCTCATGCATGACATCAAGTTAAAGTTGAGTTTCTTAATTAGTCACATCAAAAGATATTTTCAAATATGAAAATATTCAAGGTTGATTTGATTTATATTTTGGAAAGATTTTACACAAGATCAAAAGAGAGATTTTCGTCAAAGTTGCAAACGTAAGCGCAATTACAAGCAATGATTTACCATTTAAAAGGTATTATCATGGGATTCGCCATTTTTGACAACTAAATGGCTATAAATAGTGGTCATTTGATCTCACTTAAAATCATCATTTGCATAAAAAAATATTTATATTCTTTTATTCATTTCATACTTAGTTCATAGTTATTACCACATACTTAAATATTCATTTTAGTGATTCTACACTAACCCTCTTATTAGCAAAGATATCATCATCATCATAGACTACAAAGCTTCAAGTTTTGTTACTAGTCTTTAAAATTATATTGTATATTGTTCATCATACACCATCATTGTAACAAACTACCATAAACCTTGTACGGTGATTGGTTCGTATTTTAGTTCTCAAAATATGTAGTGTGACGGGAGTGGTTGTACCCGAGAAAGAACTCAACATTTAGCTTAGTGTCAGAAATAGTGTATAAGCAACATGTAAGGTTTTCTCTGTCAGATAAGGGAGCTTGTTGACTAGTGAAAGGATACTTTCGGATTAGATACTTGGGGAGTGGAGTAGGGCAAGAAAAGAAGACCTTGTAGGCCGAACCACTATAAATTCTCGTGTTGTGGTTTGATCGTTGTATCTTTACTTTATTTTATATCTTGCTATTACATCATTACTTGTTTGTCTTTAACTATACATGTCGATTTCATATCAAAGTTTCTGAAGAAAAAAAAATTAAATCGGTAAAACTATTCAACCCCCTTCTAGTTTTCCACAATTGACATCAAGACCTACGTTACTGATGTGTTTTGTATAACGTGCATTTTTATATTCAAGTTATAAATTTATATTTTGCTAAAATATACCTAAAGACACACTTTTACGGGTAGTGTACCCGATCATATGTAACCAGTGGGGTAAGTAGGAGGTCGATCTCAGGAATAGTGTTGTTTAGACTAACCTAGTGAATTTTACAGATTTAAAGGAGGTTTTGATTTTGATTTTAATTAAACTACTAAATCTATAAAAGTAAATTAAACTAATTAAACTACATGTGTTGTGATCAATAAGAAAAGAAAGTGCCAACCATGTTACTCATATTACACATTTTAGTTATTCGTTTACTAGTGCAATGATTTTAATATAAAGTTCTGGTGACGTCTGAATGTATAGAGAATATCCATTTGGTCTAGACAATACCTCCATACTCGTATCTAATGTAGACTAGACCACTTGATCCACGTATCTAGCCTCTACATGTGTAATCTTATAGACCATTTGGTCCATTTATAAGCATGCATTAAGTTGTGTCAAACAATCAATGTGATTTATCTATGATACCCACTTGGTCCATGCGATATCTACTATTCTCACGCGATCACTATATTGAAGAGCACTATACTAACTTAAGTGTTCTCGCATTATACATCTAAATATCTCATTGGTTTTGGCAATTCCTGGACTTAAAATGCTTAAACACAAAAACTAGTACTTATTGAAAGATAAATACATAAACTAAACATCAAATCATAACAAACGAAATACATTAATGTAATAGTTATACACGACTAACACCAAAAGGTGTTAGCCCATAATATATGTAAAAGCACAAGAAGCAAATTCAAACGAAAGACAAATAGAAATCATAATGAAATCTATGTGCAAATCGAATAATTAAATATAATGTAATGATACGAGACATTCTCTTATTGATTTCCTAGCTCTTGGGACCTTGGAATGGTGAAATTCGGTTGTGGTTGAGTGTGGTGAGTGAATGATATAAAAAACTCCCGTATAGGGTTTGTATTTATACCAGGGCTGGAATACGGCATATCAAATAGTGAATATGGCGTATTCCAAATCTCTTAATTGCTGACGAATAAAGCATATTCTTAGCATATTATGTGTATCTTTTAAATACGGCATATTGCTGAAGTGTGATACATTGTATACCTTCAAATCATCGATATACTTGGATTGGGGATAAGATCTTTAATGCGGCGTATGGCCAGAGTTTCATACGCCTTATACATTCAATAGTTAAATTGGGCTTTAACTGCAAGCTTCCAAATACTTTGATAGAGTTAAATACGCCATCTACCTTTATATTCATCAGTACTTAGTGAATTCTTCCAGATATCAATACGACGTATGGTCAGAGTTACATACGCCGTATGCTCTTCGCAAATTGCATACAAAATCATAAAAATAGCTTCAATCATGTCTTTTTCCGCGTCTTTTCCAATATAGCTCCATAAACACTAAAAATAGAAAACTTAAGCAATTAAGTATCAATTCAGTCATAAACACATAATAAATGAGCAATAATTGTGGGATAAATATAACATACATTTGATGTTATCAGTTACTCAAAATTTTTAAAATATACTGTATTTTAAAACTTGATTCGATCCATGGATTGTAAAAACTTCAAAGAAGGGCAATCTATGCAAATACCATCACTTTTTGAATCTAATAAATTTATCTATTAGAAAAATGGTTTTGAAACTTATGTGAAATTGAAAGATATAAATATTTGGTATATACTTAAAGACGGTGATCTTAAACCAACAATAAAGGATGCTACTAGTAATCGCGATGAGGTTGTTCCATATAATCTTCAAAATGAAGAGCAAAAGAAAATGATTGCAAAAAATAATGAGGCTAAAATGATGCTTTATAATGCCTTAACTAAAAAGGAATTTAAAAGAGTTTTTATGTGCAAAACGGCTAAAGAAATTTGGCAATCATTAATTATCGCTCATTAAGGAAACTCACAAGTCAAGGATAACAAATTGACTTGTTCAACAATATGAAATTTTTGTTATCCTTGAAGATGAGACTACTGATAGTGTATTTTCTTGTTTTTAATACTATTATTACTTCTCTTAAAGCACTTGATGAATCTTTTTGTAGAAAGAAATTTGTTAGAAAATTTCTTAGAGCATTTCATCCAAAGTGGAGAGCAAAAGTGAAGGCCACTGAAGAATCAAAGGACCTATCAAGTATGTCACTTGACGAGCTTATCAAGAACCTCAAAGTTCACGAAATGATCTGGAGAAAGACTCGGAGATCATCAAAGAGAAAAGAGACAAGATCAAGTCTATTTCTCTAAAAGCTAAAACGGAGTCAAGTGATGATGAAGAGTCTACCTCATGTAGTAAGGATGAAGAATATGCCATGGTTGTGAGGGACTTTAAAAGTTCTTCAAAAGATGTGATAAGTTCGTTAGACAACCACAAGATGACAAGAAATAATTCCGAAAAGATCATGTGGAAAACTAGAAGGGGGTTGAATAGTTTTACCAATTAAAACTTCGTTTTAAAACATTTAGACTAACTTATGTCAATCTATTTGGTTGCTTATGTTGGACGTTGATAGATAGATATATAAGTGTGTAATGAAAGATAAAGAGTAAGAAGCACATAACTACGACAAGAGTATTTATAGTGGTTCGGCTACAAGGACACCTTCCTTGCCCTACTCCACTCCCCGAGTCACCTACTCGAGAGTTCGTAAACACTACACTACACCAATCTCCTTATGGCTGAGAAGCCTTCACAACGTCGCCTACTCTTTTTCCAGTACTAGGCTAACCACCGGGTTCTTTCACTCCAAGGTGAACCACACCTATCACAACGTCGCCTACCCTTTATTAGGTACTAGGCTAAGCACCTAGTTCCATTACTATGGAGGAACTACTACCCATCACAACACAACACCTAATCTTAAGGAGATCCACTCTTTATTACAACACCATCAAGGATATCACCATCCTTGGAAATAAACTAATACTATATGTATAACGATGCACCTCATCGATTATACGAACTTGGCATTCTTCACTAATGCCACTTGATTTGATTCCTAGGCATCCTTCACTAATGCTTTTGACACACAACGCTTCACTTTAATGCCTTCGTCTTGACACCTTTAGCATTCTTAACCAATGCTTTTGACACGGACGTTAAGCACCTTTCACTAATGCTTTCGTCTTGACTCTTTCGGCATCCTTCACTAATGCCTTCAACACAACACATCTACGGAGGAAGAAAGAACTATCAACAAGAGAACCTTCAGTTGTCTTGATGATGACGAAGCATGGCAACTCATGGACTTGAGCTTGCTCGACTTCAAGAAGTGGTGATCTCGCCTTTAAGAGGAACCTAGAGAATCACACAAAAACAAAAGTCAAACTACATAGAAAGATTCCTTAGGATCAGTGGTTAGAGAGGTACAATACTTGGGGAAAGTATGTGTGAAAGTGGTGAGCAAAAAGGAAGAAATGGCTCACTATTTATAAAGGAGAAAACTTACTGTTCCCCGGATCCCTCCCACAAGGGATCCGGCTAGCGTAAAGCTAGGGATCCGTGGGACGCTCCTCTTTACCCATGGGTATTTTGGTTATGGGTCATGGGTTATGGGTTTTGGGTTGATCCATGGGTTTCTTATTAGATACAATGTATCTCATGAGTTCAATGTACCTAGTCAAATGGTTTGGATAAAACCATGGGTTATGGGTCAATACCATTTGTTAGTTTTTACCCATTTTAGTATATACTAGTTTAAGTATATATTTACCCAAATATGTAAACACTAGTTGTTGTACATATGTATTACTAAATCATAAAATCACTTATACTTGTTTTAGTATTTTATGTGAAAACGTAAGTGTGTTAGAAAACTATTGGCTCAAACAGTTTACGTATTTTATTTGTTCCGTTAAAATGATTTTACGTTTGTTATCGACAAAATATTAGAAGATCGTAAAATATAAAAAATAAGCGTTTACGGCTTATTTGTATTAACATCTTCCCTTTTTGATGACAAAACACTACTATTATTTTAAGGAAAAACTAAAATTCGTAAAGTTCGAATGGAGTTTTTACTCTCTTCTCCCCCTTTTTGTCGAAACAAAAAGAGCGTCGAAAAGAAACTAACACAAAGTTTTAAGAAAAACATGTAAAAAAGAAAAGATGTAAAGTGGGTAAGTGACGGGAATGGTTCTCGTCTTAACTCCCCCTTGACGAGTCCATCCTTTGTGAGGGCGTCAAGTAAATATAAACTAAAAAGCCAACAAATTGCAATTTTGTTTGCAAACGGTTTCGTCCTTGTGACGAAAATGCTCCCCATTGAAGATTGTAACTTTGCAATGGGGTGTCATGAAGAGTAATCCAAATAAGGATCATGTTGCAAATGGATTTGAAATGTATGGTTTGACACAAAGCTCCCCCTAGCTTTATGGTGTCAAAATCTTCATGTGTATTTTGAAAATCTACAAAATAAAGGTTAGAAAAAAAGAGTATAGTGCATAATTTCCTGCAAATAAGACTTAAGTTAGTAGAAAAATGTTCTTCTATACCACGGATCCCACGGTTCCCTTTGTGGAGGGATCCGTCTAGGAATTTTGGAGGGATCCGTCTGTCTGGTGACATATTCTTCAGCAATGAAGATATGCCAAACAATGCTAATAATGAGATGAGATATGTAAAAAATTAGCAAGCATAAACACAAAGTAATATGGCATATAAGTAATCATTCAATAAAACTAAGAGATAATCAAACAAATCTCTAAAACTAAGAGAATGATCTAGCCATACATTTTCTACTAATAAGTTACTAAATTCTAGAATGCAACAAAGTGCTCGAGTCTAAGGATGAGTAGACTTGTTGATTTGATCCAATCTTTCAAGAAGATGATTAAACATGAAATGTAACTCATTTCGTACTTCTTGAACAAGTCCTTGGGTGATTAGAAAATTTGGGCAACTATTGCCTTGATTGGGAACAGGAGGAAAATGGATGTTTTGAGGAGGCTCTACGAATGATTGAGTGGTTTCATCTTGAGGTGTGGGATGAGGTTCTACTAAAGGTGAGGGTGGTGGTAGTGGAAATTCCTTCATATGATCATGTCCATGATTGTTCCTTGTTTCCCATGATGGACTATTCGGTGTTGTGGGTGGTTCCCTATTTAACGAGAAAGTTGGTGAGTGGGAGGTTCTTGGTGACGAGTGCCCTAATGCATAGAGATTTGGGTGAGAAAGAGGCTCGTCAAATCTATGCTCAAGGAATGAGGACTTAGACGGCTTGCTAGAACTAGCAATGTTTGGTTTTGAACTAGATGACCCTTTTTGTAGCCCAAAAGGTTTGATGCTAATCCTTGCGGTTCTCTTAGCAATTGTTTAATGAGTTTGTTGAGTTGGGATTCTTCCATTGTTATCTCTTATGGGAGATGATTCGGTGTATGAGATTTCATGGATCATATGACCCTTTCTTTTGGATGAGCCATTTGTTGAGGAGTTGTTGCTAAGAGCTTTAGTCATGGTGGTGATAAAAATGCTATATGAGCTTACTTGTGATTTTGAGAGATAAGTGAGAGTGGTGCCTTAACCTTAAGAGTTTTTGGTTTATAAAGGGTAATTTGAATTAGGGAATTAAATTCTTGGCCACTAAGAGGATTAGGCATGCACTTAGGATTTTGATCAGCTCTAGAGAGACAATAAATGAAAGCTAAAAGTGGTTAGATAACCAAAAGGTGGTTTAAATTGAAGAGGGAAGCTGGTTTCACTTTATGCAGCCACGATCCCTCTCACAGGATCCGTCTGGTTATAAACCGGGATCCGCCAGTCACAGGTTCTAGGTGAAATGATTATGCTTTTGTGAGGTTTATTACCTATGTATTTCGAGGTTTTGACTTAATTTTGAAGTTTTTAACTGTTGGATATCTTAAATGCTCAACCATAATGGGTGATCGTGCTTAATGCTAGTTTTGGGTAGGAAAATTGATTTTAGGTAGTCTAACTAAGTGTTTGACAAGGACACCATTTGATTTGATATGGAGAAATGGTAGTAATTAGTCCTAGAAGTCAGATGATGACTTAAGAAAAATTTACTAAAATCTTAAAAATAAATAAAAAATGAGAAACTAGTTTTGAGCCTAATTTTGAGTCAAAAGTGATTAAGACCAATTTGCTAAAATTGATGGATATCCCAAACTAAGTGTTATGAGATGTGATAAATAATATGTGAGCGTTGGAGTGGAAATATGGTGAGTTTTGATGAGTTGATAAATCAAAAATACTTTGAGATATATCCTAGGTAAACCATGAGTGATTGTGAGGCTTTCAAATATTTGAGGAATACTTAGTTAGCTCTAATATCTTATGTTTGACTAGTGTGAGGTGATCTAGTGAGCTATTTTGATATAAGCAAGTCTGTATTGCTCATCTGTAGTCACGGATCTCGCGGTTCCCTTATGGGAGGGATCCGGCTAGTTATAATGCTGGGATCCACCTACTGCAGATCAGAAGGCTTTCAGCAAATGTGCAACTTTGCACTTTTTAGCAAATGCTTCTCCTAGTTGTTTCTATAGTGACTAAATGCAAGAACACAACAAATATAAGGCATAGCAAAGTAGGGAGACCTAAAATTTCCTAAAATGAGTGACGGTGTAAAACCCTAAAAACCGTAGACGTGTTAAAAGACTATTATACCCTTGAATTATAATCCGTAAAATAAAGCCATGATCGATAAGTTTCACTAAGTACTTATGATAAGTAATTTATATAGAAAATTGGAAGAAATAAAATCTTACATAATATTGAAAATGAAAGTAACACAACACAAGACATTTACACATTTAAACATTTGAAATAAAATATGACACAAGTAATATGGCAAGAAATAAACTTGATTTGGTCCTTAATTATTTTCCTTTTTTTTTCGGCTGATTCACACGCCAAATCCCCTTGATTTTTGCTAAAGTTAACTGACTCTATCACCTTTTATATGCCCCATATCTCACTCAAAGATAAAACCCTAATATCCCTAAGAAACTCACGGCAAAAACCTCACATCTTCACCCTTATTCGTCGAAAAAGACCAGTTCAAAGGGAGGGAAAGCCTTTTTGCAAGGCTGATTTCACGTGGTGGTTACGAGTGTTGTTTGGTTTCGAGTGCGGGTTTATTATTGTTGCTGCTGTCATAATACTAGGGCACATCAAGGGGTCGTTTTGCCTGGTTTTGATCCTTGTTTTTCCCTCTCCTCTACAAGCAACAAAGGTACTATTATAACCTCGTCATCCTTCTTTGTTTCTGAAAACCTGGTCATGTAGATGTCTATGCGCATGCCCTTTTTGCCCATGAAACCTATTACTTAAATGGTTAAAACCTAACTTAGAATAACCTGATGTTGTGCTACATAAAAATCATGAAGAAGAACCATATGTATATACGACCTATATACGTCTCATTGGATCTGTATTGAGACTTCTTTTAAATTGCATGTACCGCGATAATAAGACTTCACATATTACAATGGATTCATGAAATCAGGTCATTAATCTTACATATGTCGACTAATACCACCTATGGTATCTGGTTATATTTGGATTCGTGTGGGTATTGGACCCATACGCACACCTTTGGAAACCTTAAATCATGTTGCTATTAAATGATAAATGACAAGACATAAAGACCTAGTATTATGTGCATAAAATCTTGGGGTAACATCTGATAAGTGGTCCGTTGAAACTGAAGTAACCTGCTTCATAAAATAATGAGATATGAGTTGGTTTTGGCCATGGTATGTTTCCTTTGTATCTCGACAGGACTAAACACATAATAACTAAAGATTTTGTCAACATAAAACATGCATGTATAGCTAATTTATCATCATTATATTGCCTAATGAGACTAAAAACATGAGTGTACACTTGGTATTAAATGGGGTATAACAGTAAAGAAAATGCATGAAATAAAACTATGGCTAAGTGGTATAACCATGTCTTGGGAGGTAAGTTTGAGGGCGATCGCAGGAAGATTGGTTGAGTTATTGGTTGTTTTGAAAGCATATCAGGGAGATGAGTCGGGGTTAGTAGTACTGAGGTTTACTTGGTCGAAAATGTTAATCATGTGGTCGCGGCGGGGAGTAAAGTTGGCATGTCGGGTTATAAAATAAAAGAAGAGAATAAAAGGGAAGCCTAAGTCTTGTACGAGAGTTGATGAATTTTGCATGTTAGTATTTATATAATATTTCACTTTTAGCCCTCATTTTTAGATATTGGCGCATACAAACCCTAAACTTTGAGATATTTATCATATGAACCTTAATCTATATAGATTCATTGAAGAAAGGGTGATGTTTTTTTGGCCTAAAGTGAACTATAATTCTGAGCATTCAGGTGAGTTTTCATGTGCTTTTTAAATTGGGTTGCACTTTATTCGAAATAGTATCATGCAAACTTGTTTAAATGATCGTTATTTGCTACGTGTTTAGATTCTTCGATAATAAGTGAATGTTGAGAAATATGCTATATGTACATGATGAGATATATAAATGTTGGATTATAAATCGTGAACTATATAAATGTTGAATTGTGAATCGTGGAAATAAAGAAAGTTGGAACCATTGAACCGAACGGAAATAAAGAAAGTTGGAACCGTTGAACCGAACGGAAAATAATGAATAGTTGGTTGATATGGTTTGGTGATATGTGTTGAATCTTTGATTTTGTTAACTGTTGATAAGTATTGAGAATATGTGATCACTAAATAGTAATTAAATGATATTTTAGCAAATTGCATGATTGTTTTACAAGTTTGATGTTATTGGAAAAGTGTTTGATATTATAAGAATTGTTTTATCATGAAAACCATGAATTCTCACTTGGCCTTTGGTGATCCAAAACTCTTTTAAAATTTGTGCAACCAGATGAGTGCTTAGGAATCAGAAGATTATTTGAGATTGACTATGGGTAGAAGCTTCCGCTGATATAAGGTAAATTTGAGGTTTTTAATGCTCCGAAAGGCTGTTCAGTTGGCATCAGAGCCTTAGGTTTAAGTGATTAGGTTTAGTCGACCTAGTCTTAAACCGTAGCAATGAGTTATTGAAGAAATTTATATATAGAATATGGTTGTTGGGCTAACATAGTGTAGTTGGGTGATTTTAGGCTATAGAGTGTAAGTGAAGAAACTTTGTATAAAGATCTAGACTTTGTAGTGGTAGAACTGGTTAAAAGTTTGGAACATATAGTAAAAGCTAAGTATCTAATAATTGTAAGCTTGTTGTCATTAGTTAAGATGATGATATTGGAGACTAGTAAATGAATTTATAAGGTCGAATAAGCTAGCCAAAGTGCTAAAAAGAAAAGGGAAACAAGAGGAAATAAAAGGACCAAAAGAAAGGAAGAAAAAAGGCTTTCGGGTGATAAAAGTGACATACTTGCATAAAACTTTATTTATATAATGTAAACAATAAGGTACAAGGTTTGAGTATATGAAGACATGAGTCGTCGATTATTAATCACATATATATTTCTAGGTACCTTGAATGAATAATGTGATATGAGCTTCTATATGATTAAAAGTTACGTAGCTTAATAATTGGATACATTAAAACTTGATGGGATAGAATAGCATAAATGCAAGATTTTAGCTTAATTGTTGACTAAGGAGCTAATATAACGATAGACAAGTGCTCGAATTTTGAGGAAAACATGGTATGATATTATAGACAATATGATGTGATATATGTCAAATAGGTATACAGAAAAGTGAAAATAACAAAGGAAATACTTGAGTGTTTTTGTAAAAGATGTGAGATCTCTATAATGATTGTATGCCTTTCATGAGCTGCGAGTTATTTATTCTGGGTTATACATTGACGGCAAGTGTTAATTTAAAAGAGGACGCAATATTGTTGACTGTTTTAGAATCAATTGATAATTTTACGTGCGTTAATTGTCTAACCAAATTTCGAGGACGAAATTTTTCTTTTTAGAGGGGAAGAGTTGTAAAACCCTGAAAATTTTAATACCTAATTTTGCGTCAAATTTGAATTTTAGTTGCATAATAAAGTTTAGAGTATTGAACGAATATGATGTTATAACAAAGCGCCCATGACTGATTTTGTTTAAAATTTCGAGGACGAAATTTTTTTTAGAGGGGAAGAGTTGTAAAACCCTAAAACCCGTAGACGTGTTAAAAAACTATTATACCCACGAATTATAATCCGTAAAATAAAGCCATGATCGATAAGTTTCACTAAGTACTTATGATAAGTAATTTATATAGAAAATTGGAAGAAATAAAATCTTACATAATATTGAAAATGAAAGTAACACAACACAAGCCATTTACACATTTAAACATTTGAAATAAAATATCACACAAGTAATATGACAAGAAATAAACTTGATTTGGTCCTTAATTGTTTTCCTTTTTTTGGCGATTCATTCACACGCCATATCCCCTTGATTTTTGCTAAAGTTAACTGACTCTATCACCTTTTATATGCCCCCATATCTCACTCAAAGATAAAACCCTAATATCCCTAAGAAACTCGCAATGAAAACCTCCATCTTCACCCTTATTCTGTCGGCAAAGACCCAGTTCAAAGGGAGGTTCGAAGGCCTTTTTGCAAAGCTGATTTCATGTGGTGGTTATGAGTGTTGTTTGGTTGAGTCGCGGGTTTATTATTGTTGCTTTGTATTGTAATACTAGGGCACATCAATGGGTCGTTTTGCCTGGTTTTGATCCTTGTTTTTCCCTCTCCTCTACACGCAACAAAGGTACTATTATAACCTCGTCATCCTTCTTTGTTTCTAAAAACCTGTCATGTATGGATGTCTATGCATGCCCTTTTGCCCATGAAACCTATTACTTAAATGGTTAAAACTTAACTTAGAATAACCTGATGTTGTGCTACATAAAAATCATGAAGAAGAACCATGTGTATATACGACTTATATACGTCTCATTAGATCTGTATTTAGACTTCTTTTAAATTGTATGTACACGATAATAAGACTTCACATATTACAATGGATTCATGAAATCAGGTCATTAATCTTACATATGTCGACTAATACCACCTATGTGTACTGGTTATATTTGGATTCTGGTCGTGGGTATTGGACCCATACGCACACCTTTGGAAACCTTAAATCATGTTGCTATTAAATGATAAATGACAAGACATGAAGACCTAGTATTATGTGCATAAAATCTTGGGGTAACATCTGATAAGTGGTCCGTTGAAACTGAAGTAACCTGCTTCATAAAATAATGAGATATGAGTTGGTTTTGGCCTTTGTATGTTTCCTTTGTATCTCGATAGGACTAAACACATAATAACTAAAGCTTTTGTCAACATAAAACATGCATGTATAGCTAATTTGTGTCGCAAAGAATAATGATAAAAACCTTAGTTATGAATCTGATTTTGTGACCTCTCGACATGTTTATTTTTGTGTTATTAACATGCCTAATGAGACTAAAACATGAGTGTACACTTGGTATTAAATGGGGTATAACATGATAAAAGAAAATGCATGAAATAAAACTATGGCTAAGTGGTATAACCATGTGGGAGTAAGTTTGAGCTGATCGGGAAGATTGGTTGAGTTATTCGGTGTTTTGAAAGCATATCAGGGGAGATGAGTCGGGGGTTAGTAGTACTACGGGTTTACTTGTGAAAATGTTAATCATGTGGTCATGGCGAGGGTAAAGTTGGCATGTCGGGTTATAAACTAAAAAGAAGATAATAAAAGGGAAGCCTAAGTACTTTATACAAGAGTTGATGAATTTTGCATGTTAGTATTTATATAATATTTCACTTTAGCCTCATTTTTAGATATTGGCGCATACAAACCCTAAACTTTGAGATATTTATCATATGAACCTTAATCTATGTAGATTCATTGAAGAAAGGGTGACGTTTTTTTGGCCTAAAGTGAACTATAATTCGAGGCATTGGTGAGTTTTCATGTGCTTTTTAAATTGGGTTGCACTTTATTGAGAATAGTATCATGCAAACTTCTTTAAATGATCGCTATTTGCTACGTGTTTAGATTCTTCGATAATAAGTGAATGTTGAGAAATATGCTATATGTACATGATGAGATATATAAATGTTGGATTATAAATTGTGAACCATATAAATGTTGAATTGTGAATCGTGGAAATAAAGAAAGTTGGAACCGTTGAACCGAACGGAAATAAAGAATGTTGGAACCGTTGAACCGAACAGAAATAAAGAAAGTTGGAACCGTTAAACAGAACGGAAAATAATGAATAGTTGGTTGATATGGTTTGGTGATATGTGTTGAATCGTTGATTTTGTTAACTGTTGATAAGTATTGAGAATATGTGATCACTAAATAGTAATTAAATGATATTTGAGCAAATTGCATGATTGTTTTACAAGTTTGATGTTATTGGAAAAGTGTTTGATATTATAAGAATTGTTTTATACGTGAAAACCATGAATTCTCACTAGGCCTTTGGCTGATCCAAAACTCTTTTAAAATTTGTGCAACCCAGATGAGCTGCTTAGGAATCAGGAGATTATTTGAGATTGACTATGGGTAGAAGCTTCCGCTGATATAAGGTAAATTTGAGGTTTTTAACGCTCCGAAAAGGCGGGGTGTTACAGACGACCACTTGAATGTTTTCAAGGAGTCGTAAAATCTCATTCTACAAGTTCCTAAGTTAAGATTGTTTAGTGCCAAGATATGGCAAGACCTACATACTACACTATCCTACATAAGCATTGTTTAAGTGTTACAACCCATTGTTTGAAATTGTTCTTCATAAATTTAGGTCCTATGACCTTACCTCATTTCACCTCACCTTCCCGTCTTCACCCGTCCTCACTCTTTATCATACCACCTCTAGTTCTTTTTCTTCAAGAAGTTGGCGAAGCACCTGAAGATTCCCTTAGTTTGTTGCCATTCGGGTGATGCACCAGGAACGTCCGACAATTGGTTGATGTATTCAGGGGTTCGTTCGATTAGAGTGGGTTGCTACTTCCTTCACCTTCTCTTTGCCTCTCCCTTTCTTCCGAGGAATCCGTGGGTAGGTGAGGCATTTTTCCATCTACCATAAACCTTGTGGTTCTTCCTTCGGTCAATGATACCATAACCTTGTTGCAAAAGCTTTGGTCATAGGTTTGTGGAGAAGGATCTAATGCAAAGATGAATTTAGCAAAACGGGTTAGGAGCATTGCATACGGGAGCACCATCTTGTCCATGCTTCTTACACTTGCCATTCTCTTGATCATGTAGTAGGCAAGGTTAAAGCGAGTATCGATCACTAGGCAATAGATCATGAAACTTAGACATGTGTTGGGGTGATCCTTGTTTCCTACTAGGCACACCACATTCTCCCTTATCACATCTTCCCATTTCCTATACAATCCGTACATCTCGGAGAGCTCCATTTGGAAAGGATCCCTATAGATCACTTTCGAATTCCTAGTAACCCTTGATGGGGATGCTCTTGGCATAAACACGGTGTCCCTCACCGTGGTTGCTTCCGGGATTAGCATGTGATAAATTTCGTGATGATCAACAATAGAGTGTATCTCCTCCAACGACCACTCATTAGAATACATGCTAACACCTTGATATGGAACCCCTATTATTCTTCCAAACTCCACAAGAGAAAGAGTGTACTCATGTCCATTTATGGTGAATTCAATTGAGATGGACCCATTATCATTTCTAACTATCCCCATTGTCTTGTAGAACTCGAGTATGAAGACCGGGCAAATTTGTTCGTTTATGTCCAATAAACAATCAAACATAATAGCTCCAAAAACTTCTCTTATGTCGGTATTGGCAAGAAATGATGGTTCTACTACTCGACCTTCATGAAAAAGTCTCTTTTCAAGCATTTTAAAAGCTATCCTATCTTCGAGACTAAGTCCATCTTTTCTATGAAACATTGGTATGTAATGAGCGGTGTCTTGGTAATCTTGTTGTTTGTTGCTTGGCATGATTGTTCCTAAACAATACAACCACAATGTGGCGTTAATTGTGAATAGTAACCTAAAGAGTTTGATCACAATTTTGCTCTCATCATCTTTGTTGAATTCTAGAAATGTGTTTAATTTGTATTAACAATGTTAATTCTTTGATTTAGATTATCTTAGAAAACAATGTGGTGACAAATTATGATAAACCCATTTGAACCCAACTCTTAAAGATGAAGAAATTGTAATCCTAGAAATCAAGGAATTAAATTAACAATGTAGTGAAGATTATATTTACACAAGTGATTGTTATGCTTGAGAGAAATGATCAAATTTCTCCTTTGAACAGTAGCTGTGTTCTTGTTCGTGAGTCTTTGAAGTGGATATAATTGTGGAACATCCACAGTGATCATTACTAACTTATGCTGTCTTCTGTTGCACGGATCCTACGGATCCCTCTCATTTGGGATCCGGCTAGTGTAAACTCAGGGATCCGGCATGACAACAAAAATCAGCTCAAGCATTCCTTGATAACTTTGGTTTGGGAGTTCTAAAATCTTCTAGAGTTTGATGTTTAAGCTCAATAACTTGTGATTTGAGTTTTTGACGGTTTGGTACTAATCCTACTAGTCTTGGTTCCTTTTTTAAGAATTAATCACAATTCTTGGAAGGTTTATCAAAGATTATGATAAAATCCTATTTTATCATAATATAAGAATTTTCACACGGAAAATTATTGACATAGATGGAGTGTCAATAATTCCTTTGTGATGGATAATGATTAAGGCTATCGAATAACCAAGATATCATTATTACGAGTTGGTAGTGTAGTATATACAAATTAGTCGAAAAATACTATTCTTGACGATGACTTTAATATAGATAACTACTTAAGTAATTACTAATAAATATAAACTATGCAACTAAGATTTTAACAATAATAAAACCAAAAGTAAATTATTAATGATTATACCTTTGCTAAATATTCTTTTTATGAAAAGAAGTATTTAGATGAGATGCTTTGTGATCTTCTTGGAATCTCCAGATTCATGTGTGAGAAGGACAATACTAAACATTCTTTTTGCGAAAAGAAATATTTAGATGGATTCTTTATGATGTTCTTGGTAACCCTAAATCCAAGTATGAAGAATACTTAACAAGGAAAATGTTAGAACATTGTGAAAACTCGTACTTTTAGGTCATTTTACAAACTTTAAAAAATAACTATTCATGCTTCACTATTTCATCGTTTATCGTAAACTAGGTTTACGAGTGTCAAATTCGCGTAACCTTAGTGGTTTAGCTGCGAATTCATGAACAATCATCAATGACATTTCATATAGACTAGACTTATTCTACATATCATTAGCAACATCATCATCATATTAGTTCATGCATGGTTTTGCATTTTACATTAAACGCATAATTTCCTATTAAATAAACGCTATCGCGTAATCAATTATTTTGAACATTTTATCTGACACTTCCAAAAATTATTCCGATATATTTTAATACTCATATTAAGATTATAAAAATAATATTATGAGTTTACCCGGTGTTTTAAATTTATTTTGTATATAAATGGTTATATTTATATAATTACGACGGTTTTCGTAAATACTACACGATAATTATTATTTCACTCAATTTTTGCAAGAAATGTATTTTTATAATTTTTATGACTTCAATATATTTTATTTTGATACGTTAAAATTTATTTTTAGTTAACGCTACCCTAAATACTTAATTATAGACTCAAGTTACCAACTATACTTACATATTATTATGTTTGCTTAATTAAAAATACATTATATTATACAAATGCATTACCCCTTTTATTTTGTGGGCATGTCGACACAAAGAAATGACTCAACACAACATGTGAGTACAAATATCCTATAGCTACAATGAATCTTGCTTATGTTATTATAATATACTACATAAAACATACATAGGATTGGATCAAAGTGAAAAGTCTCATACTCTCTTCTTCCCTTCTCCATTATGACCGGCCATAGCAAGACCAAGACAAGAAGATCATATTTTTTTCAAGTCAAGTTATTTTCATAACCTTAGCATACTCTTAAGTAAGGTTTTGAAATAAAAACCTAGGGTATTTAGGATAATCCTTGTTCATTTAAACCTCATCAAGTAACTAGTAAGCATTTCATGGTCCTTTTCATATTTCATATTCATATTATGTTCATTTTATCATGTTTGAGAAACATATGCAAGTCATATGGATAGCTATACCACTTTAAATGTTTTAAGTGTTTATATATATATATATATATATATATATATATATATATATATATATATATATATATATATATATATATATATATATATATATATATATATATATATATATATATATATATCATCCTATAATTACTCCTTGAAACATATCACTTTTGGTGATGTCTAGGAACCCATGACACCCTAAGAAGGTGTATGGTAGGATTAGAATAGCTTCGACATTGGTTTGAAGTGGTTAGAATAAGTTTTACGCGAGAAAAACTCATTTCGACAACTATATTTAAGGGTCTGATCATATTTGTTAATTCTGGAAATTTCGACAGTGGATAAAAATTTTTGGACAAGATATTTAGAAAATATACTTTAAAACGAAAACGTGGCCGCTTGAATGGGTTAAAACGGAGTTATAACGAAGAAGTTATGATATTTTCAAGTTTGAGCAAAAACTATAAAATTCAGAAAATTCAGCATATTGTTTTAACTTTTACAGTCAAAATGGGTCTTAAAGCTATAAATGTATCGACTTATCAAAAATATATTAGTATACTTTAGTACTAAGCTAAGGACATATAAAACGTAGAAAACGGACTTGTAACGATTAAATTACACGCGTTTAAATAAAGTTGCCGTAACTATATTAAATAAGCCAAACTAATATATTTCTAGAGTTAACTACATTTTTGGTCCTTGTGGTTGTATCTGGATTCCACTTTTGGTCCATTTGTTCAAAAAGTTGCGATTTTAGTCCAAAATGCATAGTTTGGTTCTACTTTTGGTCCATTTTCTATGAAGTTAGTTCGATTAGTTAAGTCGTTTGCAACGTTAGTCCTTTATAACGGTCGTTTGCAACGTTAGTCCTTTATACCAAAGATTTTTAACATTTAACGTTAGTCCTTTCGCTTAGTTAGTCCTTTAAAAAAAATTCTAAAAAAAATTCGGAAAAAAATTTGAAAAAAAAATATATAATTTTTTTAAAATAAAATCGAAAAAATTTGAAATATATTCAAAAAGAAAACTTCTTTTTCGAAAAAAATTCTAAAAGAAACTTTTTAAAAATAACTTTTTTCGAAATTTTTTTTTCGGAAAAATTTGAAATATATTCTAAAAAAACTTTTCGAAAAAAATTCTAAAATATATTCTAAAAAACTTTTTTGAGGAAAAAATTTCAAAATATATTCTAATTTTTTAAATGTATATACATTGAAAAACGTTTTTTAAAAATGTATATACATTGAAAAAAATTTTGAAATATATTCTAAAAAGAAAACTTTTTTTTTTCCGAAAAAAATTCTAAAAAGAAACTTTTTTTTTAAAAAACTTTTTAGAAAAATTTCGAAATATATTCTAAAAAAACTTTTTTTTCGAAAAAATTCAAAAGTATATTCTACAAAACTTTTTTTTCGAAAAAAATTTCAAAATATATTCTAAAAAACTTTTTTTTTAAAAATGTATATACATTGAAAGCGTTTTTTTAAAAAATATATACATTGAAAAAATTTGAAATATATTCTAGAAAAATGTATATACATTTAAAAAAGCGTTTCTTCAATATTATATACATTTTAAAAAACGTTTTTCAATGTATATACATTTTTTAAAAAATTAGAATATATTTTGAAATTTTTTCAGAAAAAAAAGTTTAGAAATATATATTTAGAATTTTAGGAAAAAGAAAATTTTTAGAATATATTTAAATTTTTTCACGAAAAAAAATTTTAGAAAAAGAGTTTTTTTGAAAAAAGTTTCTTTTAAAATTTTCGAGGAAAAAAAGTTTTCTTTTAGGAAATATATTGAAAACAAATTACAGCACAGAAAAAAAATTATAATTTTCATTTTGGACGGTGTACTATATGGAAGCAAACATTCACGACCAACAAATGACCATGTTGGGGTTAAACTCCAAGCATCCCAATATGAGTCTTTTTATAACATGATGTCTTTTAGTAAGTAAGTTCGTACAGCATATTTTTAAAATGTCCAACCGTTCGTCAAGCGGAGTTGTAACGAATAAAATACGGTCACTTAAACTTTGCCGAAAACCACTCTTAAACAATATTTTGGACACAAGTACCATACTTTACCTATGTTTTTCCCAAAACCGTTGAGTTTGTTTCCTAACACTCGATGTGTACCATTTTACGACTAGCTTTTCAAGGCCGTTTAGTCACTTTCATGAAATTGTCAAATGACAGTATTTTACGACGAAAAGTTATAATTTCATAATAAATCACTAAATGACTATCGTAGGATATCATTTCAATATAAATACTTGTAAAGTAATTTATAAATTGTCAAGACGTTATAAGATTATTTTTCGACGATAAGTGTTATTTTCAAAAATTCACAAGTGGTATAGATATCATACGAATTGCATGCATAACATTACATCATGACTTATTATATATCATATCATTCATAATAGGTCGCAGTTAGAGATTGCGCTTCATTTCAGTGTACTCACTTTTTTCATCACATCATTGTACCAAGTGAGTTCCATAGCCCCATTTTCAATTGTTTTTATACTACTTTTGGGGGAGATACATGCTCATCAACTTTTATGACATTCATGTCTATTTGCAAACTATGTGTTTATCTGAACCGAATGTTTAGTCATACGAAGTAACAGTATTGCCATACTTAGAGTTTCTATATCATGAATCATTGGGCTAATTGACTTGGTATAATCATTGAACTAATGGTCTTGGTATAACATTGAACTAATGGTCTTGGTATAACATTGAACTAATGGTCTTGGTATAATCATGGAACTAATGGTCTTGGTATAATCATTGAACTAATGGTCTTGGTAGAATCATGAACTAATGGTCTTGGAACGATTTGAAACAACACTCATATGTGTTATATCAAGTAACTATTGATACATTAAGTCAAGTACTATTGATTATGTGCTATTGTTCTACGAGGAGTTAGGTACTATTGTGAATTCATTTGACATCATGTGCTTGAACATAAACTATACACATTTTGGCAGTGGGTTGTGAACACACAGGTTGCAAGTTTTGTATGGGGAACTTGGACTGAGTGGATTTAATGCCTTTCTTTGCATAAACGATTTTAAAGGCTTTACACTGCAACACAAAATCTATGAACTCACTCAACCTTTGTGTTGACACTTTTAGCATGTTTTATCTCAGGTATCTAAGGCATACACTTCATGGCATGCATGTGGACTTATCATAGAGTCGTGGTGACGACGCGTCTCACATGGGAACTTATGCACTTTAAAAATATCGTTTGGCTTGTATCAAACTTATTTCCGCACATGTTGATTTTCATTTGGGACCTACACTTTGTAAACTCTAATTATTTTACTCAATCAAACGATGTATTTTCCAAACGACACTTTAGGTCGTTCAATATAACTGTGATTGTGATGCTATGACAGTCAACCCCAGGAATTCCATTCCGCTGCAAACAGTAATTTGGGGTGTGACAGTTGGCATCGAGCCGGTTATAGAGAACTAGGTTGCATCATTGACCCTAGACTATAACTACATCATCATAGCATCTCATCATTTCATCATAAGTGCATATTCACTATGCATACGGTTTCATATGTACATTTTGCGAGTTATTTACTTTCATTTCAAACCGATTGTCACATAGATGCCCTCAGATACCCATTTCATTATCCTTCCTTTAGACTCCAATGTGGAGAATGCCTTGTCATTTCCTATCACAATTTTAACATCAGTTGACTTAACACCAAACATCATATGAGTCGATTAGTCCAAGCATTGCATAGTTACTCCTAAATTATACATAGCCTGATCACCTATGTCTAATTCAGGAAGAATCATGCAATGAAGGGAGTAGTAGTCTCATATGTGTAAGCAATTCCGTAATCGAGCCAAATTTTCAAAAGGCCTCCTTCAAACCCATTTAGCCTAATCTCATGACAGTTCTCGTTTGATGAGTTGTGAGATTAAGTAAAAATCGGTTACCTGAAAGTCTTTCGACGGTTTTGCTCGAGAATGGGAAAGTTTGCCACATCAAACCCTAAACCGGAGAACCCAACACGAACTGAATTCAGGGTGAAATTCTTTTGGGTGGGCGAATGTGACAACTCGTACTTTCAGGTCATTTTACAAACTTTGAAAAATCACTATTCATGCTTCACTATTTCATCGTTTATCGTAAACTAGGTTTACGAGTGTCAAATTCGCGTAACCTTAGTGGTTTAGCTGCGAATTCATGAACAATCATCAAGGACATTTCATATAGACTAGACTTAGTCTACATATCATTAGCAACATCATCATCATATTAGTTCATGCATGCAAAATATCTTATACATAAACGCATAATTTCCTATTAAATAAACGCTATCGCGTAATCAATTATTTTGAACATTTGATCTGACACTTCCAAAAATTATTCCGATATATTTTTATACTCGTATTAAGATTATAAAAATAATATTATGAGTTTACCCGGTGTTTTAAATTTATTTTGTATATAAATGGTTATATATTTATATAATTACGACGGTTTTCGTAAATACTACACGATAATTATTATTTCACGCAATTTTTGCAAGAAATGTATTTTTATAATTTTTATGACCTCAATATATTTTATTTTGATACGTTAAAATTTATTTTTAGTTAACGCTACCCTAAATACTTAATTATAGACTCAAGTTACCAACTATACTTACATATTATTATGTTTGCTTAATTAAAAATACATTATATTATACAAATGCATTACCCCTTTTATTTTGTGGGCATGTTGATGTGTTACACGAGGTTTTAAATTTATAAACATGAATTACCGGTTAGCTAGGAACACATTCGGGCAAGTATACCCTAGTCAAGTTGTAGTATAGTATATGGTAAATCAAGGTCGTCCCAAGAGACTTGGTTGCACTACAAGTGTCGTTTATTTGTTTAAGCAAGTAACAAGTTGATGGTTATGATTTTCACGGATCAAACCAACAAGAAAAGCATTATAAGAACAAGTAACAAGTTGATGGTTATGATTGTCACATATCAACCAACAAGAAAAGCAATATAAGAACAAGCAAGTATCAAGACATTCATCATTATTCCAATCAAACCCAAAATCTCAATAATCATATCAATAACAAACATCTTTAAATAGAAAAGTAACAAGGTTTACCCAAAGTATGAATTACAATAGGCAAAGATGAAGGATTATAGCAACCTTTAAGCCTCCAATCAACTACTACAATTTCTACCAGGAAAATGATGTCCAAGCACGCCGACAACCCTTGAGCACACTACACGAATTTGGCAGAGGTTTGTGGTCTTTTGGGGAAGATAAGTTGGTGGAAATTAGTCGTTAAGGTGGAGGCTTGAATTTCACAAGTGGGATAGGATAGTTGGTGAAACTCGTCCTTAGGGTGGAGGCTTGATTTCACACCTTTGGTGAAGGTATTGAGAGTGGGTGTGTTCTCTCAAGTTATGGTTTCCTCTCTAGGTGGAAATTCGTCCTTAAGGGTGGAGGCTTGAATTTCACACCTATAGAGGAGTGGTGGTGGTAGGAGAGGTGTGAGAGAAGATCTCTCAAGTTGTGGTGTATGAAATGAGGTTGCAAAGGCCTCTATTTATACTACTTTCAAGGCATAGGGGTTATAAATGCATTTCTTGGTCACCAAGGAGCTTGGAAGGGACTAGAAGACATGTAGGAAGGGACTAGAATCGTTTGGAACAAGTTTGGAGTCTTAATGTTGAAGAAATAGCTGTCCAGGGCATCCCAACCGAATCGGTTGGGCTCCAACCGTTTCGGTTGGTCTTCTTGACCATTCTCCAACCGGATCCGGTTGCGGGGCTCGACCGATCGGTTGGAGCAAAATCACAAAAAGTCATAAATGGTAAAGTTGTAGATCTTTCTCTTAGCTTTCCGTGGCCTGGGGTCAAGAGTCCGTATGCAAAAGTTATGGCCAAAATGGTGAAGGTGTGTTGGGAACAACGAGTCTTCTAATATGTCTTCGTTTAAGCTTCTTTCTTCATTTCTTTCTCGTTTCCCTTCTTGAACTTTATTCTTAAGTCTTTGGACCACTAACTTCATGACTTTATCTTCTCTAATATACTCCGCAAGTCTTTCTTTGGTCGGAAATTTCATACATGGGAGAAATCTTCGTATTTTACTTCTTTTCCGTCTTTTTCTCCACTTTCCTGTACTTGGCTACAAATGAACTAGCACTTTTGTGCGATTAAGCATCAAAAGCATATGATTATAGTCAAATAACACACATAAAAGCACGGATAACGCTACTAAAAACATGCATAATTTGAGCGTTATCAAATTCCCCACATTCTAAACTTTGCTTGCCCTCACAAATCTAAGAAAGAAAAATAAAAAGACAAACCTAAATGACAAAACGAAAAGAAAAATTTTAAATCGAAATATTTTTGGGTTTTTTGTTTTGTTTTTTTTTCAACACATATAAAAACAAGCGAAAAATGAGCGCAAACTCCCCCACACTTAAGGTTTTGCTTGCCCTCAAGCAAATCTAGAAATCAAGAAAAATAAATCCCACATGGTGCATAAGAATGATTAGAAAAATGCAATGCAAATCTACCAAGTACAAGTACAAGATATGATTCATCGTTTTAAGCTTTTAAAGGTGTAAAATCTGAGATGTTTGACAATACCCCATGGATTCTCTCACTTGATAACATGGCTAAGCACCTCACGAATAAGAACATATGTATAATTCACTCAACACTCATTTTATTTAGTGATGGATATTATTAGGGAATAGTACACTCATATTGCTCAGTCATGATCTAAATATTACCATAGGCTTGTACAAGAAACAAAACTCCACCGACGTGGCGTAAGCACCAAGTGTAAACATCTAAAGAGGGCTTTTATTCGGGTTATAAAGATTAGGCTTCGGGTGAATAAAGGGTATGGATAAGGCATGGGAATATTATATTTTTAAATGGTTTTAAAAGAAAATAGAGTCAAGTCTAAGTCCCATTGTTGCTAGTCACCGAACAAACCACAAACCCGAAAATGATTATATTTACTAACTTCTCTTCACATATCAATCACCAAATATATATATCATGTCTTAGAACATTGGCTAATCGATATCTCAAACATACTTCATCTTCCTTCATCTGCATAATAATATAGCATATTGGCTATAATTGTTACCACATATATATATTTTTTTTCATTTTTTTTTCGATGACTTTTTTTTTCAACCACATACATCACATCTCCCCCACACTTCGTATAAGCATCACCACAAAAATACAAATAAGAAGCTGCAGTCTTCATCTTTGTCGGAATGGCACACACGAATGGCAAAGTGCGGCTAACTCATAATCATCAAAAACAATCCTATCAACCAAGCAACTAGCAACCAACCATTTAGACTTTGACAAAGAGTAGGCTAAGGTTTAAAGTGTAAAATATTTTTGTATTTTTCTGGATTTATCAAAAACGAAAAGGATGGCTCAGAGGGTGTACTAAGGGTATCTAGCGCTAAAGATGAGCGCTAACAAATGGGTCCATATAAGGGTGGTTAACTAACCGATGTGGTTAGCTAATATATCATAATATGTAAAATGGAAGGCCATTTGGTTTTATTCCTAAAGGTGCCTCTTTATCACACGAATACACTTATATCACACGAATGTGATCTTACTTCGGTCTGGTAATGATTTACATGTACAAGTTCTAGAATAAATAAAATCACCGGCACACTCATAGCAAAAGATCCAAGCATAAAAGATGTATGCTATATATGAAACAGACTCAAATCCTCACAATTTAGTAGAAGGGCTATAATATGTGCTAGCAAATGTCATCGATCCCAGAATGGATTGCAATATTAATCGGGACACATCCCGAATTTTTCAAATTTTACCGATTTCACCAGTGGATTGATCCAGTTATTCTAATATATTATCCTATAAGCGTGAAAACAACTAGATCATGAGGGCAAACAGGTTCACAAAATTTTAACAATTGGCCCAAAAGTTTTGGAATCTAACAACTAGTTTCGTTTTTCACAATAATATTTCCCCCACACTTAAGTTAAGCACACAAAAGAAAAATAGCTAAATGACTAAAAAAGAATTTGCTATTATATTATTACTACGACAAATTTTTGAAAAATAAACTAGTTACGACCTTTTTTTTTTTCTTTTTTCTTTTTTTTTTTAATTTTTTTTATTATTATTTATTAAAAACCAAACATGACTTATTCTTGTCCCACGAGTTCTCGGTAGCTCCATTGAAACGCACAAAGAAGCGGAGAAGCAGGTCAGCGCGAAGCATATTAAAAACCCAACTTCTTTAGGGAATCAGGGAGACCCGCCTTATACCTCTCACACAGTTTGTTTACAATGGGTGAGCCTTACTTTCGAGGGATTTGAAAAAGTCAATTTATTAAAATAATTTACCAAACAAACCAACAAAAGGAAAAATAACAAAGAAACAAAATAAAGCAATTGCAAAAACTTCAAAGCATGTAAAGTAGGGAAAATTGAAATAATAAGTCTAGGAGAAACGAAACCTCCCGGGCCAAACATCACGATCGAACTCCATATGATAAGATGCTAAGCAAACGCTAGCATAAGCGTGTGAGATCAATCGATTTCTCTTCCAAACATGTCCAATCAAGAGTGTAAGGTTACGATCCAACCAATCCTTCCTCCATGAGTTTATTAAATGCAAAACAAAAAATAAACTACAAAACGCAGTAAAATCCTAAAACTCATTTCGTAGGCATCACGGTTGCATTTAGCGAATGCAACAAGCCCTAAAACCCCTCGGTGGCCCGAGTGGACGAGTTGTAGTCTCGTGAGGGTTTCTAGTGAACATACCCACAAAGTTCAAAACACTTTTATTTTAATTTTTTAAAAACATATGTACTTATTTATTCACAATGTACTAAATTAACAAAATTTAAAATAGAAAAACCAAATAAAAGAAATGATACTCTTGCAAAAACAAAAAGACATTTAAACTTATTCTATCTAAACACAAACACACAAAAACAAAAAATAAAAACGGTTTTTTTTTTAACAAATTAATCCAGCCGAATCGGTTACAGGGGTATAACCGATCGGTTAGAGGCGTTTTTTTAGAATTTTTTAACTGGATCAGGATTCACGGGTGGTGACCGATGGGTTGAGGTGGTTTTAGTGTAGTCCAACCGTTCGGCTGCAGAGGCAACCGATCCGGTTAGATGATTCTGGTCAGTTTTGGTGATTTTTTCGCAAACATTTTCGAGCACACTTAGAAAGCAATCATTGAAACAAACATTTTAGAGCACATGAAACGAAATCCCAACATCAAAAAGTTGATTTTGATGCAAAGATCATTTGAGCAATTTTGAAAAATGAGATTTTTGGACAGAAAACGCAAGGGAGCAATTAAGCAACCATCATGAGTAACAAACAAGAGCAATAGCAAACAAGCAAACATTTCAACAATCAAACAAACACCTAAGAACAAAAACAAATCCCCCGGAAACGGCGCCAAAAACTTGATGTTGACGATGCCGGAATTATCATGCAAGCAAACAAGCAATCGATTAAACAAGAAAACAAACAAACAAGTAAATAAGTGCAAAACAAATCCCCGGCAGCGGCGCCAAAAACTTGATGTGTTACACGAGGTTTTAAATTTATAAACATGAATTACCGGTTAACTAGGAACACATTCGGGCAAGTATACCCTAGTCAAGTTGTAGTATAGTATATGGTAAATCAAGTTCGTCCCAAGAGACTTCGTTTACTTACGGTGTAGTTTATTTGTTTAAGCAAGTAACAAGTTGATGGTTATGATTGTCACAGATCAAACCAACAAGAAAGGCATTATAATAACAAGTAACAAGTTGATGGTTATGATTGTCACATATCAAACCAACAAGAAAAGCAATATAAGAACAAGAAAGCATCAAGACATTCATCAATTATTCAATCAAACACAAAATCTCAATAATCATATCAATAACAAACATCTTTAAATAGAAAAGTAACAAGGTTTACCCAAAGTATGAATTACAATAGGCAAGATGAGGATTATAGCAACCTTCAAACTCCAATCAACTACAATAGTTCTACCAAGCGGGAAAATGATGTT
>OU343216.1:47155814-47175058 GCA_910596185.1 Chrysanthemum makinoi | reverse complement strand
AGTTCTCACCTAAAACTCCACGTTTTTGCTTTGTTTTCAAACCCTTGTAGCTGCAAGACAAAATAACACATTCCAAACATATTTGAAATATATTTTGACATATTTAATGGTTATTCGTCCGATTTGGCATATTTTTAGATATAAAATTTTGTGTGTTTAAGCACACATCACTAAGAAGCAAAAATCATTTGTGCAATGATTTGGGGATTGATTTGTGAATTCATGATGATAGGTATGTAAGAATGATTACGAATAAACGGTAAAGATGTGATTGTGTTTTTTTAAGGTCGTTATATATCACTAACAAAGTCGATGTATTGTCCCTAAAGTAGGTAAATGTAAACCCTTAATTCGATATTTTCCTTGTTTAAACTTGATAAAAACCCTAAAAATGAATCCGGAAAAAACCCAAAAAGCTCGGTAAAAACCCTACATAATCTCGGTATTTTCTCAAAATAGAATCTCGGTAAGAATCTAGGAGAATCTCGGTAAAGATGTTGAATGGAATCTCGGCAAAAATACCTTGTGGAATCTCGGCAATTTTAGGGTGTCTTTAATATAGTAATTTAGGGTTATTATAAAATCGGTAAAAAGAAGGTCTAATGTAGGTATTTTATGGTAAAGTACAAATGTAGGTAAAATAGGGTAAGGTTAAACGTAGGTAAAAGAGCATTTTGACTTTAGTATTTTACCTACTTTCTCCAACACCAAATCTCAACAACTTTCGAAAGAAAACAAGAACTTAAAAACGTGTTTAAAGCTTGATAATTTGACTTGCACACTCAAATTGTTATCATAAATCCACTCTATAACGAGTATAGATCCATAAAATTTTTCTACTTTCAAGAATCTAAACGTAAATATTGGACCTTTTTTATATTTCCGTTAAACACTCAAAACCGCAAAAAATGTAAAAAGCTCTAAAAATTTGCGTTTTTTGTGAAAGTTTTTGCACACACTTAATCCAAACTATCAAAAATATCATAAATTGTAGCAACTCATAGATTTCAGTTCACTATTTAACTATAAACTTTTATTTATTATTACTTTAATTTTTAAAGTAAATACTTTTACGTATAATCAAGAAAGTTCAATCGCGTAAGCATAATTCGTAACCAACACTAGACTATGGTCAGTCTAGATAGGTGGCATCCAATGAGTGCATCACCAAGACATATGTCTTGGTAACATTACTCATTTCATGTAATGCTTTCACATGTACTCATTTGTCTCTTAATATCTATCTTTATACTAATTATCTTTATGGTAACACACAAACTTAATAAAAGAACTCTCATTCTCCTCCCACCCCTATTGTTGCCGTAAAATAGCAACAATTATACCTTGACTTTATACTACAAGTTATATATAAAGGTTGAAGGTTTTAGGAAGATTAATATAGTTCTTGGGTTTATTTGGTGATTTCTTCGGTGAAATAAGAGATTATCAAAAGGTTTAGGGGCTGAGGTGATAAATATTTTACAAGGTTTACATAAGGTTGAAATCAAGATTGGGTAAAGATTGAAGACAAGAGTTAAAGACTAAAAGAGATTAAGTGTTGATTGTAGTTCTTATTCTTGTAATTTTTCATCATCACCTTATAAGATATTATTTATTTCTTGTTACCTTCAATTTCGTTATGATAAGCTAGTAAATTTTTTTTGTTTTTGTTGATTTTGGGAGTCTAACATTGTACAAATGATTTAAGCTATGAAAATAAGCTCAAACAGCCCTAGGTACACTTTATGAAACTGAAAGTTACCTTTTAACTAAACATTACTTAATTAAAAAATCTAACAAACAATCCCTTAGTGTAACATTTTTATAAGTAATAAAAAATTGAGGAAACAACGAATCTCAAAAAAAGCCCTACCTAAGGCCGAATATTGGCCCAACTCTAATATAGCTTTGGCTACTTTTTATATAAAATCAAACCTTAATTTATCAACAAAACCATCATCATCGATGTCGAAGGCCAATACGCTTAATGAGAACACGTAAAAAAAATACATCATCGCTCTTCATGTTTATAGGTTTACTAAATCATAATATCGTGCAGTGGGTTAATATAAACATTACTACTATGCATGACACACAGGCGTCAAACGATAGAAGTGTTGATTTTCAATGATGATTTCTCGTGTTTTGTCACTTTGCACTTTCAAACCAGCAGTAAAACATAAATTTTCTCTTTATATTTATATTTGGTTAATTGACTAAGGTAAAATTATTACTCTATTTGCGATGCTATCAAGTTTTTGATGTTTATATTAAGTGTTTTGGTTGGAAAAGTTTTAAAAGGCCAACCCCACCCGACCCCTGAACCTGATCCCTTATAAGGTCAAGTTGTGGACCCACTGTTTTCTCGTCAAAAGCTCGAATCAACCTGGCTAGATAATACATTGGTTAAAATGTTCACAAGTAATACTAGTAAATACATGAATCGAGAAAATGAAACAAATTGGAAGTATAGAACTTGTAATAGACCCTATTTACAAATGCTTGTAACTTTACTTGATGTGGTTTCATTTACAAAAGCTTCTTTGTTTTTTTGTATTATCTTAAATCTTGTATCAACTAACAACACATCAGTGAGTGAATAACTTTATGCTAATGTTTTCTTTCTCAAAACAGGCTCAAGAAGCAAATAAGAATTTGTCGGTTATTAAGAATATCGATGCTTGTAAACAGCTTACCACTATTTCTCAAACCTCACTTGGTCCCATTGGTAAACTACTTTTATTTTTTACTTTTATTATTATTATTATTATTATTATTATTATTATTATTATTATTATTATTATTATTATTATATATTTTTTTTTTCTTTCTAGATTTGTAATTAGTAACCTTATGTTAGGCCTAATTCTCTTGCTTATTTATGAGACATTTGGGCTTATCTAAGTTTATCGTATCATAATATAATAAAAGGTGGAGCTTATGAAATATAAGCCGAGAAGCAAATAAGCCCACACATAAGCTTAAACAAACACCCCCTTATATACTTACCAGTTGTTGACTTGTAACACTTACGTGCAAGATATCGGGATTATTAGGGTAAAATGGTAAAAATTGTAAGTTATAACTACTCATTTTTTGAAAGTGCTAGTCGGATATCTTGCATATAATTATTTACTTTTATAAGATGTAGAAGCATTAACAAAAATATATCCTATTGTAATCTATAAAATATGCTCCATTAGTTTATGATATTCGGGTCTTGTTCTTATCATGTTAGGTTCGCATAAGCTTGTTTACAAGCTATTTCTGAATGAGCTTTTTTACAAGCATCCCGCACCCAAGGTGTTGGTACTAGCAGCTAAAGAACAGCAGAAAGAATTTGGTGATGGAGCGAACCTAGTGGTTTCAATTGCAGGGCAACATCTCGAGGGTGCCAAAGAGCTTATCACGATGGGACTGAATCGCAGTGAAATCATTAATGGTTACACGAAAGCAAGTAACAAGGTAGTTTGTTAAACTTGTTAAATTTTGGGGTAATATTCTGTGGCAAACATATCATTCTATCAATTGCTAATGGCTTTCAAGTTATATTCATTGCAGGCTTATTACATGGGTTAAACATGGACAAAGCATAAGTGGTTTAAAGTTCCAAGGTTATCATTTCTGCTGATGATCGTTCTGTTTCTGCTGATGTGCATTTTATAGCCGTTAGAAGGGTCTTAGTATAACTTAATCTCCTATTTAATAAAGTCCCTTATTCTAGGGTTAAACACACTTGAGTGTGCAGTCTTTGTATCACTCTCTTCTCTTCTTTCATCATCTCACCGATCTTGTCTTGTCTTTACATTTACATGATTATTGTCTTATTGACATTAATCTAATCTTGTAACATTTGGATACTATTGTAAACTTAATCTAACCTGACTATTGCAACTTAGATCTGAATAAAGGTTCTATTGTTCATCATTGTGTTG
This sequence comes from Chrysanthemum makinoi, assembly GCA_910596185.1. Lineage (NCBI taxonomy): Eukaryota > Viridiplantae > Streptophyta > Magnoliopsida > Asterales > Asteraceae > Chrysanthemum > Chrysanthemum makinoi. The sequence continues at coordinate 47,171,123 of OU343216.1, read as the reverse complement.
CCTATACTTTGCATACATGGTATCAGAGCATCAGGCTCATTGATTCTCTTTGGCAACAAAGGTGTGGTTTGGGGTTATTGCTATTGGCGTAATCACTGGTTATCTTTTGTTTACAATTTGCCCTAGACTAAGTGAATCTAGGGTGATTGTGATTTGTTCTTTCGCTGCATATTTCTCTGAAGTCTAAGTTCTATCTCTCTTTAAACATACAAGTACTTAAGTCTTTGTGGGTGCAAACGGGTAGACTAACATCTTGATCTGCCACCTTTGAGTGGTACGAATACCTGCTCTGGTTTACCCTAGTCCACAGGCTTGGTGCTTGTTGTTTCTTATTACAAAGTCTTATCTACTTGTCTATTTACTCTTATTATTATCCGTCTGCGGATTCTTTGTCCTGCCTTATTATATCTCTGCGCCTTATTGTTTATATTATGGCTGTTGGTGATGATAATGTTGGTGGTGGTGGTTCTTCCAATCGAGAAAAGCTTATCCTTTGGTGATGCTTTGTATTTACACCCCAACAATACCAATGGTACTCCCATTATTTCTATTAAACTCACCGGAACTGAAAATTATAAAATATGGAATATGGCCATGACGTTTGCTTTAAGGAACCATAACAAGTTAGGGTTTATTGATGGTACTTGCATAAGAAATGATTCAAACCCTAGTCTTGCTAATCAATGGGACACTTGTAACTCTGTTGTGGTTACTTGGATTCTCAACTCTCTCAGCCCTGAACTATTTGCTGGTGCTATTTATGCTAAAACTGCCTATGAAATGTGGAATGATCTTAAAGATACTTATGATAAAGTTGATGGTTCAGCTATTTTTAATTTGCATAAAAATATAAACTCCCTTAGTCAAAGTGGGTCCTCTCTTGCTGATTACTATAACAATCTTAACTCTTTATGGAAACAATTTGATTGTATGATTAACTTGCCTCCCTACACTTGTGAGGCTGCAAAACATTTTGGAAAACACAATAAGCTAATCAAGTTAATGCAATTTCTTATGGGTCTTGATGATTCCTATGTTCCCATCAGAAGCAATATTTTAACCAGAGATCCTTTACCTAATGTCAAAACGCTTCTCTGTTGTCTCGGAGAATCTCACAGAAATGTTTCATCTCGGGAATAGCTCGGCTAAACCCAATGCTACACTTTTCCGCAAAAACTTCGATGGTGGAAAATTTTTGATAACAAAAGAGGTTTTAACAACAAAGTTTCTGGTTTTAATACTGGTAACAGCTCCAATAGCAGAGGACCAAACATGAACCTCAAATGTACCAATTGCAAAAACACGGTCATACTGTTGATAGATGTTATGATCTTGTTGGCTATCCTGCTGGATATGCTAAAAGAAATTTTAATGGTAAACCTTTCAGCAGTAACAATGTTTCTGCTGAAACTAATCGCGTCATTGATAATAGTGCTAGCAACTCTCCTGTCTCCTTGTCTAATGAACAGCTCTCAAGACTTATGAGTCTTCTCAGTGACAACAATGTGTCATCTGCTAATGCCAACTTGGAGGTAAAAGTTTTCAGAACCTTCTTTAATGGCAGTGTCAAGTTTAATGTAAACTTCAACAAGTTTTTAACAACAACACTAAATCCTTATCTGGAAACATCAGTCTTGGTTGGATTGTTGATTCTGGTTCAAATCAGCACATGACTGTGTCTGAAATTTTTTTAATCAATGTTGTTAACATTTCAAATCTTGGCCTAACTGTTGGACATCCCAATGGTACTCAGGCCTTAATTACTAAAATTGGTGATTTAAAGGTCAATAAGGACCTAACTCTTTTTGATGTTCTTGTTGTTCCTGAGTACAATTTCAGTTTGCTATCCGTTCATAAGATTGCTAGAGACAATAAGATGTTTGTTGGGTTTAATGAATCTAATTGCTATATACAGGATTTACATCAAAAAAGGATTGTGGGGATTGGTAAACAATACAATGGGTTATATATGTTTGATATAGATTCCACATGTAAGATTACTTCTAATAACTGCATATCTGTTTGTCATGTTTCTAGAAATCTCTGGCATCAAAGACTTGGTCATCCTTCTGACCAAGTCCTACACATACTTAAACCCACTCTTAAATTTGATAGTTCATCTGAAACTGATCATCTCTGTGATACTTGTAATAAAGCTAAACAAACTATAGAACCATTCCCTCTAAGTGAACATAAATCCACTAAAATTGGTCAACTTGTTCACCTTGATGTATGGGGACCATATAAAATCACTAGCAGAGATGGTTACCAATATTTTTTAACCATAGTTGATGACTATTCCAGGGCAGTGTGGGTTTATATGCTTAAGGGGAAGGATGATGTTTATGTTTCCATTGTTAACTTTACCCATATGCTATCAAATCAATTTGAACACAATGTCAAGATTTTTAGAAGTGATAATGGGACAGAATTTGTCAATAAGAAACTTCAACAATTTTATCATGAAAAAGGAATTCTTCATCAAACCTCTTGTGTTTATACACCACAACAAAATGGTATTGCAGAAAGGAAACATAGGCATCTTCTTAATGTTGCTAGATCCCTTATGTTTCAGGGGGAATTACCTCTATATCTTTGGCCTGAATGTGTTCTAACTGCTGCATATGTCATAAACAGGTTACCCTCTTCAGTTCTGTCTGGCAAGTCCCCTTTCTTCCTTGTGTATGGGCATGACCCTTCACTCTCTCTCCTTAGAGTCTTTGGCGGCTTATGCTATGCCACCATTCTCAACATCTCTGATAAATTTGGTAGTAGGTCTGAAAAAAGTGTTCTTATTGGTTACTCAAATGAGAAAAAAAGGCTATAAACTCTTGAGCCTAGAAACAAAAAATATCTTTTATTCCAGAGATGTCAAATTTTATGAAACGGTTTTTCCCTTCAAAAGAAAAATTCTTCGTCAAAACTTTTTGTTGAAACTTATGTGCCTAAAGATTTAAATCAAAAAATTTCTTTTGACTCACAAACAAGTCCCAATGATGAAGGGAGAGTGACATCCTATGATGATGGCACTGTGGTAAGTCGTCCTACTAGGATTGATGGACCGCCGCAACATCTATAGATGATAATACACACCCCGAGGGCATCATATTTCAAGAATCACATCCTGGCGATGCATCTTCTGATTCTGCGATACATCACACGGTTCTACTGAACAAGAAAGAGGCTTGCCACCACTACTGCTAGAAGGTCAACCGAGTTTCTAAGTTGCCCAAGTAATCTTAATGACTTTATTGTTGAAGGAAAAGTCAAATATGGTGTTGAAAAGGTTGTTAATTACTCCAACCTTAACAAAGATAATTCTGCTTGCTTCTAGTCTAAATAAAAGTATTGAACCTACCGTTTATGAAGAAGCTATCCTTGATAGTAATTGGGTTGATGCTATGAACTCTGAAATTGAGGCCTTAAATGAAAACCATGCTTGGGATATAACTGATCTACCTCCTAATAGAACTCCTATTGGCTACAAATGGATCTTTAAAATCAAATATAAAGCCAATGGTGAAGTTGATAGATACAAGGCTAGATTAGTTGTTAAAGGCTATAACCAAAGGGAAGGGATAGACTATGATGAAACTTTTTCTTCTGTTGTGAAAATGTCTACTGTTAGATGTCTTATTGCCTTAGCTGTAAAAAATAAATGGCCTCTTTTTCAACTTGATGTTAACAATGCCTTCTTATATGGAGATCTTGATGAGGATATCTATATGACCATCCCCAAGGGGTTCAGAATGAGAACAATAAGAATAAAGTTTGTAAACTTGTCAAATCTCTATATGGCCTAAAACAAGCTCCCAGGAAATGGAATGAAAAGCTTGTCAGTGTTTTAAAGGAAAATAACTTTGTCCAATCTGTTAATGATCACTCTTTGTTCACCAAAATAGAGAATGACAAGTTTATTGCTCTACTTGTTTATGTGGATGACATTGTTCTTACTAGAAACTGTATTGATGAGATAAATCTTTTTAAAGAATTTCTAAAATCCAAATTTCATATCAAAGACTTGGGAAATCTAAAATATTTTCTTGGCATTGAGGTTTTAAAAACTGGGAATGACATTTGTCTCTCCCAAAGATAATACTGTCTTGAACTTCTCAAAGAATTTGGTCTTCTTGGGTGCAAACCTGTGTCTACTCCTATGGAACCCAATTCTGTCCTTCCATACATTCCCACTGCTGATGATCCCTTGCTTGACAACATCACTGGTTATCAGAAGTTACTTGGGAAACTTATCTATCTCACCTATACAAGACCTGACATCTCATACTCAGCCATTCATTTCCGGCACAATACATGCTCTCTCCTTGAAATCTCATCTAGAATGTGCCCTCAATGTTCCGAGATATCTAAAAGGAGCTCTAGGAAAAGGTCTAAGGTACAATTTCAGCAACTCTAAAAATCATCTTGAAGGATATAGTGATGCTGATTGGGCCAAATGCAAGAAAACCAGAAAATCTATCACAGGTTATTGTGTTTTCTTTAATGACCTATTTGATCTCATGGAAAAGTAAAAACAAAACACTCTTTCAAAATCTTCCACGAAGCGAGTACAGATCTATGTCTACTCTTGCTTGTGAAATCATCTGGATTCAAAAAATATTAAAAGATCTAAAAGTTGATATTAATCTTCCTGTTAATCTTTTCTGTGATAACAAATCGCCTTACAACTTGCTGTCAGTCAACTCGTTTTCCATGAAAGATCAAAACACTTTGAAATTGATGTTCACTTCATCAGGGAGAAAATTGCAAGAGGTGTTATAAGTGCTAAAAATATTGGCTCTTCAAACCAAATCATGACATTCTCACTAAAAATCTCCCTCATTACGCATAAAATTTTGATGTGAAAAATTGATATTGTTTGATATGTTTTCTCATCAGATTAAGGGGAATGTTAAATTTTGGGGTAATATTCTGTGGCAAACATATCATTCTATCAATTGCTAATGGCTTCAAGTTATGTTCATTGCAGCTTATTTACAGGGGTTAAACATGGACAAAGCATAAGTGGTTTAAAGTTCCAAGGTTATCATTTCTCACGATGACCTCTCGCTTCTCACGATGTGCATTTTATAGCCTTTAGAAGGGTCTTAGTGTAACTTAATTTCCTATTTAATAAAGTCCCTTATTCTAGGGTTAAACACACTGAAAGTAAAAGTGCCTTTTGTAATCACTTCTTCTTCTTCTGATCATCTCACCCATCTTGTCTTGTCTTTACATTTACATGATTATTGTCTTATTGACATTAATCTAATCTTATAACATTTGGATACTATTAGAACTTAATCTGTCGCACTTTATTGCGCCTAGATCCTAATAAAGGTTCTATTGTTCATCATTGTGTCGTTCTATACTTCGCATAAAACTCAATCTTGTCAATGTATAATATATTAGAGTTTTCTTTATTAGTATGCTTGTTTCATTAGACCAAGCTACTTTCTTGTTCATTGGAGACTTTTGAGATATACCTAGTTTATTTATACGAGTATTTATATATGCTAAGCATGTACCTAATAACAAAGCCATCAATGTTTTGATAAATAGTATCAGCAGGTGAAAATCGTTGCATTTTACATAAAGTACAAGTGTGGTTACCGGATGGGGATCCTCTCATTTATTGATTTGAACATGAGGAGGTAATGTTGTGCTTGTGGTAATTGTACATTGCTATTAGTGCAAAACATTTATTTTATTTTATCTCAGTGTACAATCACAAGAAGCACAACATTACCTCTCATGTTCAAATGAACATGAGGATCCTATCCGTGGTTACCCCATGTGCCCCATTTTTTTCTTTTTCTTTTTCTGTAATTACACATACCTCCTTGCTTACTTTTGTACCTATGGCTTTAAAACTTGTACATATTGTTTGCTAAAGTAAACAAATTGGCCCCAACTTATACTTTTTGTTTGTTTACAGCTGGGTGAGGTTTTAGAAGATTTGGTCGAGAAGGGGTTCAAGACCATGGATGTGAGGAATAAAGACGAAGTCATTCTACATTTGAAACATCCGCTGCAGATAAAATATATGATATATATAAATGGAGGATATCTTGTGTCCTCTTATTGGAGAGTACATCTCTTTTTCTTTTGTCAAAAGTTATCCTTTAATTTGGTCAAAACTCGAACTGTGTTGATGACGGTTTTGTTAATATTTGATTATTGCAGGCATGCATTCAAGTTTGCCCAAAGAACCGGGTAAACTTTAATGTCGATAACGTGAGAGTTGCTATGCTTTTGGGTGCATTTCCGTCTGCCTCTAAAACCTTTAGAGGCATGGTTCTTTTTTTTTTTTTTTTTTTTTTTGAAAGATGACTATTATAGAGACATGGTTCTAAAAGTTGATACTATTGTTGGGAGTATAAAGACAATTGAGAACGCAAAGATGAGTGTCTTAATTATAGGCACTCAGTTCTAGATGCTCATCTATAGTCTTTTTAGCTCTTGAATTTTATAGATAGAGCCTTATTGGTTTACCTAAATTATGCATAATAGTGCCCCTCCCTCATATATAAGCATCAATTGTTGAAGCCGAAAGGGGTTATTCGTTTTATAGGTGCTTGTTGTAGGCTGGTGGTGTTGATACAGAATGGAACAAAGACTCACCGAATTTCCAGTGATGACTGGTGCATTCCTTCATTTGTGTTTTGTCAGGGCTTCATTGTTTAGGGTGCTTTATGTGTCTTGGTGGCCACATTTTGCTAACTAAAATAAAATAAGGGTTCATTAAACATTTTCTAACTAAAATTTAGAACGTTTAAATATGGGTTGGCCCCCAAGATTAAAGGAGTTACTACATATTTGTTACTATTGTTTTAAAATAAGTCTACTAAACAATAATTTGGCCCACCTTATATTCTAAACTTGACAAAAGCTAAGGTAGATATTAGGATAAATATAATATACCATGTCACATTTTTGGTATACCATATATTTAAAAATTCCAAAGTCTTTATAATTTTCCAGTTTTCAAATGTTGTTACTTATTAATCCAATTAAAAGATCAAAACTAAATGATTATAGATATTTGTATTTGGACCACCCCTATATAAAATCCTACTTGAATATGAATATTAAGAGTTAACATCCTAGTTATTTGTATTTGTTATACCCTTGTAGTTGAAAAGAGTTAAAATGGCAAACTACCATTGAATGTGAATATTAAGACCATATATATATATATAGGGGATAGCTTGGCTACAATTTTTGTAGCCAATTGGCTACAATCCTTCATAAAAAATATACTAGCAATGGATCAGGGACCCACAGAAAAGAATCAGGACCCACAAAAAGAATCTGGGACCCACATTATATAGCACAAAATTGTAGCTAATTGGCTACAATACATTGTAGCTAATATATATTCTACTTAATGTATGACAGCGTGAAAAGTATGCACAAACTGAAGAAGCAAAGGTGATCTTAGAGTCAGGTGCAAAGGTCATAGTTAGTGGAGCTGGTGTAGGACGGATGGCTTTACCGATTCGCAACGTTAGAGTAATCATGCTCAATTCAAAACCACAGCATCTTTTATTTTCTATATATATATATATATATATATATATATACGTATATATATATATATACGTATATATATATATACCCGGTTTGAAAGTTGCATTGTTCATTCATTTACGGGATCATGGTCTTAAAATTACTTCCCAAAATGAACGAAGCACAAGCTTGTATTTGCTCTTGTAAGCACCACATATATAATATATATTCTTGGATTTTTATGGCTAATATTAACCAACCTTTTGCTAATAAATACTTTAGTACTATATTTTTATTTGCGGTTAGACTTAGAGTGTTATAAACTCTTCTTATCTTGGAAAGGTTGACTCCATTTCAGTTGAAAAGACTCTCGGTGATAGGGTAAATACAACAGTTTTTTCTTTCTTTAAAGCCGTTGTTTCTTTCATCTATTACCTATGTAGACCATTTGAATATTTATTTCATTTGTTTATTAGGTAGCGTAACAAAGGAACAAGGTTGATAGGTACTGTTTTTCTTTGGGGTACGGAAAGACCAGATAACATATTATGAACAACTCGAAAGTACATTGTACTTGATTATTCAAATTACGGTTTCATATTAATCTTTTTCTTTTCCCACTAATTAATGACAAACTCTTCTACTTTATTCTTGTTTGGGCATTATGCAAGAATGATGAGAGTATTGCTTTTGGTACGAACCTTAAATCAAATAGCCAAACGGAAGGAATTTTCTCTCAAACAAAGGTATTGTTATATTCATTTCTTTAAATAAAATATATATGTTTTGGAATGATAGAAATAAATTTGAGTTTGTGATGTATTAATTGAGATCATCATCGCACAATTGCAATTCACGAAGTATCTTGAGAGCTTTGATGATACCAAAAACATTGGCTAAAAACTCTTATCTATTGAGGATATCATGAAAAATTTGAAGCGGATCATGGTCGGAAGGTCAAAGTTGGCATAGACGTGAAAGAAGGGCTTGTAAGGATGCCTGACCTGAAGAATATGGGATCTTTCACCAAAGTTTCACACACATATAATCATTTGGATGACTACATTTTTGTCCAAGTACATGTTGGAAACACTCCATAAAAGCTGATTTAAATAATCAGTTTCATATCTCAAATTCAAACACCCCATTATTAGTACTAAAGTTCACTAGTAACACCAAAACCGTAGAAAAAATCGTAACCTTGATGAATGCATACTTGTCTTTTCTTTTAAATAAAATGACAATGCTAAATCCGGATCCCTGGCAAACCTGCAACCCAGTGCGAGTTTAGTTTCTAGTCTAAAGTTGTCTTACATTTTCAACTTGTAGGTATCACGCGCTCGATATCACCAGCGTGCGGTTGTGATGCCTTGGTGACGATCAGTACAGGTTAACCTATTATTCTTGCGATTTTTGTGTGCTTTTTAATTCTTAAATCATGGTATCTAGTTATTATTACGTTGTTCCGGTTGAGTGTATACATGTGAAATCGGCTTGAGTTGGAATTGTTAAGGGCATGTTACAGTCAGAAATATAATCTTTTTACGTCGCACTACATTTATTTCATATAAAAGTTCAATTTTTGTTTGCATGGCCAGAGATATATTTGTCTTGTTGCGTTAGTCGAGTATGATATCTTTAACAACTTTCGTATGTTTACTCTTACTATAACTTTGGCTTTAAAGAACGTGAGTATGAGTATCATTATCTTTTCACGACTTTGGACTTTTGCCTTTATGCCTTAGTCGGGTATACAAGATATTCATAATATTTCTGTTTAGAATAAGATTTTGCCCGAATTTTTGGTACCAAAACCATATATGTTTTAATTGTAACTCTTACTTGATGCCTGTGTTTCGTTTGCAAATGCTTCTTTGTTTTTTTTGTATTATCTTAAATCTTGTCGGTAACAAATAGTTAAAGATTAGCGAGTGAATAACTCTATACTTGTTTATGCTAATCTTTTCTTTCAAACAGATCCGAACCTCAAAGTATGTTTGACCGTCAGCTAATGGCCGAACACCACGTTAGCGGTGAATCCGTATGGCAACATGAATTGTCAACTGAGAAAATAGTTTCTATATTTTATCAAACCATATGGACAAATAATCTACAACCCAAAAAGGAGGTGGAGATCTGGCGTTAAATTCACGAGATAAGCTATTTGGGTTATCTCGGATGTACACTATCTTCGTTTGATATTCCTTCGAGTGAAGTTTGTTGGTCCATCCCATTTCACAGAGAACTAGATTTGGATTTTTCATTTAAAAGTTCACAGAGTGATTGCTCTTATTTTGTTGATTCCTCGAGAGTTTTCATGCATACAAAGGAAACAAGACCAGTGGTGAGCAAATACAATCTAATCCACTATGTTTTGGGCGTGTTAATGCTTTTTTTCTTCCTTAAAAATAATGATTAGTTTGCAATAAAAAGCTAATTCAAAAAAAGTTTGTAAATCTTGTCTTAAAGATATATGTTAGTTTTATTCATCTTGTTTTGTAACATTTTTTCCTTCTTTTTTATACTTTGGTGCCCAGGTCTTTGTCATCATGAATTTGAGTTTTTTGAAGAACCCTTCAAATATTACGATGAAGAGGTTACTCCATCAAGATTGGGATCCATAGGAGTACCTATTGGAGAACAATCTTTCAGATTAAATTTATCCAACATCTTCTCAATATAATGTGATTGAGAGATAGTAATGCCATGTTCCCCACGTATGATCTTAATGCCAAGAATCACATCAGCCTCCCCATGTCCTTCATCTCAAACTTAGAGGACAAGAATTCCTTAGTTGCATCAACTTGATCTTGGTCGTTACCAAAGATCAACATGTCATCAACATCTGACAATGATTACTCCTTTACAGTAAGCATTAAACTTGCGTATACACACTTGTCTGCGGGTTTAATGCAAAACCATTAGACAAGATAACATCATCAAATTTAGATGCCCTTTGCTTAGAGACTTGTTTCAAACCATAAAGAGATTTAACCAATTTACAAACCTTATTTTCTTAGGGCATGACAAAACCTTCACGGTTGTTTTATGTAAATCTCTTCATCAATTACCATTCGAAGAAATTTTGTTTTTAACATCCATTTGGTGAATTAAAGATTATGTATAACGCAAGTGCTAACAATAATCTAATGGTGGTAATCCTAGCAATAGGAGCATAAGTATCGAAGAAATCAATACCTTCTTTTTGTCTAAAGCCCTTGGATAACCAATCGGCTTTTATACTTGTCTATGCTTCCATCCACTTTCATCTTCCTTTTGAAGATCCATTTACTATTCAATGGTTTACAACGTGTTGGTATCAGACGGTTTCCAGTATTATTATGCATTAGAATCAATCTCATCTTGGATTTCTCTTTCCAAATGCAGCATCTCTTGAACCATAGCTTCAGCTGTAGGTCCTAGGATCTTCATCAACATTGAAACAATATTGATATTGAAATTGAATTTCATTCCTTGATCCTTCGACCAAATATAGTTGGAAATCGCCACCAAATGATTTGGTTTTCCTTGCTCTTACACTCCTCCTAGGCTGAAATTTCGGGGAGGAGAAACAATCACTTGGTCGAGATGCACCAAAGTTACTAGAACTTGCAATCATGTCTGAGTTTAGGTAAAGATGTGAACCTATCCTCATTGCCAAAATCGGCATCCGTGACTCAATAACAGAGTGAACGGATACATAATCATTAGGTTCTATGACATAGAACCTATAGCACTTAGAATTCTCAAGATAGCGGTGAATACACAATCTATACCTCTTTGACCTATATTATTTATTTTAGGATCAGTCAATCTTACCATTTCTACATCCCCAAACTCGAGATAACTCGGCAGTTTTGGTGCCTTTTATACCAAAGTTCATAAGGGGTTATCTTGTTCCTTTTATTAGGAACTTTATTTAATAAATAACAGCATCAACATAGCCTCACCAAAATCCATCACTTAGGCTAGAATAGCATAACATGGAATTAACCATTTCTTTTAATGTCCTATTCTTTCTTTCAGATATACCATTTTGTTGAGGTGTATATGGAGCGGTGGTCGATGTATTATACCATAAGATTGAAAATATACTTGGATCATAATACTTCACCTCCCCTATCGATCTTGAGAGTGTTTTAATCTTCACACCATGATAAAGCTCTACTTCCTCTTTATATATTTTAAACTTATCAAGAGCTTCATCTTTTGTATGACACAGTAAACATAGCATATCTAGTAGCATCATCAATAAAAGTAACTACATACTTTTTATTACCAAGTGATGGAGTTGAATAAAAATCACACAAGTCATCACGTACAAGTTCTAATACCTTAGTATCTCTAATGACATTCTTGGCGAAAGGTTGTCTAGTAATCTTAGTCAACATACAAGTTTTACACTTTTCACCATTCATTCAAGCGGGGTATTAGACTCATTTTTGACACGTCTATCATTCTCTTGTAATGTACGTGTCCTAGTCTAGCATGCCATAATTCAGATTTACCACAATTATTGCTAGAACTAGTAGAAGCCATGCAAACATAATTATTAACAAACGAAACATCCAAATTTAATTTAAACATGCCATTCAAATATCCAAAGCCAATAAAGGTTCCATGTCTAGACAATATATACTTGTCGCTTTCCAAGACTTGCTTGTAGCCAAATTATTTAATACAATACCGGATCTACTAGTTCTGTTCGGTACATACACAACATTATTTAAAAGTAAAGAGTTTCCGATAAAAACTAGATTAATAGATCCTAGTCCTTTAATGGTTCATTTTAACATTGCCCATCTTTATAAAGATCCATCTTCAATTGGCTTAAAGTCCTTGAACCATTGAAGATTTTTGCGTACATGACATGTTGCTCCCAGAATCTACCCACCATGATAAATCATCATCTTGCACATAGAATGTATCAGAAATTATTGATACATAATAATTCTCAACAGAATGATCAGTAGGTACCAAAAACAAACTCGTGATTGCTTTCCGGGATCGGATCCACTAGAACCGACCTCATTTTTCCAATACCTCCACCCTTTTTAGACGCAATCTTTCTTAAAGTGTCCGGTTTCCCTACACTTCAACAGTTACTTTTGGTTTCTTATCGAGAACCTTTGTTGTTATTGCTTTGCCACTTTCGTTTCCCTACGGCCTTAGGATTCACCCTCCTCCACCATGTTCACAGAAGAACCGCCATGGTTTTAGTACCACCAAGAACTCTTTTCCATATCACGTATGGATTGTTCAATTGGAAATGACTTCCAAGTTCAACAGTTCAATTCCTCTTTCTTATGTTTCAGATTGTTTTAAAATCTTTCCAAGAGGGGCGGTTTATCTATGATACTAGAGACGAAATTGATTCATCCATTTTCATATGTAACATCCTTTGCAATTAGGTAGTCTGTTCCATGATAGGCCTAGTGTCTACCATTTTATAGTTATTAAAATTACCAACAAGGAATTTCTTACTAGGCATCTTACGCCATATATTTGGCTTCAAGGGTATCCCATAATTCTTTTGGGAGACTCGTTTTGATAAATATCAAACAAGGAATCAGACATACTGTTAAGAATATGACCACGACATATGTAGTCTGCGTTCTCTTTGAGCGATACGAGTCCTTTCGGTGGTTTCATTCTCAACACCCATTCATGGCATGGGGTACTCGAACATACACCACTTTCAAATTCGTGAGATAAAATGCATCTTCTTTTGCCATCTACGAAAATCACCTTGACTTCTCCAACTTTGCAAACGTCTTATTCATGTCTTTCACAGTCGAGGGTTCGTCATCTTAATTGATTCTATCTTTTTAGGGATATGTAGTAATACGACACAATCGGATATACTTAAATCTCTCGAAAGCGTGTGAACACTTTCAGATCGAATCAATTAAATGGTTCACCAAATTATTCAATCGGATACAATTCAGAGAATGAGAATTACGTATGTGTTTATCACGAGATTTTTATGAACCGTATTCTTTAATCACGACCAAATAAACCGTATATAACTTTATGATAACGCCATAGGCGCTTTTAGGTTTCAAGTTGTCAAATTTTGTCCCTCAATTTCCAGAAAATTAATTTCGAGGAACATAACTTGTGAGAATCATAACTTCGGATTCATAACATCGCCAGATTCCACACAACCGGCCAGATTCATAACATCGCCAGGAATTTTTACATAGCTCGACCCTGCCAGGGTACTGACCCCAGATCCCGCCCAGGGGCTTCAGCCTCTAAGATCATAATAAATTCAAGTAGGTGGCGCACTCCCACTCCAACCTAAATGATGTATTATCATGATAAAATTGATCAAAACAAGTTAATCCAATTACACTAAAATATCCAACATATATATATATATATATATATATATATATATATATCTTTGTTTGATCAAGTTCGTATCTGTATCTTGTGGAATGTATCTTTGTTTTCGAAGGTTGTCGTAATGCATTTTTGGTACTTGAAACATTTGATTTGTCATTTTGGTTTTCTGGGAATAAACCCATGGAGGGCTATTTTTCAGATTTGGATGTTCAAGTGTTTTACGTAGTACTTAATAATGTTACGTACTACATATGTATGATCGGTTTTTCTAGTTAAATAATTCATGGGTTTGTTTTATAACTATTTATAAATTTATATATTTATATCATATTTCAAATATATTGAGTTTACAGAAAGTGTCATGCATAACGTACAAAAGTCAAAAAAGCTATCTTTGCATGTAATTTTTTTCATTTCTATAAAAAGAATGATTTTTATCAAGATTGAATTCAAAAAGGCTCCACGGCGTTACGCTATAGCACCTTATCACGCTTTTCCACTCCTCATCTCATACGCCTTAAGCCGACGCCTTGGTCTATTGCGAAGCATGGAGGTCACGCCTTTGCGAGGCCTTAGCGGCGTCATGGCCGCTAGAACATTGATCAAAATAAAACAAGGTTATACTAATGGTGCTTGCTAACCCTAATCAGATATTAAAACACATTATCGTCTCGTAATACAAACAATATTTGTCACGTTTGATGTGGAAGTAAAACAACAAAACCTTTGTGATACAATATCGAAGATATAACCCCTCGTTTGTAAAGATACTCTCTTTATACACCCGGTTTTGTCACAACTTGCTAGGAACAACTATATCCGTCTTGTCGAGGTGATGTTTGTTTGAACAAATGTGCCTCTCGGCTATAAATTTAGTGAATCTTGACCCTTTGTATCCTTGATGTTACGGGCGCATCAATGCCCTACGGGAGAAAGGTGTTCGTTGGGTTTGTCAAGATCTTTCATGTCTACAAGAAACACCAAACTTGATTTATATTTGACTTTCGAGTGGTATGCATAGTGGTCATATTCTTGAATTAAGATCAACAAAAAATTTATTTTTCAGCGAATAACTTTTGATTTGCATTAAAATATATACTGAGAACTAGAATTGATTTTATGGAGAAATATAGCTAAAACATGTTTGAATCTTTGGGTTTAAAACTAACAAAAATTTAATTTTTTAGGCAAACAAGAAATACACAAATCTATATCTATATCTATACTACTTATAATGGAGAGATGACACTCACTCTTCTAATTATTTTTAAGATTTCCATTATATAGATTTTAAGCAAATACAACTACTTAAGCTATATGTACAATTACTTTATGCACAAACACCTACACATATTGACCGGTCAACATTTGTAATTAATGTCATATTTAAAACACTCATTTTACAATAAAAATTATAATTTATAAAACCACAAATGTACAAACAACTAA
>OU343216.1:47117517-47155714 GCA_910596185.1 Chrysanthemum makinoi | reverse complement strand
CGATCACGGAGAAAAATATAGGTAAAGTATGGTACTTGTGTCCAAAATATTGTTTAAGGATGGTTTTCGGCAAAGTTTAAGTGAGCGTATATTATTCATTACAACTCCGCTTAACGATCGGTTGGACATTTTGAAAAATATGCTAGGCGAACTTACTTTTACTAGAAGACATCACGTTATTAAAAGTACTACATCCTTGTTAAAAACGACCCTCAACATGGTCCTTTGTTGACGTAAAGTTTGTCTAATAGAAATATACTAATTTCTTATATAATAAAGTTACGGCAACTTGTTTAAAATGTGAATAACTTAGCTGTTATGAGTCCGTTTTCTACGTTCTTTATATCCACGGAATCGTGATAACATATACTAATATATTTTTGATAAGTCGACACATTTAACAACGCTTAAGACTCATTTTTGACTCGTAAAAAGTCGAGACAGCATGCTGAATTTTCTGAAACAAATAGTTTTCGTCGTCAAACTTCAAAAATTCATAACTTCTTCGTTATAGCTCCGTTTTAACCCGTTCAAGCGGCCATGTTTTCGTTTTAAAGTATATTTTCCAAATATCTAGCCCAAAATATTTTGCTTACTGTCGAAAATTCCAGAATTCAAAAATGTGGACAGACCCTTAATTAGACTTGTCGAAATGGGTTTTTCTCGCGCAAAACCTATTCTAACCCATTCAAAACAACTCCGAAGCTATTCTAATCCTACCATACACCTTATTAGGGTGTCATGGGTTCCTAGACATCACCAAAAGTGATTTATAACAAGGAGTAATTATAGGATGACAAATATATATATAACTCTTAAAACATGTAAAAGTGGTATAAACATCCATGAGACTTGCATGTTTTCTCAAATATGATGAAATGAATATAACATGAATATGAAATATAAACATGAATATGATGCTTACTAGTAAACTTGTGAGGTTTATGCGAACAAAGGATTTTTCCTAATCACCAAGGTTTTTATTGCAAACCTTAATCAAGAGTGATACTAGATTTAAAACATCTTGTCTAGAAAAATTTATGATGATTCCTTCTTAGTCCCTTGTGGTTGCCGGTTCTAGAGAGAAGAGAGGAAGGAAATTGGTCTTTTGCTTTGTGAAATAATGAAGTGAAGGTGTTGGATAAGAGTATAATACATTTACTTTTGTAGATATTTAGGAAACACATGACTCACCCCCCCCCCCCCCCTTGTCGACAAGGGGGTTTAATTTAGCTTATGAATAATTTTTTTTTTATATGTATAATGTAATATAATGTGATGTTATTTGAAGATAAATGGTGACTTGTATACACATTTGAGTATTTAGGGTAGCGTTAGATAAAAATAAATTTTAACGGATCAAGATAAAATATATTGAGGTCATAAAAATTATAAAAATACATTTCTTACAAGAATTGAGTGAATAAATATTTATCGGGTTGAATTTACGAAACCGTCGTAATTATATACATAACATTTATATAGAAATAAATTGAAACATCGGTAAACTCATAATATTATTTTTATAAACTTAATATGAGTATAAAAATATATTGGGATAATTTTTGGAAGTAACGGATCAATTGTTCAAAATAATTAATTATGCGATAGCGTTTATTTAATATGAAATTATACGGTTAATGAAAAATGCAAAACCGTGCATAAACTAATATGATGATAATGATGTGATGACATGTAGACTAAACCTAGTCTATATGAATTGTCTTTGATGATATGTTCATGAATTCGCAGCTAAACCATTAAGATTACGCGAATTTGATACTCGTAAACATAGTTTACGATAAATGATGAAATAGTGAAACTTTTAAAGTTTGTAAAATGACCTGAAATTATGAGTTGTCACACTAAGGAATCAAAACTTTTGAATGATTTTTCCAATCTAAAAACTTTGAAGAACAACCTTGAAAATAAGTTGTACGTACAAGGGAATACCATTCAGACTGCTCACATGGTCACTAAGCATAGAGTTTTAAGCGATAAGCATAGTGTTCCCATTATAGATAAACCAAACCCTGAGTACAATAAGTAAGCAAAGGCGGCTAAAAATGTAATCTATGATGGCAATGAGATTCTTAAACCTAGACAGACACCTAGTTGCATGGAGTGCACTGAGGAAGATAAAAAATTAGATGATACATCTAGGGAGAAAATGGATAAGAAGTTTAATGATCTTGAGTGCAAAAAGATAACATAATAGTCAAACCCCATGACTACAAAAAGGAAAATTGGATTTCCTTAAACAAATTTAAGCCTCAAACTTTGTTAACACATGAACAAGTTTTCTGGAAAAAGGACTTAGATAAGCAAAAAGCTGAAAATCTTGTTGAAACAAATCCTCCCCTTAGAAAAATGCCTGCAGCAACTGTGTATCCTCCAAATACACCAATGCATCTAGTTCCAAGAACTATTGCCACTAAAAGCAAGACCTTAATTAGTCAATATGTTATATTTCAATTATTTTTTGATTTTGAGAAAACGTGTAAGAAAAGGATCACACCCACTGGGATAACTGAAGGGAAAGGGGTTTTGAGCAAACAAAAGAATGCTATCTAACTGAGGTCATGCCTTTCTTCAAACAACTAAAAGATCATTTTGAGAGTCTTAAAAAGGGGATGGATACAGATATTAAAGGAATGGAAAAGGAATTTGATGCAATGATAGTTGAGGTTAGTGACTATGAGCGAGCATTAAAATATAATGAGATTGAGAGGAAGAACTTGCATACTTTAAATGAGAATCTTATTTCTGAATGTATCTCCCAAGATGTGTTCTATACTGCCACTAATTGTTCTATTACTGCGTCTCAATTTCATGAATTATCTGTTGCTTTGAAAGTCTCTCATGATCGTGTCATTGAGCTTGAAATCAAAAACTATAAACTAAGTGAGAAAATTGAACAGGATGATCATGATAATTTGGTAAAACGTTTTTCTAAGCTAGAAGTTGAACATTTTGATTTACAACTAAAATATCAACATCTCAAAGAAAATGTTAAAACCTCAAATATCAAGACATCCTCGGATGTTCCTGAGTTTGATGCAGTTTTTGAAATAAACAAACGTGATGAACAGATTCAAGCTCACTGTAACACAATCAGAAAGTTGAAAGCCCAAATTTCTCAATTAAAGGGTGAAAAGAACAATGTGATTGGCTCCCAAATGCCTCCTCCTTTAGATTCTCAGAATTCTCAAACGTTTCATCTTCAAAACTTAGTTAATGCTTTACAAAAGGAAAATGAGAGTTTTCTAGAAGAAAATGAAAAGTTAAACGACATTTCAAGAGTTATATGATTCAATGAAAGTCACTCGTAACAAGAACAATGAAAAAATAACTTCTTTACAAAAGGAAATTGAGAATCTGAAGAGTCAGGTAAAAGGAAAAATGCCAATGACCAATGGGCAGAATGTTGCTTCAAAGGTCATGTTTGTAATAAATATGCTTTGTCTATGAAATATGTTCCTCGTCATCTTAGAAATAACAAACTTGCTATTCAAACATATTTCTCATACCTTAAGGACAGCCTAGAATGTCTCCGTGAGATTGTAGAACTTCTAGAATGATTAATTACAATATGCCCTAAATCCCTAGGTGAGCAAGTCAATCCCTTGATACCCTGTTCTATGCCTAGTGCCAAGTATGCAAGTCATTCAATGCCCAATGTTATGAATGTGAACTTTAGTATGCCTTCAAATAGTTCAGATCCCAGCACCTCCAGTGTTAAGAAAGTGAACCTCAGTGTGCCTTCAAATAGTTCACATCCCAGCACATCAAACAAGAAATGCAAAAAGTAGCAAAACCAACTAATGTTCCCATTCCCTCTACAGAAGTAATCAGTGACATTAAAGCAGTAGGTCAAAGTCTCACGACAATACAAGGAATGATAGGACCTCGCAAGCTAAGAATGTGCATTGGAAGAAAGTAGAAGATCACCGTAGGGAGAATTTGAATAAAACGAATCGTGTTGATTCTAGTGTTAGCTCGAAGCGTACTGTAATTAATGCGAATTCTACTACTTTTGGCAAAACATGTAATGATGATTGCGTGGTTTCTGTTACTAATCTTGAATGTGGTATGAATGATTTGTCTAATGCTGTCAAATGTCCAGTTAAAACTGTTAATGTTAAAAATCAAGCTAAGAAGGCTAAAAGGCAAAAGCGAAAGAAAGTTAGAAAACAACCCATAGGAAGAACATTTAGTAAGATAGGTTATCAATGGATACCTTTTGGCCATAAGGTCAATCAGTTCTGCCCTCAATCTGCTAAGACAATGCCCACTAGAAAATGGATGCCTACTGGTAGAACTATTCCCTTAAGAAGTGAACATACTTTGAATAGGTCAAATACGGATACTAGCACTGCATCTATTTCTGATGATTCCATTGCTTCTATTTCTGATATGGGTGTTTCTATTTCTGATGTGGGTGTTCCAATCACTGTTACTAACCAAGTGGAACCCATTCTTGCATGGGGATCCCAATTATCCAGTTATCCATTCTTGTCTGTGTTCAACTGCAGATCGTTCAAATCGTTCTATGGTACTTGGACTCAGGCTGTTCCAAGCATATGACTGGAGACCGATCGCGGCTCATGAACTTCGTGAGTAAATTCATCAGGACTGTTAGATTCGGGAACGACCATTTTGGAGCAATTATGGGTTATGGTGATTATGTAGTTGGCAAAAGTGTAATCTCCAGGGTATATTATGTGGAAGGTCTTGGTCATAATTTGTTCTCTGTTGGTCAATTCTGTGATTCCGATCTAGAGGTGGCCTTTAGAAAACATACTTGCTTCGTTAGAAAACTTGATGGTGTGGAATTATTAAGAGGTACTCGTGGTTCTAACCTATACACCATCTCTATCGAAGACATGATGAAGTCTTCTCCAATCTGCTTGCTGTCAAAGGCTTCTAAAACAAAGTCATGGTTATGGCATCGTCGTCTCAATCACTTGAACTTCGGCACCATTAATAACCTTTCCAGAAAGGATCTTGTCAGAGGCTTACCCAGATTAAAATATGAAAAGATCATCTTTGTTCAGCTTGCCAATTGGGTAAAAGCACGAAATATGCCCACAAACCAAAACCCACAAATTCAGAAATGGAAGTTCTTCATACCCTTCATATGGATCTGTGCAGACCTATGAGAGTGCAAACGATAAATGGGAAGAAATACATTCTAGTAGTTGTTGATGACTACTCTCGATTTACTTGGGTAAAGTTTTTGAGGACAAAGGATGAAACTCCAGATGTCATCATCAAACTAATTAAACAGCTTCAGGTTCGACTCAACAATACAGTCAGAATTGTTCGAACAGACAATGGCACAGAGTTTGTTAACAAAGACTTAATTCAGTTTTATGAAAGTGTTGGAATCAGTCATCAAAGAAGTGTTCCACGAACTCCTCAACAGAACGGTGTAGTTGAAAGACGAAATCGAACTCTTGTGGAAGCCGCAAGAACAATGCTAATTTATTCAAAGGTTCCAATGTTTCTATGGGCTGAAGCCATTGCCACTGCTTGCTACACCCAAAATCGTTCCCTTATACACACCTCTCATGGAAAAACTCCATATGAACTTGTTCATAAACGAAAACCTTATCTCTCCTACCTTCGTGTGTTTGGTGCTTTGTGCTATCCAACAAATGACGGTCAAGACTTAGGTAAATTAAGAGCAAAGGCGAATTGGAGTTTTTGTAGGTTATGCACCAAACAAGAAGGGTTACCGAATCTACAACAAGAGAACCCGAAATATCATGGAAACAATTCACGTTACGTTCGATGAGTGACGGTCAAATGGCTCCGGACAATCCAGTTCTGGACCCGCACTCAATTTTCAAAATAGTCCATCAGGTTCTACTCTTGTTTCTACTCCCTCTCCAGCAACTCCTTATGTACCTCCATCAGAAGATGATTTAAAGAAATTGTTTGATCCAATGTTTGATGAACACTATGAACCAAATGCTGATGAAATGATAATTCCATCAACAGAGGCTGCTCCTATCCCTATGAATGAAGTCAACCCTTCAGTCTCAATATCATTAAGTCAAGAAGCGCCTGCTGCTGATCACTCTGTCTCATCAACAAATCATCAATCATCGAATGTACATCATGGAATTGTTTCTGGCATCAATGATGAAGTTAATCCCTTTGCTACTCCTGAAGATGCTCCATTTGAAAACATATTTGCTCCTGAATCATCATCAGAACCATCTTCATCAGGAGATATCGACTCTGCTACTTCAGTTCCACAACAACAACCACATGAACACCTTAGAAAATGGACACATGATCACCCATTGGACAACATCATTGGAAACCCTTCTCGTCCTGTATCCACTCGTAAACAACTTGCTACTGATGCCTTATGGTGCTTCTTCAAATCCGTACTCTCTAAGATCGAACCTAAAGACATTAAAACTGCTATGAATGAAGACAGCTGGTTCAATGCCATGCAAGAAGAAATTCATGAGTTTGATCGATTAGATGTATGGGAATTAGTACCTGCTCTAGAATGTGCTATGATCATTGCTCTAAAGTGGATCTTCAAAGTGAAGCTTGATGAGCATGGTAATGTTTTAAAGAACAAGGCTCGATTGGTTGCAAAAGGTTACTGTCAAGAAGAGGGTATTGACTTTGAAGAATCATTTGCTCCTGTTGCTCGTATCGAGGCAATCAGAATCTTCTTGGCTAATGCGCTAAGTAAGAACATGGTAGTATATCGATGGATGTGAAAACCGCCTTTCTTAATGGAGATTTAAAGAGGTGGTTTACGCAGCCACCAAAATGAGGGTTTTGTGAATCCAGAGCATCCTACTCATGTCTATCGCTTGAAAAAGGCCCTTTACGGCTTAAAGCAAGCTCCTAGAGCATGGTATGATACGCTATCAAAGTTTCTTCTATCTACTGGATTCAGCAAGGGAGCAGTTGATCCTACATTGTTCACCAGGAAGTCAGGCAAACATTTAATTCACGTTCAAATTTATGTTGATGATATTATCTTTGCCTCGACTGACCCCAATGAATGTGATCGTTTTTCAAATGAAATGGGTTCCAAATTTCAAATGTCAATGATGGGACAAATGTCATTTTTCTTGGGATTACAAATTTCACAAAGTCCCGGAGGCATTTTTATAAATCAATCTAAATATGCAAATGAGATTTTAAAGAAATTTGGATCCCTGATTGAACGTACTAAACTAGATGAGGACCACTCAGGGATCATGGTAGACCAAACGAAATATCGTAGTATGATTGGATCCCTGATGTACCTCACAGCTAGTAGACCAGAAATCTTGTTCGCTGTTTGCATGTGTGCTAGATACCAGGCTAAGCCTACTAAAAAGCACCTTGAAGTGGTTAAACGGGTCTTTTGGTATCTCCAAGGAACCATCAATATGGGACTATGGTACCCGAAGGACACCAGTATGTCACTAACAGCCTATGCAGATGCTGATCATGCAGGATGTCAAGATACACGTCGTAGTACATCAGGAGGTGCTTAGTTTTTGGGTGATAAGCTTGTGAGTACTTCTATTTCCTCTACAGAGGCTGAATACATAGCCATGTCATCTTGTTGTGCTCAAATCCTATGGATGAGATCCCAATTATCTGACTATGGCTTTGAATTCAACAAAATCCCTCTATACTGTGATAATTAGAGTGCTATTGCTCTCTCATGCAACAACGTTCAACACTCAAGAGCAAAGCACATCGATATTCGACATCATTTCATCCGGGAGCAAGTGGAAAACGGTGTGGTGGAACTCTATTTTGTAAAGTCAGAATACCAGTTAGCAGACGTCTTCACCAAAGCTCTTCCAAGAAAACGTTTTGAGTTTATTCTTCCTCGACTTGGCTTGAAAAGCCTTCAACCACAAACACTCAAACGTCTTCAGGAAGAAGACGAGGAGTAAAGGTCTTTCTTCATCCATCTTTTGTATATATTTATTCAAAAAAAAAAAAAAATACAAAATTATAAAACCAACAAAAAGCAAATAGAAAAATATAAAACTTTCAAAAATCCATAAAAATTTGAAAAACTCGAAGAAAAAAAAATTTCAAAAAAAAAATTGTTGTCTTTTTGTCATGTTTTTTTTCCTCGATTCGATAATATCTACGGTCTTTGTGCTATCATTCAAAGAATGACACGGGACTTTAGATGTTGTTCGAATGTTTCTAAAAAAAATAATAAAATAAAATAAAATTATATATTTTTGGGAGAAAGTAAAACAATGGTTTATTGTCATTTCAGGCAGTAACCCGCTTTTCAAAGAAAGAACAGAGAGCCATGCTTTATCTCATGTTTCAAACCTAATGCTCTGATTCTAAAAACAAATGTTTGTCACTAACAAGACAAATGTTTAATCTCAAATATTTTTCCTTCTAAAGATTCCTCTGAAAAATATTTGCAATCTTTTGAAAACTCAATTGTTTTGAAAACACTTCGGACTCTATTTTTGAAAATCAAAAGAACTTATCAAGTGTCAAAATCTCAATCCATCAATCAACAACTTTCGTCATTGATTGAGGGGGGAATGATTTTTCAATTAAATCAAAAAGTGTTCTTTTCAAACAATTAGCACTTAAATGAGCAAGGTCTACTCTAAATGGTTTACAATATTTTACACAATTGGTTTAAGACCTTGATTATTACAATGTTTTCTAAAAGGATACTCAATCATCTTTTATCTTTGGAGTCTTATGTTTCAAACTTGATCCTTATCGGTTAAAATGTTTTCATAAGAAAGTCACTGTTCTCCTCAAAAGCTTTCAAAATCAATTTAAATCAACAAGAGATCACAAATCTCAAATGATTTGATAATTGTGATCGGGGGAGAATTTGTGATTTAAATTGGATTTAAACTGATAATTCGATAAATGGTTTCATAAGTGTTTAGCATGTTTTCCTCCCCGCATGTGACAAACGATTTCAAATTTTCCATGCACATGTTGAGGGGGAGCATCTACTTTAAACCTCAAATTATTGAAACGTGATTGAATTGTCTCTAAGTGCAGGTTCCCTCTAATATGTGCAAAACTCTTTCAAACTTCGAGGCACATATTGAGGGGGAGCAAACTTTTGAAAACCTCATCCTTCCTCAAAATGTTTTATCTACTCAAATTGATTGGGAAGTGATGATGATCATTTTAGAAAATGTTAATCAAAAGATTGGACCTTTCATTCTTAATCTAACGATTTCAAAGATCTCTTGCCTCCATGTGCTAAACAATTTCTGAATTTGTATGCATATGTTGAGGGGGAGCATTTCTAAAATATCAAAACAATTAAGATACAAAATGCTTTGATTCTATATCACAAGTATCTTGATTGATTTTCAAATGGTTTTCAATTGGTTCCAATGGCAGATGAACAATACCAAAAGACCGACCAACTTTACTTTATGTATGGTGATATAAGGATGATAAGGTTAGGTTGAGTTCCCATGATCCGCCAGAACCGGAGGGATCTACCCAGGACAATCCACTAGATAGTGTAGAAGTCCTTAGGTATGATGAAAAAAGGAGAAAAGTGAGATATGGGAAGAGTGCGGACTGAGACTGAGCTAGTACTGGAATAAACCCAACAAGGTTCTAGTTATGAAGTCTCGGTAAGCACTGAAGGGGTTGAAGAATGAAAAAGAATTGAATGAGAAAAGGGTGAAAACAAATAGCCCTCCAATTATTCAACCTTAGGGCAGAAACCGGGTTCAATTCATATGCTACTGGTGGTTACCAAGGTAACATCGGTATTGAAGACAAGACGTCATGGACCCAGTGACGCACTGCACTTCAACTTTCCAAACCACTCAAGTTCCTCTTAAAAGGACTTGTTTCATTCTCACGGGGAACCGACATAATCTATCGACTTTCTCTTAGAGATTGTTGATATTGAAAAGGAGACCCTCTCCCTAGTCTCCGGCATAGGAACCAAATATGCACAATTGAGTCTAGAGCCACGAGATCATCATATAAATCTCTTTAGGACACTTTCAATGAAGACTCTCTGTTTCACACAATGTGGAAAGAGAGATTATATCTTATGAGTCCTACGCATTATCCTTGTGGTATTGCCAGAACATCTGAGTGATATGCATACATATTCACAATGAAGATGGAAAGCCTTCTGGAGCCAACATCAAACAAGCTCCTGGTGGGTGGCATGTGAGATCTATCCAATAGATCAACCATGTGACAACTGAACAGAAACAATGGGGCGATTCAATCTTTTGAATCAATCCGGGTTCAGGTTATGGATTGACGGATACCTTTAAAAACCGGTTGTTGTGCTTAAAAACTCTTTTCTTTAGCACATCGACTGTGTACTTATTCTCAAAATAAAAGGTGTTTATGATTGATAATTGATTTTCATTAAAACCTTCGTTGTATTGCAAAAACAATTTCTATTGAGCAATACCCGATTGTTTTTCAAATCTCTTTTCATCAATCAGTGAATCTCATTTCACTCACTCCGTGTTGTCTTCTTTGAGACGTTCCGGTTTGAGAACAGCTAGAGCAGCTGCGAAACCCTGTCAAGGAAATTCTTCTAATTTACCCTGATCACAGGCAGTACTTGTACTGATCAACGGGGAACCGTGGGCGTGTACCTCAATTCAATGAAAGTGATCAAAGACACTTTCGTATGCTTTATTGCTAACTGTCTTATGCAGGTACACCTCGACGTTTGCAGCTGATCAGAATGGAGCGGTCAATCCATAGCCGCATGCTCACTCAACACATTCAATTCCAAAGATATCATGATTAGTGCATCAATGACTCTGATATTTTCACTCCATGCTTCTGCTACGCTGCTGCCAATATCATGAATCAACTAAAGCTTCTGCTACTCTGATAAGAATATATCATGAACCAGAATGTGAGCATGTCGGTCCAAATGTCACAACATCACATAATACCAACACCACAAAGGATGAGTTAGAGATTAATGTGGCTGATGATCTCAAAGCTGACTCAAAACTCAGTATCACGTGGATCAGTTAAAGACCTCCACTCAGATTATCCAAACATGCAAAAATGAAGAATCAAAGACTACGAGCTACAGAACAAAGAACATGAACAAGAATTCAAGAATTATCTCAATGAAATATCTGGTTGTATTCTATGTAATTTTAATGTGTGTTTGAGGTGACCTCCCTTAGAGGGAGATTGTTAGGATTTGGAAAATCCAGTAGTTAAAGTGTCGGTCACCTCAAGTATATGTAATCGTTAGAAAGCTCGTAGTCGTAGTTATTTAATGTTATGTAGTATTTAGTTAAGTAACACCGTGGAGGACGGACGGGTCTTTACCCACTGTATGCCTGATCCACAGCCCGTCAGGTGGCGTTTTATGTAATGACTATAAATACTCTCTACCTCCCAAGGTAGATAGTTGGAGCTCATAATAAGATTTTTCTTTCTCTCACTAAAGTTCCCAAACCTCTAATTTTCTCTCTCTAAAAATCATCTTATACGCCTACTTTATTTATGGTTTGATGTGTATGTGAAATCCAATATGTTGCATTTTTAGACCCACAAAAATGCACCGCAAAAGATAAAACTAAAAAGCTACTCACTTTGACTTGCATAGGCATTTGTGGATTGACCAACAGTATGAGCATCAGCATCTGAATTTGACCGTTGCATGGATGTTGTGGAGGGCTGCTTCAGGCGCCTTTTTCTTCGTTGTGACTGATGAGTAAAATTTTCTAGAGCACTTGCTTGGACATTGCCATCTCTGCGAATCGCTGCAACCCAAAGAAAGGAGTAGAAAAGTTCAGCTGATTTTTAGAACCCTAAAAATGCATCGGAAAAGGTAAAACTAAAGAATCACTCACATTGACTTGCATGACTATCCGTGGACTGAACAACGGTATGAGCATGACCAGCAAAATTTGGTTGGTCCATGCATGGTGTGGAGAACGGTTCCAAGCGTCCTTTTCTTCCTAGTCCAATTTAAAAATCTCTTGAGCATCTGATCTAATCATTGTAAAGTGCTGTGTAAAAATAATATATAGTAAAGGACCTTTGTTTGCTTCCATCTTATTAGGAGTCATTGGTTGACCAACGGTGCAGACATAACTGGATGAACCGGACACCTGAACACTTGGACCGCCCGTTCCAACCTGTTTGCTGTCCGGATGCTTTCTTGGCCTGCCTCTCTTTTGAGGCTGCGGTGAAAATCCAAGATCATCTGCGCTCACTCCTAACCCAATTAAAAAAACCTCATGAGAACTCGGTCTAATTATTTTAATGTGTTGCGTCAAAAGGAAATGCAGCAAAGCACCTTTTTCCGCTCCCATCTTATTAGGAGTCACTAGATTGTCAACAGCGTGCACATAAGTGAAAGAATCACCCACCTGACCATCCAAACTACCCACGTCAACCTGCTTGCTTGCAGTCTGCTTACTCGGCCTGCCTCTCTTTCGAGACTGCTGCGAAGCTGTGTTATCATTTGCAGACAATCCTACCATGATTAAAAAATTCTCATAAGAACCTGATCCAATTATTTAAAAATGCTGTGTAAAGAAAAAATACATCAGAACACCTTTGTGAAGGCCAACTCCTTTGCTGGCCAGGTGTTTCCGCAACCTAACTCTTCCTAGACTTTCTTGTGAACATGCAACACCATCTACAGCTGACCCTGGCCCAGTTTAAAAAATACCATGAGAATCTAATTGAATCATTGTAAAGTGCTTTGTAAAGACTAAAAACATGAAACAGTCTTTACCATGGTTTTTTAAAGGAGTCTTTGGCAAATGCGGCTCCGAATTGTCTGTGATATTGTCACTCACCCCCGAAGAACCACCCACCGGTGCATAGCCTACCCCCGTATGACCACTATAATATAAAGGCATCTCTTGGCCTGTATTGTGTATGCCTTGTTCCTGAACAACATCTACAAATGAAAAACCACATAAATGCATAAATGTTGTGACAATGAGTCTTTGCCAACGCTGCAACGACAGCCAAAAGTCACCACAGTGGCATGCCAAAAAAGAATTCATAAAAACGCAACACACCTAAAAAAAACTTACGAAGCCAGGAACCATATATAGTACCTGTGGTAACCGGTCGAAGCGAATCAGGTAAAGCATCATCTAATCCCCGTGCTGGTGTTGGCACACCTGTGCACCACAAAAGCACATGAAACATAGAAAGAGTAACAAAATGAAAAAAACAAAGTGCCAAAGGACGCGCAACCCAAAACGTTAGGGTGCTGGCATATACCTGGTAGTCAAGGATGATGTGGCAGATAGTTTGACCTCCTACCTAGAAAGAAACAAATAAACATATGCATAAAATAGGAGAGCCATAAAATGAATAGAACATGTAATTGGAAATATAGTAACTGTACCGCAACGTACTTCCTGTGATACTCCCCGTAAAACAAAGTGTTGAGGTTCTGTATGCGCACGAAATGGTGCAGTTACACCAGCAGCAAAATCCAATACGTAAGGACCAGTAACATAAGCATGTGTCGTTTGAAAGGCGGAGACAGCCGATGCAATGACCTCAGGCATTCCACATTCACTAAACCCATGAACATTTGCAACATCATTTTGTATGACTTTTTCACATGGCCGGTCGCGAATGTTTTGAGAGTCAGGTATAGTTTTTGAATTCATAGTTACAAAAAACAGCGCGTAAACAAATAACAAAGACAGCACCCAAAAATTAAATCAGTGTAACATATTGGATTTCACAAACACACAAACAATCACAAATATGGGGCGTACAATATGAGGTTTTAGAGAGAGAAAGTGGAAGATGGGAGCCTTTCTAGAGAGAGAAAGTAAACAAAAGAAAGAAGGTTAGATTGAGTTAAAGGTCCAACCCTCTACCTTGGGAGGTAGAGGGTATTTATAGTTTTACATAATATGCTTTCCTGACGGGCTGTGGATCAGGCATACAGTGGGTAAAGACCCGTCCTTCCTCCACGGTGTTACACTAAACTAAACTACGCTACAAACTAACTAATTAACTACTAGATAACGTAAATAACGACACGTCTACGAGCTAACATATGCTAGACCATAATTGGGGTGACCGACACTTTAACATGGAATTTCCAATTCCTAACAATCTCCCCCTAAGGTAGGTCACCCCATGAAATACATTTTGCATCCTAGCATTCTATCTTTGTCTTTAGTTCTGAGCTCGTAGACTTCAATTCTTCAAGTTCCGCAAACTTTGTGCTTTAGTAGCTATTCTTCAAAGTCCGCATAGTTTTGTACTTTTAGTGGAGGCTTTTAACTGATCCACATCTTTGATGATCTTCGAGCTTTCTTCGAGATTATCAGCCACAGTAAATCTCTGGATCACCCTTTATTGTGTTGCCATTATGTGATGTTGTGACTTTTGGACCGACATGCTCACACTTTCTGGATCATGACATCTTTTCATCAGAGTAGCGAAAGCTTTTACTGGCTTAAGATATTTGCAGCAGCGTAGCAGAAGCATAGTATAAAAATATCTGAGCCAGGTCATGTAGATTAGCACTTGTCATGATTTCTTCAATTTAAGTGTGGATGTTGTGAGCATGCGGCTTTGGATTAACTTCTCAATTCTGATCAGCTGCAACCGTCCAAATGTACCTGCAAACAACAATTAGCAATAAAACACACGAAAGTATCTTTGATCACTTTCGTTGAATTGAGGTACACGGCCCACGGTTCCCCGTTGATCAGTACAAGTACTGCCTGTGATCAGGTATAATTCCGAAGAATCTCCTTGAGAAGGTTTCGCAGCTGTTCTCAAACTGGAACGTCTCAAAGAAGACAACACGGAGTGAGTGAACCAGCAAATTGAGATTTACTGATTGATTAAAAATGATTTGAAAACAATCGCGTATTTCTTGAAGAAAGAGTTTTGCAATACGACGAAGGTTTTATAAGAAAAATAAATTTTCAATTATAAATACCCTTTTAATTTTGAAAGATTAATACACAGTCGATGTGCTAGAGAAAAGAATTGTTGAGCGCAACGACCAGTTTTTCAATGGTATCCATCAATCCATTTCCTGGACCAAGGTTGATTCAAGAGTGAATCTCCCCATTGTTTCTATCCAGTTGTCACAAGCTTGATCTTTTGGAAAGATCTCACATGTCACCCACCAAGAGCTTGTTTGATGTTGGCTCTAGAAGGATTTCCATCTTCATCGTAAATACTTTTACATATCACTCGGATGTTCTGGCAATACTACAAGGATAATGCGTAGGACTCTTAAAATATTCTTACTTTCCACATTGTGTGAAACAGCAAGTCTTCATTAATTTTGTGTCCCAATGAGATATTGTGGATGATCTCTTGGCTCTAGACTCAATTGTGCACATTTGGTTCCTATGCCGGAGACTAGGGAGAGGGTCTCTTTCTTCAATATCAACAATCTCTAAGAGAAAGTCGATAGATTATGTAGGTTCCCCGTGAGAATGAAACAAGTCCTTTTAAGAGGAACTTGAGTAGCTTGGGAAGTTTAGTGCAGTGCATCACTGGGTCCATGATGTCTTGTCTTCAATACCAGTGTTACCTAAGTAACCACCAGTAGCATATGTATTGAACCCGGTTTCTGCCCTAAGGTTGAATTATTGGAGGGCAATTTCTTTTCACCCTTTTTCACATTCAAGTCTTTTTCATTCTTCAACCCCTTCAGTGCTTACCGAGACTTCATAACTAGAATCTTGTTGGGTTTATTCCATTACTAGCTCAGTCTCAGTCCGCACTCTTCCCATATCTCACTTTTCTCTTTTTTTTTCATCATACCTAAGGACTCTACACTATCTAGTGGATTATCCCTAGGTAGATCCCTCCGGCTCTGGCGGGATCGTAGGAACGAATACCTAACCTAACCATCCTTATAACACCATGCATAAAGTAAATTGGTCGGTCTTTTGGTATTGTAATTTCCTTCTCAAAACCAATTGAAAAATCATTTGAAAAATCAATCAAGGTACTTGTGATATAATATCAAAGCATTTTGTACCTTAATTGTTTTTGATCTTTTAGAAATGCTCCCCCTCAACATGTGCATATGATTTTGAAATTGTTTAGCACATGGAGGCAAGAGTTATTTGAAATGATTTCTTGATCACAATTTCCTTAGAAAAAGCCATTTGAATTTCTTTGGTAAATTCTCCCCCTCATTATGTGCATAGGATATTTGAAATCATTTTATCACATAGAGGAATGAGTTCTTTTGAAGTATATTCACGATCACAGAAGCCATTAAGAAACCATTTGCTCCCCCTCAATATGTGCATCGATAAACGAAAGAGTTTAGCACATATTAGAGAGAACTTGCACATTGAATCAAAACGATCATCATTTATCAAATTTCATTATTAAATAACAGATTCTCCCGTGATCAAAAATATCAAACCCTTTGATATTTTGGATCCCAAGTGATTTAATAAGGTTTAGAAAATATGGGAGAAAATGTGGCCTGGTTTAAATACTCATCTTGTTTTTGGATAAATGCTCCTCCTCAACATGTGCATTGTATGTTTGAAATCGTTTGGCACATGGAGGCAGGAGTGCCTTTAAAGGACTAAAACCAATTCCATTTAAACAAATTTGAGATTTAAATCACGATCTCTCCCCCGATCAAAAATTTTAAACCATTTGAGATTTGTGATCCCAATTGATTTAAATCATTTAAAAGATTTTGGGGAAAGATGTGGCTTGATTTAATTTTGAAAAAATGATTGATACGGATCAATTTTAGACATTAAAGATTGTTAGTGTCAGGTATGATAGTATTTAAGAGATCTTTAAGTAAAATAAAACAATTTCACAATCAAACAAGAACAAAAAAAATTTCATTTTGTAAGATCTTTGAGTTTTAAAGAAAATCATACCATGGCATAACGTTAAATCTTTAGATCACCACTTTGTTTTTGTACAAACCGGACTTTTATGAAGAAATATCGTTTGAAAATATTTTATTTTAAATCACTCAAGATTTGACAAAATAAAGTCCGATTGATTTCAAAACTTTGAATCCGATTTATTTTCAAAACAATATTTTTCATTTTCAAAACAATATTTTTCAAAATTGTTTAAAAATGGAGTAATTCACTACTTGTCCAGCACAAAGCTACGTTAGGTGGTTAAGCTGATTTTGTTGTTGTTGCTGAAGGCTGGAAGAAAACCGTCTACAGAAGCAGTGAGATCTCTGAAGTTGCATCTATCGTGCCAACTATCCATGGAGAGATCTGATTAAGCTCCGTTTCTTCTTTTGTCGACCCAAGATATAATTACCCTTTCCTTTCGGCATCCAATCATCTTCATTTGTAGGATCCGGATCGGGAACATTCTTTTATACCATGATATCTGCATATGTTAGTGGACACAAACAGATATATGGTGGTCGACATCACCCAAACAGCAATCGACTAATAAAAATCAATCCAACATATCAATCAGTTCACATAAGGCATGGGATTTATGTGTTCATCAAACTCTAATCATCTAATTCTAAAAATCATATCCTAGGCACCTAGTGTTGGTTTAATGGATAAAATATTAATAGATGTGTGTTAGGATCGAACTCGAGACCTATGAGATTGCACGCGTTGCGTATGAGATTTAATTATATTAAGTCACAAAATATTTATATGGTTGAACTATGAAAAAGGAAGGGGTTGAGTGTCGAGTTTTGAAACTTAAAAAGGTGCTTGCAATGACTTGTTAGACAAAGTTTAATGCTATATATATACACACCCTTTTGGTCTTTTGGATTGATTTGTACAGATAAAGAAAAATAAAATAAACGATCGACACAAACCTTTTCTCTTGATATGTTAAATATCGAATGATGATTGAGATATTTTACTAAATATGATATACATGCATGCAGACATACGCATGTGCATGACTTTAAGGTTTTCCTTACCTATTGCATATATAGGTTTGACAGATATATGATAAAGGTTTTGACTATTTATATTTATTATATTAAAGCTAAACCTTGTTTGTTGTATGCTTTAATCGTGACTTGAACTAGCATTCTAATTAAATCGCTAACAATACGCGCGTACATGATCGTAGAGAAATCCTATTTTGGATTTTGGTGATTTACACTATTCGACTTTATTAAGTCGACTAGCACTCAAACTCTTATTAGGATTCATCTCAATTGCTAGTTTTGTGGATTTGATTCTTGTTCGGCTAGAATCAATAAAGGTACGCATACTTTATTCTTTAGTTAATTAATTATTCATTATATGTTCATATACGCTTCCGCACTTGCTTTGATGTTTTGTGTTTTTATATATGATTGTCATAGTATATAATTCCAACAGTGGCATCACGAGTCATTGGTTTTAATGAGTAATTAATTACTAAACACGTAAAAAACGGATATTGTATTGTGTTTGATATGATTTATTCTAGGGTTTTGGTTATGATTATATAAACCCTAATTTTAGGGTTAGGGCTTTTGCCCTAATTTGGTTTTAAAAATCTTTTATGGATCGAAATTTTTTTTATGGGTGGAAACCCTAAAATTTTTTAGTCGATTTCCTTAAAATTTTTTTAGGGTTTATATTAATTGTTATGTTATCTATATCGAAACCTAGATTTAATATATTTGTTACGCGATAAATTCATGAATAAAGTGTTATGTGACATGGAATTGTATGCGATCTTGTGACAACGTGAATAATTGTTATGTTATATCCATGATGATACATGCATGTTCGTCATGGATGGTTGCTTGAATATTTAATTGTTAAGATTGGTTATGCGAAAATTAATTGTTAAGTTTTATACACATGTATATTTCGGATAAGTTACTTTGATAAAATTGTTTAATTGTTGAGACATATTTAATTACGATAAATCTTGAATTGGGGAAGACTCCAATTATGTATATTAATGAATCAATTATGTGCAATTTGGTATATTATTAATTATGGGTTTACGCAATCGATTCGTCGATGTATGTGGCTCACTTTCAATTGAGAGAGTGAAAGCCCTAATTAATATATACATTAATTTAACCTAGACATTGATTATTAATAGGTTTTATTGAATAAGTTGCATGTGGCTACTTGTTTACACGTATAAATTGTTTATTATGTGCGCATTGTTTTTTAGTAGTTTATTTTTTATTGGTATTACTTGTTTGTTTATTATGTGCGACAGTTTTAAGCAAAGGGTAATTTTGAATAGAAAAATAATACGGACTAAACAATGGTGAAATTTGATTTGTTTGAAGAGTTAAGTTTTCAATAGTTTAATTGATTGGTGACTTTGGTACAAATGGTCTGAACGGCTCACCCACTAGAATGAACTATAAAGGGGTTAATAAAGAAGTGCGCACAGTCACACTAAAAGGATGTCTAAGGTTATGCTTTGCGCTTACCTGGTCCTCTGCCCCCTGTAAGTTCGAATGGAGCTATGTGCAACTCATCTTAAGGGCGAATTAGTTTTAATTCCATGCGCCACTTCGGTGGTAATTATCCGAAACACTAAGTGTTTACACTTATGCAAAAGTACGGTATAATGGATGATAATTAACACTAAATTCCTTGATTGGTGAACCCAATACCTCAATCAAAACTTTGATAATTTGATCTTTATGAATTGGTAATAAAAAGTTTTTTATTAAAATTATGCTACAAGATGAATTCATGACATCTTTGTACATATTTGATTTGACCACATAAAATCAAAACTAGTACCCTTTTAAAATTAAGTTATATGCCATCTAATTAAAGGGACACTTGAAGTTGCAATTTACGTCATGACAGTACTTGGCGAGATTGTAATGGAGAGGTAAATCTCTATGTAAAGTCAACCTTACATGGACATATTTGCAGTTCTTTAAGTTAGACACTTAAATTGAGTAGGAAGTGAGACTTGGACTCAAGGCATAAGATGGGATGAAACATGTTTATATTTGCAATAGCGTTGGAAAATATAAATCCCATAATGATCTAGGAATTGGAAATTGTTTGCCAATTATTGTTCGACAGATTACCCTATTATGTGCTTTCGTTACTAGCAGATCAACCGATGTAATGGAACTACGATAATTTGGATCCTAGTTTTCGAGAAAATTCTATGGTTATATGAATATTACCTTGGGTATTTTATTTTCTTGAAAAGTTTAATTATCGAAAATACTAAAATTGAATTTTGCTAATTCTTTAAATGTATTAATGCAACATTAAACCGTAAGTGAAGGTTATTCCTGTATTGGTAAATTGATCTACACCTGTAAGGTTTTTTGGTAGAGTCAACTTTACTAAAAGAATGAACCTAGTCCTCTATTCATAAGAAAGAGTGAGATTCAATCCTATTCCTTTTCATGAATGAAGAAATGTATGATAGGAAAATTAGAATTGTCTAAATTCTAGATACATAACTCGTAAGCGAATTTTAATAGTTAAGAAAATTGCATATTTTTGAGTTATTAAATTAGAAGCTAGACTAATTTGCTGCAAAATTGATAAAAGACAAACTAGTATATTTTATCTAGTTTTTTTGTTTTGACCATTTAAAAATACTACTTACAATTGTTGGAATAGTAGAACTATTAAGAAAGAAATTGCATTCCCAATTTTTCAAGTTAATAGCATTGATGGATAGTTCATCATCTACATAGTAGAATACACTCTTTAAGTACATAAGTAATTGTTATGTATGGACTTTCTCAAAGGTGTAGGGAAGTAAATAGAACACTATTTTCTTTCACTGGTTAATGAAACACTTACAATGTTGTCAAATCCAGTGGGAGTATGTTGTTCTTATTACTGAATAAGGAATTAATGTAATGATCTCTAATTCAGTGGGAGTTACAAGCTTTGTCATCTTGGTAGTAACCCAGATTATCTCTAGAATGTCTTAAGATAATTACTTTCCACTTGTAGACACTTATGTTTTCAAGGATAGTCATGTACGTTTCCTTATTAGACAATGAAGTGGTTCTACATCTACTAGTTATGCTAATATCAATGACACAATCATATTAGTCACATAAACAAACATATGTCGTGTTGTTTATCTGCTACATGATGTTGTTCCATGCACAAGTGGGAGAAATCTATATTGTGTGCAAGGTACAACATATAGGTATGATTTAAAGGATTCTCTTGACTGCAAGGTAAGAGACTAACGTTCTAATATAACTTGTACATATCTAATTTAAGAAACACTTGGTGTTGCAATTTACGTCATGTGAGAACTTGGCGAGATTGCAACAACAAAGTAAATCTCTATGTGAAGTCAGACCTTGCATGGACATATTTGCAGTTTCTAAATTAGACAAGTATTTAGAACATGTGTCAAAATGATATATAAGACTACTTCAAATTAAATATTTATGTATTATTAGAATGACATAAATAAATGAAGTAATCTAATACTACTTCAATTTGTTTATTTATGTATTTTGGAATGACATAAATGAAAAATAATGTAGTCCTACATTATTGTGAAGTAAATAAATTAACTTGAAATTACTATTGAAACCAAGAGTTGTGTTCATAATTACTTTAGTTAAACATGTTTATGATTCATTGTAAAGACATAAACATAAAGTCTTTTAAGACTTATAATAAAGTAAGACGTTAACTTGTTATGTTTTTTAATTAAGACATATACAAGAAGTCATTGAGTTGATCAATGATTTATAACGTATAATGGGATTATAACTGTTTATGTTTTCTTGATGAGACATGGATATGAAGTGACTTGGTTAAAAGTACTTGTGTTATAAAGCATGCAATTGGCTTGAAAAGTCTATTATACCATTAAGTTGACTTAGTTGGTAAATAGGTAAGCCAAAAGGAATATGTTTATCTTATATATTGTTAGATTGTCTTACAATATTAATTCTAATGAATACCACAAGTTGATGGTATGTTCAGTTAGGAGAATCAAAGTATATTTGATTTGTTTGATTCAAGATAACCATAACTTCTTTCTTAAAAAGTAACAAGGTTAGAAATTGAGTATGGATTGAATATACTCAATATGACTCCAACCTAGAAGATTAATAAAACACCATTTTATTATGGAATGTGATGAATCACATTAAGTTTTAAAATTGAAGATTCTGAATTTGTTAAACTATTTATGAATAGGTTATTAACAAAGTAAAGTCATGAATTATCAATGTGTATTTGTAATGTCCTAAAAAGAGAACAATGTAGTTTTGCTCTAACTGCTAAGTATATATAGATAGTCTATATATTACAAAAGGCAAGTGGGAGTTTTTGTTTTGAAAGATAAAATTACAAGATACATAATCTTCTAAAGCACACTAGTAAATATCATGATGAGGTTAGACATGTAAATGATAGACCTCATGATGATGGAATTTTCATTCATAGATTTGCAAATATATCTCAGATATTTGACTTATATGCTGAGAAATATGAGTTACAGGATTATTGTAAACCTGATAATCATTATGATGGATTACCAAATATTGAATTGGGTAAATTACTCATACTATGAATGTTAAAGATGCTGTCCATAAAGATAATCAATTTTGGAAATTTGGTTTATCTTAATAGTTAGACTAGAGAATGGAAATGAGTTTCTTCAAAGAGATGAAAAACCCTAGTGGTTTGAATTTCTATGTAGAAATCATATGGACAATATTGTACACATATTTAATGCATGTCTTATGACAAGATTATTAATCATACTTAAGCAATTAATTATGATTGAATACTCTTTTCAAGACGCATTAAATATATAAAGATGATAATTGTCATACTTGTCTTCATTAATGTGAAATATGACAATGGAATATCAAAACTCTTTCTTGAGAAATTACTTGAGCGAGGACGGTAAGTAATCGAAAGGTTTTTTGAGTTCATATATATATAATCTTTGGAGGTGTACGAAGTGCAATAATTCATGAAATTATTCTTCTATTTAATTATTAAATCTTAGTTTTGATTTATAATTGAAATAAGATAAATTTTAAGTATTCCTGAAAGCTAGTGGGAGTATTATGTTAAGGTTTCTAAATCTTATATGTTGTATAACATATAGGAAGTAACATTCCTTGTAAGCTAAATGTTAAGTCTTAGATTGGAATGAAACTTCACTTGTAAGATTTAAGAATTGAAACATATAACATTGGAATATATGTGCAGTAAAATAAATGATTCTAATTAAACATGATATATCATTTGGGAAATGGATAAATATCTTTTGACAAGATAGAACATGAATGAATTCTAAGTTTGAAATGTAGATTCATCATGTACATTATGTTTTGTATTAAAATTGTTGTATCATTCTTGAATAAGAAGTGATTTGACAACATTGATATCTAACTAAAAGTTATTAGATAACTTGTGTAATGAATATTCTAATAAGAATTACATCCTCAGCCTGTTGTGTAATGAATATTCTAAAAGAATTACATCCTCAGCCTGGAATTGCTCCTAGATACTATGGATGAACAGTATGTCAAATGTTGTGCAAATTGTCATCAGCTTCAAACTTGAAAGTTTGGAAGACATCAAACATTACACAATAAGATATTAAGGTTTACGGAGTTTCAATGAGCATATTGTTGTTTGTATACAATGATGTTGGTTTAATTGAGATGACACTCAATACTAGTCATGGTAGGATTTTATCTTGTTAATGGCCATATGATCTAGTTGTGCTTATCTAATAGCGCAGTTGCATTATACATTAAAAGAATAAGAATACTTTAAACTTTAAAATGTTTGAAAGTTTAAATTGTCATAAATTGGTGATAGAGGATGTCACACACTTTATGAATTATTATGTGGATTGGTGAATGCACACATACAAGGACTTCACTAATTGAATTCTTGAAATAAGTATTCTCAAAATTACGATAGATCAAGTTGGTTGATTTATGCCTTGTCAACAAGTATGATTGTCATTACTTGAGGCATAATTCATCAACTGGAATTTTCATGCATTGATCTATTTGGTATTTGGATAAGGGATGTTAAACAATTGTTATAATAAATCAAATACTTGGTATGTTTGATTTTATAATATATTGTATCCTATATTTGCATGTTTAATCCGTGAATAAATTTATTTATTCTAAATCGTCCGTTGTCAATTAATGATATGGGAGTATTATTAAACTAAGACAAATCTGAGAGATATGGTAGAATATACTTGAAAGTATATTGATGAGAATGCATACCAATTTCAGATGATATTCAATGAATTGAATATGGGACTTATCCCAACTACATAATTTACTTTGAGGATATTGTTATAAGTAAATTATGAATAGTTATCCTCAGACTTGAGATACCAGATAAGTGTCATGAATGTAGTGCACTTCTGTGGAGCAACTTAACGCTATACGTAACTGGTAGTCATAAGGGTTGTTTCCAAGTGTTTTAAAGTTCGTGGGTTATTCTGGTAGTCAAGATAGAATTTGTTCATTCAAATTTATTTTGGAGTTTAATACTGCTGGGCCCCTCGTAGGTTTGACAAGATGTTTGCATGGCCATGCCCAAAGTTCTCCCCTGAATATGTTCAAAAGATTTGGTAATCTTGCTCAATCACTAATAACGAGAAATAGAATAGTTGAATAAATAATGACTTAATTCCATATCTTTATTTAACATGGTATTAGAAACAAAAGGATAATAATAATGAGAAAACATTAAAAGGTTTTCCAGGAGCCTTGCTTGAGTTGTGCTAGAGGCATCGAAGTGTTGCTAGACGCTAACTGATGTGATCACACTATTAAGATATGTCCAAGTGGGAGCTGTTGGTTTAATGGACAAAATATTAATAGATGTGTGTTAGGGTCGAACTCGAGACCTATGGGATTGCACGCGTTGCGTATGAGATTTAATTATATTAAGTCACAAAATATTTATATGGTTGAACTAAGAAAAAGGAAGGGGTTGAGTGTCGAGTTTTGAAACTTAAGGAGGTGCTTGCAATGACTTGTTAGACAAGGTTTAATGCTATATATATACACACACCCTTTTGGTCTTTTGGATTGATTTGTACAGATAAAGAAAAATAAAATAAACGATCGACACAAACCTTTTCTCTTGATATGTTAAATATTGAATGATGATTGAGATATTTTACTAAATATGATATACATGCATGCTATATACGCATGTGCATGACTTCAAGGTTTTCCTTACCTATTGCATATATATATTTGACATATATGATAAAGGTTTTGACTATTTATATTTATTATATTAAAGCTAAACCTTGTTTGTTGTATGCTTTAATCGTGACTTGAACTAGCATTCTAATTAAATCGCTAACAATACATGATCAGAGAGAAATCCTATTTTGGATGGTGATTTACACTATTCGACTTTATTAATTCGACTAGCACTCAAACTCTTATTAGGATTCATCTCAATTGCTATTTTTGTGGATTTGATTCTTGTTCGGCTAGAATCAATAAAGGTACGCATAATTTATTCTTTAGTTAATTAATTATTCATTATATGTTCCTATACGCTTCCGCACTTGCTTTGATGTTTTGTGTTTTTATATATGATTGTCATAGTATATAATTCCAACACCTAGTCCTTCAACTAGGTTAACATGTTTTACATTTAAGTATATAGGATAATTAGATAAGCTCGTTAGATGATATAGATTTGAAAACATTCTCCCTCTCAATCAATGACATATTTTCTGAAAAGTTTAAAAGCGCTGAAGTCATTGATTGAGTTTTCAATTTTATGAACATTTTGATACTGATTGTTTTTCAAGCAACTCATTTTCCAATTAATTTGTTAAAACAAATATTTTTTGAAGAATTTTAAAGGAAAATATTTGAGTAGGAAATAAAGAGTCCTTCGACATACTTTCCTCAATGTTTTAGGATAATGCATGAAATTTTGAAAATTGGTTTAGCGCAGCACTTTCCTTTCTTTAAAAAAGCGGGTTGCTATCTGAAATAATAGCAAGCCATGGTTTTAAGCACTGGTTACAGTCTGAAATAATTGTAAGCCATATTTTGGGACATGTTTAGAAAGAAAATATTTACACCTCCTGCTTGAACTTCATCTATGGTCCCGTGCCATTATTGAATGACATTTCTAAGGCCGTAGATGTTATCGATACCAGAAGACATGTCTTGAGAAACATATTTTTGGTATTTTTCAATTTTTCTGATTTTGGGCTTTGTTGATTTTATATTCTATTCGCTTTTGAAAATTATTTACAAAGATAGAGAATAATTAAGAAGATGATGATACGAAAACCGAGATAGGAAATCTTTCAAAGACTTTATAGAAGATAGAAGTCATCATCTCTTAAACTTTCACCAGCATTCGAGGCTCTTGAATCGTCGCAAGAACTTGAGCCTTCAAAAAGTGAATCTTTGGTAGCTCCCCCCCAAACCGACAATCCACGTAAAAAGACCATTTCCCCCAAGAAGAAGAAGT
Source organism: Chrysanthemum makinoi (assembly GCA_910596185.1). NCBI lineage: Eukaryota > Viridiplantae > Streptophyta > Magnoliopsida > Asterales > Asteraceae > Chrysanthemum > Chrysanthemum makinoi. Next base: position 47,129,306 of record OU343216.1, on the reverse strand, counting down.
GAATAAAAATGGTCTCATTGAATGAAGCTCAAAGACCCAAGAACACGAGAACAAAGTAACAAGTTGAAACATTGATCGCCTCTGGTTATAAATCCTAATAACCTGATGAAGTTCGACACATGAACCTGTTGTGCGTCCTCGATGTACACATTACTCTTCGATATTGACCGTTGTCTATTCAGGAACAATACATCAACAATCTTCATTTTACCAAGTGCATTCCAGTTATCTCCCATATAACCAATTAACCCATAATGCACAATACGCATTCAACCGAGTAGAGACAATCGACATCACAAAGAATCGGATTAAGCTCGATCATGTGAATATGTAGTGCGACCTTGATGTATACATATCTCTCCCCTGATGGTTGCGATCTCATTGGAATCATCATTACATTGTGTACATAAAGCACTAACCGAAAGCACTTTATCATAAATCATATAGAAGATGTCGATAAGCAATATCATCTCACGTACCAAATATTCTTCTCACATTTCTTCCACTGACCAAGTAACACACATACCAAAAGTCTCTCCGGAGACCATTTCCCCAAATAGTTGGAATAATACATCCTCCCCTAAATAGTTGGAATAATATATCCTTCCCCAAATAGTTGAATAATACACCAAAGTCTACGAGTTAAACACTGAGTTTCTACTGCGGTTATGACCATTGTCTTTCCTGATAATCCCAATCGTAGAAGTGTTAAGTTCATCATGTGTACCATTGTGCTTTTAGATATATGTCTCATTCCCCTTGTTGGTTTTGATACTCGAATTAGCAAGCAAAACATATTATACCCATAAACTTGTAATCTTGTTAGAAGAACTCAAATAGCCCAAATGAATCCGTGAGAATCAATCTACAGAAACTCTCTCTGAATATCTTTATCAACCCATATGTAGACAATTTAAAGTGACCACTGTTGAAGAAAACCTGATATACCATACTTGAAACTAAATTTGAATTCCCCGCATTTGTATCTTAAGCTTGCACTTAATGATGGAAGAACGGTGTCGATAATCTATGCTTCAAGCAAATCTCTAAGTACTCACTACTCAAACAAAGTATGAGACATTAACACCTCTTTAGATTATCCACATCGTCATCTGCATGTGACACCGAAGTAAAACAACGTAACTCTAATAGTGATAGTTAACAGTGTCTTCAACCAACCACCCCCGACGGTAACTAGATAAACCAAGCCTTCAACTCAAAATCTTAAGCCCGAGCAAGTTATCAAATAAGAACACACCTTTGTTGAAAGTCAACTTCAATCTCAAATAAGTGATAAATGATTAACTCTGAATCATAACTTGTGTCAAATGCCCAACACGTGAAAAAACATACAATCGGATGTACATTGACCCACTGAATGAACCGCAACAAATGATTCCTCAACATCAATGCATTCTTCCTAAAGGTATACATGTAGAGACTGATCCGAAGATTCATTAATAATGTCTTCGAGCGGATGAGGTAGTCATTTTCCATAATGTTCATGTGGTTGATTTATAGCGTGCACAATGAGAGGAACAATAATCCATGAAGATTTGGCAAAGGAATACCAAAGAACGAATCATTATTCATGAACAATAATCCGTGAAGATTTGGCAAAGGAATACCAAAGAGCGGATCATTATTCAATAGTGCGTCTACAATATCATGATAGTCATTATCAACGCCTTGTGAAATAACTGGAGATAAGGTTTCTTGAGAATTCCGAGAAGTACTTCTTAGATGGTGAACCAATTGAGTCAGTAGGAATCGGAGCATGAGCTTCAGAATCTAGATGATCAACATTCGTTGGAGGTTGGAAGTTGATAACATCAAATTAGCCTGATCTTTTATATATCAAATTCCCGTGTTTATGGCCTCATTTGCATTTAAATGGTACTTAATTCGTTCATATTCGTTCATAATTGCATTTCAGGATAAATGAGGCGTTGGAGCTGAAAAGATGTGATATAGGCAAAGATATGTCCTGAAGATTGATTTACTTAGGCCTATGAATTATTTGTGAAGGTTACGCCATAATCGCTAATTATGTTACGGCGAAATATGATGCCATGAGGATACTGCAACTCTCTTATGGTTACGCCTGAATTATTACTTTGAAGGTTACGCTTAACACGGCAAATTAGTTACGCCAGAGATAATTTCAAGAAGATAAGAATATAAGCTGATAAAGAATTAACGGCGTGAACCCTATGATTTAGTTACTATAATATTACTATATACCGTTCTGCTCAATTAACTCATTTTTATGTTGGTTCCATCATTGAATGAAGAAACTCAAGGTCCTAAGTGAAATATTGCTATTTTGAAAGCTAAAGAGGTTAAGGAGTAACCCTAAAATTAGTTCACTTAACTATGTTAGTAATCTTGAGTTAATTTAACTATGTTACGAAAGTAACTCTTAAAATAGTTACTCTAACTAGTTACGTCGTAATTTTACTTAAAGTTATGCCGTAACCATGTCGGGCCTAAATACCCGGACCGCTGATTTTTAGCATCTCTCTTCACCCCTCTCCTAGGAGTCGATTAGGCACCACTCCAGGTATTTTCCAAAGAAGTCGAAGCCGTTAGGAAGAATTCACTCACAATTATCATCATTATTAGCTCTACATCAAGTAATTTGTATCAAACATTATGTTCAATTCAATTTATGATTTATTCATTTTGTTGGTATGATTTATTATATGTTTGGCTAAGCACTGGTGCGGCCTAGTTATGATTCCTTAATTGTTTTATTTACATTTATATATTACTGTGATAATTATTTCTAAGTGTATGCATGCTTAGTTTATTGGTAAACCACCCTTGTCGGTAGTTTTGAATGGCGGTAGAGGCGAATTTCCTAGGAGATATGACCAACTGACCCTAGGTGGGCTAGGGATGAGACGGAAAAGATATGACCAACCGACCCTTTCTACTTGTGAGATTTGACCAACTGATCACCTATCGTTTGGATGAACTTAAGAATTGGGGTGTAGTGTCTAAGTTCCTAACGGCCGGGCACTCACTATTTAGAATCTAGCATGTAGTAGCGGTACTTAATGACTCTGGCTTAGGGACCAGGAACAACAGACTTATGACGGTGCGCTTAATTTCATGTGGTGGCATCTTTGCTGATAGGTTAGGGTGAATTGACCAAATGTTATCCTCTCGAATTTGACCCCACCTGAAGTAATTGGAAGTAGGTAGACGTAGACATAACTAGCTAGTAGGATTGACTAGTTTAGCACCACTATTCCTCTATTGATTTATCTTTATCCATTTATCTGCTTTTATTTCATTCTGTGATTAGTAGTTTATTTAATTAACTTCTATCGAAAACCATTATTATTCTCGTGACAATTAGACTTAGTAATAATCCCAACACACATAGCTCTTGGGACGACCTCGCTTTACCATTTACTACACACTACACGCTAACGGTACACTGCCGTTAGTGCACTAGGGTAGACCATAGGTATAGCGAGACACTATAAATATTAAGACCTGGTCAGTAAAACCTGCATCGTTTTTACGCCACGGGAGCTATTTAGGATTTTAATTTAAGTCTTTTCTTTATTTTAGTTTTCTTTTTCTTTCTTTTTTCTGCTTTTGTTTGTTTTTGATATTTCAGGATATGGAATATTCAGATTTTTACATGCTCACTATGGAAGAATATAATTGCTGACTCGAGATAACCAAAGATCGGGCGTGGTATGCCCCAATCAATGATGACATTGACTTGAGATCAGCCACCATGAGGGAACTTAGACAAAAGCTTTTCGCGGGAACTAATGATGAAGATGCCCTCCTGCATGTGCGAAGAGTATAGGAGATCGGAGATCTTTTCCACACTCCAGGAGTTTCTCAAGATGCATTAATGCTTAGAGTGTTCCCTATTACACTCACTGGTACAACCAAAATATGGATGAAGATGCTTCCTGCAGGGTCAATCAATACGTGGAATCTTTTGAAGAAAGCATTCATTCGAAGATATTGTCCTCCTTCAAAGATTGCCAAGAAGATGGAAGAGATAAGGAGTTTCAGACAGAAGATGGATGAAACGCTTGATGAAGCTTGGGAAAGATATAATGACCTTCTTTTTACGATGCCAACGCATGATATCAGAACCATCGATGGTCCTTATTTTCTACAAAGGTTTAAACATCTCGTCCCCGCCAAATCCGACTCTCAAGGGACCTATTCCTACAATGCCACCTGCACAAGCCCTTAGATCAATGAAATGATGGCTCCATTCACGAAATTGGAATGATGGAGCAAACCACTTGGGCCATAAATAGCAAAGACTGGATGACAAGCATATCACCGAAAGCGCTTGATAGACTTGAATGTGATATGAAGATGGCCAAGGAGAGCATTCATGCTATACAAGAGAACTCTCTACAAGAAGAATATGAGCAGGTCAGGTATATTGAGTCATTGGAAGAATTCGTCAATAAATTCTCGGATAATCTAAAAAGGATGGACAACTCGAATGATGAATGGATTAGGAAATTCAAGGAGGGGGCGGACTTAAATTTAAAAAACCTTGACACCAAGAGGAAAAGTTTGGAGGCTAAGATTGAAGAATTAAACCAAAAGGTCCTGGAAAGTAAAAAGAATGTGGTTGGAACTCAAAGCAACGGTGGGAAAGATGAAAGAAGTCAACAACGAACCGGTTCCTGGTGATTTACCTTATATCAGACCTTATGTCCCACCTATCCCATTTCCAGGACGTTTGAAGGTTGTGAGAGATGAAGAAAGAGGCAATGATAAATCAAAGAAAATGGAAGCAAAGAGCTTACAGGTGATGAAGCACCGCAAACCAATGAGGAATCAACCACAACACAAAACGGTATGACTTCTAACTCTTCTTTTATTCCTAACAATCTTGCTTGTTTTTCTATTCAGGATGCTGAAATCATGGATGAAATCGTGCAACCCGTCCCATCACCCGATGATGGTTATGTAGCTCCGGCTACTAAACCATTTTTAGTTGATCTTGCAAAAGAATTAGAGGACAAGATTTTGGACACTTCAGTGATTAACGAGAAGACATACGAGCCATTTAATCAGCCACGTCACGAGGTGAACCAATCATCAATGCCATCAACTAAAACGAGTAAGGTATGGAGGGAAATGACATCTCCTTTCAGGTATGATCATAATTTATCATTTCCCCATCCCGTAGCAATTTCACACCCTCATGGTGTTTATTGCTATTTTCACCCACACTTGATTTCAAGTGAGGGATGAACACCCTTTTACGTAGTAAATAAGGGTGGAGTCAAGCTCGTGACTCGAACAAAAACAAACACTTCATGGGAGGAACCCCATGCCTATCTTTTCTTTTTCATTTTATTAGTATAGTTGGGTTTTGTGTTTTCTAACTATTTTTGCAGGAAACGAGGAAGTAAATGCGCCGCAGTTCGATCTCACAGAGTTACGGCGAACTCAACTTAGTGATTACCGTAACCAACCTTTTAGCGTAAAAGAATCTTAACGCATTGCCATTACGGGTAATACCATCTCGTGGTTACGCCAGAACCACTCGCTTTGCAGCTTATGCCAGGTTTTGCCAAGTACGCGTAACTCCCTCAAAAGAGTTATGACGTAATTTCTCTTGCATTCTTTCATTTTAAAACTCAATAACCTTGTATTAGTATTTTAAATGAACTTTGTGGGTGTGTTCCCTGTAAACCCTAACGAGACTTTACTCGTCCACTCGGGACACATAGTGGTTTAAAAGGCTTGTTGCATACACTAAATGCAACCGTGATTCCTACGAATGTGTGTTAGGTTTTTCATTTTCTTTTTATACTTGTTGTTTTTCTAGTATGATGCGTTTGGTTGTCTTAAGTGAATTTAGGTTATTAAAGTTTGCTCATGAATCTCAAAGCGGGACACGTTTGTTCGTGTATCTTTGATCATGCCGAGCAAATACAGGGGAGTTTTCTGTTCAAATTCTAACCCTTCTTATCTTTCATTTATATGCTTAAGTATGACCCATGTGGGGGGGAAGGGATTAGACATAGACACCCGCTTGATTTTTCTTGACCTTATTTTTCTAGTTTTTTATGAAAAGTGTTTCATTAATAAAATTTTGACATGTTTTTCATTACTTAACTAGATTAATCTAGACTGAGCACACCTACCCTATATTTCCATTGTGTGAGGATAAGCCTTTCCGTTTTCCCATTATACATAATACCATAAAAATAAGTGTGCCGGTGGCTGTAGTAGACTTTAGAACTTGGCCTTGTATATCTTTTCGAGACCACTATCATGAGCATTACACTGAGGTAACTTGCTGTGATCGGTGCAGCTAGGATTTAAGGCAATTTTAGGATTAAACCCAAATAGCCCATATATGTTTATGTATATTGACTTTTCACATCGATTAGTCAATCCCCCTGTTAAACCCTTTTTTGTTGCACTCATCATTAGTGCAAGATACCCCTAGATACACCCTTCAGAGCCTTTCCTTTCATTTTGTTCACCCAATATATGTTGTTTCGTTACACCTATCGCCTAGCCTACCCTGTAGTTTCCTTATGTCCATGGTCCGGGCGCTGTTGGTTAATTTTGGTTCCACTAGTGAAAGTCGCGGGTTTTGAATAAAGGGTTTTGGAAGAAAATCGGGTTTAGATGATAGTTGATCTCAAGTGGGGGGATGCTTTATATGTTCGTATTGTTGTTTTTATTTTGATTCATGTATACCTTGTCTTGCATCACAAAAAAATAAAAAATAAAATAAAATGTGAAAATAGTGAAAAAAAAAATGAGAATGCAAGCAAGAGTTTGTTAGTTTGTTTATTGCTGATCGTAATATAAATCAGCTTATGTGTCGTATTGTGATAAGTGTTCTCGCCTTGTTTCAGCTGGTGAAATTTTTTACAAATCCGTTTTGTCTTACGGATAAAATTAGAAACCCGAACATTTCTATCTCGCCTTTCAAATTTTAATCAATTTTCGTACAATGGGGGCATTGTATAATTCAAGTGGGGGGATGGGAGATAGAAATGGTTGATTTTATAATTTTTTGGTTGAAAATGTGCTAAAATTACCCAGATTTTAAATTTTTTTATATATAGCACATTATTTTTTCATTGATAATGAAGGCCGAGTTAATGCATTTATTTGCCTAGTTTATGGAGATTATGAGGCACTATACTACATTTCTTATGCATTGACTTGTGTATCGAAGACCCCTGACTTTGACCCGATTTTTGCTATGGGATTGAATGCGACTAGTGGTGGGCGACGTGGACTTAGGAATCTATTTGTTTCGTGTCTTTTATTTACATCCATTAAAATTTTCCCATGCCTTATCCTACCCTTAGTCATGAATCGAGTTTAAGTGAGGAAGCGAGCAATCAATGGTGTCTTGGCCATGGATTTGGTCATGTATCATTGGTTTTGTCCCCTTCGCCGTAGCTCATTAGTAATGACAAAATATCCCCATAAGCCTTTGTTGTGTCAACCCATTGCCTTTTAGAATAACTGCATCTATAGACTCTAGTGGTGGAGATTAGTATCTTTTCCAAGCTTATGATAGAATACTCGCCATGACTGAGCAATTGAGTGATCACCCAAAAAAAATAAACACGTGAATTATGAGAGAGAGTGTGATTTCAATTCCCTTTTCGTGAGGTGCTCGGTTTGGAATTTTTTAGATTAGGTGATTTTTAAACTCATATCTTCCAATTAATCTTGGGAGACATCTTTTTAAGAATTATTTAAAAGGTCTACTTGAGGACAAGTAGAATTCAAGTGGGGGGATATTTGATAACATCAAATTAGCCTGATCTTTTATATATCAAATTCCCGTGTTTATGGCCTCATTTGCATTAATATGGTACTTAATTCGTTCATATTCGTTCATAATTACATTTCAGGATAAATGAGGCGTTGGAGCAGAAAAGATGTGATATAAGGCCAAAGATATGTCCTGAAGATTGATTTACGAGGGCCTATGAATTATTTGTGAAGGTTATGCCGTAACGGCTTAATTGCGTTACGGCGTAAATATGATGCCATGAAGGATACGGCATAACCTCCTCTGATGGTTACGTCGTAATTATTACTTTGAAGGTTACGGCGTAACACGGCAAATTAGTTACGCCCTAGAGATAATTTTGGAGAAGATAAGAATATGCTGAGAAGAATTACGGCGAACCCGGTGATTTAGTTACCATAATATTACTATATACGGTTCGCTGCTCAATTAACGCGTTTTATGTCGGTTCCATCATTGAATGAAGAAACTCAAGGTCCTAAGTTGAAAATATTTCTATTTTGAAAGTGAAGAGGTTAAGGAGTAACTCCTAAAATTAGTTCATTTCTACTATGTTAGGGAGTAACTTAAATAGTTATTTCAACTAGTTACGACGTAATTTTTACTTAAAGTTACGCCGTAACCATGTCGGGGCCTATAAATACAGCCCTAAATCTGCATTTTTTAGCATCTATCTTCACCCCTTTCCTAGGGGTCGATTAGGGCACCACTCCAGGGTATTTTCCAGCAGTCCAAGCCGTTTTGAAGGAAGAATTCACTCGCAATCATCATTATTAGCTCTACATCAAGTAATTTGTATCAAACATTATGTTCAATTTAATTTATGATTTATTCATTTTTGTTGGTATGATTTATTATATGTTTGGCTAAGCACCCTGGTGCTGGCCTAGTTATGATTCCTTAATTGTTTTGTTTACATCTATATTACTTTCGTATAATTATTTCTAAGTGTATGCATGCTTAGTTTATTGGTAGCCACCCTTGGTTTGGTAGTTTTGAATGGCGGTAGAGGCCAATTGCCTAGGAGATATGACCAACTGACCCTAGGTGAGTAGATTGAGATGGGAAGGGTAAGATATGACCAACTGACGACCCTTTCTACTTGTGCGATTTGACCAACTGATCACCTATCGTTTGGATGAACTTAAGAATTGGGGGGTGTAGTGTCTAAGTTCCTAACGGCTGGGCACTCACTATTTTGAATCTAGCATGTAGCGGTACTTAATGACTTGGCTTAGGGGACCAGGAACAACAAGACTTATGACGGTGGCTGATTTCTCCTGTAGTGGCATCTTTGCTGAAAGGTTAGGGCGAATTGACCAAATGATGTCCTCTCAAATTTGACCCCACCTGAAGTAATTGAAAGTAGGTAGACGTAGACATAACTAGCTAGGAGGATTGACTAGGTTAGCACCACTATTCCTCTATTGATTTCCCTTTATCCATTTATCTGCTTTTATTTCATTCTGCATTAGTAGTTTAATTAATTAAATCCCTATCGAAACCATTATTATTCTGTGACAACTAGACTTAGTAATAATACAACACACATAGCTCTTGGGACGACCTCGGCTTTACCATTTACTACACTATACGCGACCGGGTACACTGCCCGTTAGTGCACTAGGGTAGACCATAGGTATAGCGAGACACTATAAATATTAAGACCTGGTCAGTAAAACCTGCATCAGAAGTACTCATCAAACATAACTTGAAACAATGAATCCCAAACAATGAATCCCAGTTATCCTTAGAAAGTGAAGCATTAGGCGTTGAAGGAGAGTCATATGACCATAATTCAAGCATCCATCAACATGTAGTATATGCACTCTTTCTCCTCCTCAAAATTGCATCCGGTTGCTTTTTTTTGGAACAAGTGAATAAGAATATACACCAATGAATGTAGATCCACTTGACGGTTGAAAGAGCGTGGAAAACCATGAAGCTTGTTGATGAAGAATGTCGATGAGAATGGTCATAAAATGAAGATTTCTTCTTCAAGATAAAGCGCATGAGGCGTACACTTTTTCTTTGAGGAACGGGCCCGAAGTTTCTCTACAGACGCCATAATGATGAAGTATGAGGCCCTGAATGATGTGAATGATTTCAGCCATAGTAGATTGAATATCAAGGTTGAGTTACTTGAACCCGTGAGTTATGAGATATCAATCCATTTTTAATCCATACTTTAAGCCAGTCCATGTAGTGAAGGATCGAGGTATCTGCAACTGAGTAGGGAATACTTGCACTAACATTACAAGCTTGATTGCATATATATTGGTTAGTGACATTAGTATCCAAACCCTTTAGGGTTTCACGGTCAACCTTGATTTTGCCATCGGTGAACAACTTTCCGGTAGGTATCCACCTAAGTCCAACATCCTTAAACATTCTACCAGACGGAATCCACTTATGGCAAGGTCTAGGATTGTTAGGCTTCTTATGCATAGTAGAAGACTTATCCTTATTCCTAGTTTCCAAAGATTTAGCAGTTGGTATCCATCTAGGCGAAGTTTTCGGTTTGTTTTGCTTCATATGCACAGTAGACAACTTAGTGAAAATCCTAGACTTAATAGGTTGAACCTTTGTATGAGCATTTACTTTCTTTAGGGATTTCGAAAAGAAATTATCATGATTTGCCTTAAAGATGCATTTCAGCAATTTCAAGAAAGCTTGTTTGGGTTCAGAAAATGATCTAGAGTTCTTAGAGTGGTCTGCTATGGGAATAGCTATATTTGAAACGCAACTACTCTTAGATACAAGCCAATCCCTAGTCTTTAGTTGAGTGTTCCTACGTAATGGTTTAAAACTACTAGCAGTGCCTTGAAATCTCATAGAATTCATCACCCTAGGTCTAGCACCTAAAATTCTATCTTTTTGAATCTGTGCCTTTTTCCTAGCTTCTTCTAGATCATAGTTCTTGAAAAATTCATTCATATCATGTGAATTCTTAGGCAAATAAGGTGAAGTGACTGGTTTTGACAAAACTTGTTTCACATCAACTTGGGAGGCAAACCGTGTTTTTGAAAATTTTGTTCTTTCAGATATAAACGTAGTAGGCTGCCTACACAGACCGTTTCTAATGGGATGAGAAACCGTTTCCCAAGGTTGATGGTTTTGTAAACTTAGTGTTCACACTTTTCCTAAAGTTTTCTCTAAGCTCATTCTTTAAAACCAACTATCCAAAACTCTTATCCAGTTGAGCTTTGAGTTCATCAATATTTGCTATCAAAGATTTTGTTTGTTCCACGGACTTAGTTCTAGTTTCATTGATAGAGTCGCTTAGTTCTATGTGATGCTTTCTCAAAGACTCATTTTCCTTTTAGTAATTTCACACACAAACCGCTAATGCATCATTTCTCATTTGAATATCATCAATAGCATTAACATCAGAATTACTTGTAACTAAATTACTTTTCACATGCATATCAGAAATATGTTTCTTCAACTTGTTGATAGTCGAGTTTTTGGCATGAAGCTGAGCTTTTAAATTGTTTATTTCAAAAAATTCACGAAATTCTGGAAATTCTGGATTTTTACATGGTTTCATAGATTGAAAACTTTCCTCCTTTCTTTGTATTGCAATTTCAAGTGAAATGCAATGTTTTTCAAGTTTTGAGAATTTGTTTGAAAGTTCATCAAAAACCTTTTTATCAACCATATTAGCTGTTTGAAATTATTAGTCTCACCTCAACCAATGAACATTTATCATAATCATGTTCAAAGATTAAGATCAGCTTGTTTAGGTACATTAGCGTATGCACTATGTTGAATAGTTAAGGGTACTCATTACATGACACTGCTCAATTGTCGGCCTCGATATCAGCATCCACATCATGTAACAAGAGTCACTGACCGCAGATCGTGTCAAGCTTATCTATCTCTGAGCCTTCAGATTCAGTGTCAATCGATCCATCATCTGGTGCATTATCCAACTCAACACTACAATATTCGATTGTGCCCACATTCATTCCCTTTATGATTACACAGC
>OU343216.1:47073460-47114216 GCA_910596185.1 Chrysanthemum makinoi | reverse complement strand
TTAATTGTTCAAATTTACGTGGATGACATCATTTTTGGGTCAACACATGAAAAGTACTCAATCGATTTTGCAAAACTAATGAAGAAACATTTGGAAATGTCCATGATGGGTGAACTTACGTTCTTTCTAGGACTGCAAGTTCATCAATCACCCCGTGGTATTTTCTTAAGTCAGTCCAAATATGCCCTTGAAATTCTTAACAAATTTGGAATGAAAACCTGTGACACTTACGCCACACCAATGGCTCATACCAAGAAGCTAGACGCTGATTTACATGAGAAATTGGTGGACCCTAGCAAATACCGTAGTATCATTGGGTCTCTCATGTATCTAACAGCTAGCAGACCTGATATTGTTTTTGCCGTATATCACTGCTCTCGTTATCAGTCGAGACCAACTGAAACCCACCTCTCTGAGGCTAAAAGAATCCTCCAATACATCAAGGGAACCATTAATTTGGGGATATGGTATCCGAAGGATTCTGGTTTCGAACTAATAGCTTTTTCAGACGCTGATCACGCAAGATGCTTAGATTCACGGAAAAGTACATCAGGAGCATTACAATTTCTTGGTGACAAACTGGTGTCATGGCAATCGAAGAAGCAGGATTGTACATCGCTGTCCTCAACAAAAGCAGAATATGTAGCCATGTCAGCGTGTTGTGCTCAAGTCATATGGATGAGAACACAACTCAAAGACTATGGTTATGTATTTGACGAGAATCCCGATGTCTTTGCGACAATCGGAGTGCTCTTGCGATCTCGTGCAACTCAGTACAACATTCAAAATCAAAGTACATCGATCTTCGATATCATTTCATCAAGGACCACGTGGAACAGGGTACTGTTGAATTATACTTTGTGGGTACATGTTGGGTTAATTGATTTGATGATACAAAACAATAAAGAATGAAACATCAGGGACTTAAAGTGACAAAGATGAAACCTACAAAAAGATGGAGGGACTTGCTTGCAAGAGAAGATTTATTATTTAGTCCTTCATGGAGATTTGTAAACACTAATCCTCTAGTATATAAAGAGGACATGGGGTGTAGGTTTAAATAATTAAGTCTTCCATAATGTAGTCTAAAGGTGTGTGTGTGTGTAACCTAGGCGTGTTTCTATAAAAGCCTAGGTTAGTGTTAGTTTAGTTATCTCCAAGATCGAAGAAGGCTTTGATCCCTGTTATAGTTTAGATAACACGTTATTATTCTAATCAAATAATAATTGGGGAGATGTGGAAAAACCTTGTGTCAATAACATATGAAGTTCTTATTATTCCGCTGCATATTGTCTATGTTATTGTTAACCCTAGAGCTTATAAACGATCACGAAACTATTTTCATCACGTTTTTAGTTTCCACAATTGGTCCAATCGAGCTCGGGGGCTCGTTACCTAGGGATTCACAAGGTTTTATGTGTCGAAAAAGAAGAAAAATTGAAGTTTCAACAATTTTCGCAACTTTCTGCGACTGTTTTAAAACAGCGATAACTTTTTCGTTAACCGTTGGATCGTGACGAAATGTTTGGTGGACTTTCTCTAAATATTCATCTAACTTTTCACCGGAGGGATTGTCGATCTGAGCTCTCAATAAAACGTTATTTAGTGTCGAAGTTGGTTGATGTAAGCGATTCAAAAAGATGTAATCGTTTTCTTTTGGGTTTCTGAAGTGATCGGTTTTTGATTTCATGAAGCAAATTTGAACGTATACGTTTATGTTCAAGTTTAGTTTTGCTATATTAATAAACGATTCACTTTATTAAAGGGCAAGCAATATGTTTCTCATTATGACGACAAAAAGAAAAAGGAGAAAAACATTGGTCGGTTGATGAGTATTATAATTGCCTTGTATTGTTTTAGTGGTTGATTTGATGGAGTATTTTGATTGGTCAATATGGTAAATGTTCTCATTATTACTCTTGATTCCGTTTTAACATTCTCGTATTTTGGTGGTGGATTCGAGTTTTATTAATTCTGATTGGTGGTTAATAAATCATGGGGCAATTGATAAAGGGTGTGAAGTTTACAAGCGTGTAAGTAAAAAGTCGTATACTATCATGACTATATGTTTTTCTCGATTGCGTAATAATCACCATGAAGTTTTGCATCAAGGTGAAAGTTTTATACATGCAACCATTTATTTGATCATGGTACGTATTATATCTTAAAATGCAAGGAGAAAATGGGACGCAAGGATATAATAAGATATTGGATTCATTGGAACATATATGAAATTTATTAATGGCACATGGTTATTAATTATTTATGGTTCATTATTATGAGAGTTGTATTCAGATACATGGCTTTGGATTTATGGATGGTTGGACAAGGTATTACGAGGAGATTTGGAGTTAAGGGGAAGTTGTACAAGTTTTTGATACGGAGTTTATTGGATACACACACATGGGATTTTCGTTCACACACCACAGTTATTAGAAGTTGTTCTTACAAGTGTTAAAAGCTCGTTTTGGTTTTATTAAAAAATGATGACGAGAAGGTTAAATATCATTAATTTGATGTTGTAGTTCAGTTTCACAGGTTTGTGTTCTTATCATATCTCAAAGTGGGTGTTACGCTTTGTAGATAACTTGTTATCGGCTTAAAGGATGTTGACGAAGACTTGAAAAATCTAGTTTTCATAGGTCAAGGGGTAGATGGATGAAGACCTAGTTAACTATCACTTAAAGGAGTTACATTGTAGTGCTCAGTGTCTCATTAGAGATGAGGATTTTGTCAAGAGTTTGCGATCTACTTATATTTTTGGTTAGCGGTATAAGTTCAACGTCACGTGGATAAACAAGACATAAGATACAAGTTTGGGTTATTTTACTTCTTCATCAAATTTGTTATATTTGGTTTTCTTCACAAGTGATCATTACAAGGAGCTTACAGATTTAAAGAATCATTTGATGTTCATGCACCACTCAAGGGGAAGTTTTTGATTCTTACTACTATTGATTAGTATTACTACTGATGGTTTAGCTTTCTACTGTTTCAAGTTCATTTTAGTTGGAAAACTTCATGGAGGGTAATTTGAGATATTGGAAGGATGAATTAGATGTGTAGTATTGGTTCTTGGTGGTCAAGATCAAGTTTGCATATGTTCTCTATTTGTTGATAACAAAAAGGGGAAGAGATGTTTGAGTGGCATGGCATGGATTAAGGGGAAGATAAAGGAAGACAAGATTTGTTTCATTCATGGAGATGTTTACATCTCAACTTCGCTACTTAGATCTAGGGAAGTTAGTACAAGAACCGTGTTTGTTTTGTCATCATCAAATAGGGGAAGATTGTTGGGTTAATTGATTTGATGATACAAAACAATAAAGAATGAAACATCAGGGACTTAAAGTGACAAAGATGAAACCTACAAAAAGATGGAGGGACTTGCTTGCAAGAGAAGATTTATTATTTAGTCCTTCATGGAGATTTGTAAACACTAATCCTCTAGTATATAAAGAGGACATGGGGTGTAGGTTTAAATAATTAAGTCTTCCATAATGTAGTCTAAAGGTGTGTGTGTGTGTAACCTAGGCGTGTTTCTATAAAAGCCTAGGTTAGTGTTAGTTTAGTTATCTCCAAGATCGAAGAAGGCTTTGATCCCTGTTATAGTTTAGATAACACGTTATTATTCTAATCAAATAATAATTGGGGAGATGTGGAAAAACCTTGTGTCAATAACATATGAAGTTCTTATTATTCCGCTGCATATTGTCTATGTTATTGTTAACCCTAGAGCTTATAAACGATCACGAAACTATTTTCATCACGTTTTTAGTTTCCACAATTGGTATTAGTCATATGGGTCAAAAACTGTGTTTTGTGTGTTATAGTCCTACTCACTTAATCAAAGATTGTGACAAACACTCAGAATATCTAAGCAAGTTTCCAAGGAATAAGTCTACAAATCAGAAACCTAGAGAGCACAAACCGGTGTGGACTAATTCAAATAGGGTTAATCACAAACTTCACACGGATCATAGCTATCCACATCGAGAGAAGATCTTTAGTATCACAGACTTTCCAAAGTACGCTTAGAGACAAGGTACTGATACAACTGCTTGGAATAGGTATTCTAGGAGATCTCACTATCAACCTAGAATGTATCACAATTCATATAGGGGATCTAGATCATGGGAACCACCTGTTAAACCGAATGGGTCAAAAGGGGAAGTATCTTGGTAAGGGGACACACAAGACGTTCAACAAAAAGTGAATCAAATGTTTGTGTGACACAAGAAAATGCTAATCAACTGGTGAATGAGATTTATGTTGAAAAACCAGAAAGTTTTGAAAATCCACATGTTATGAATAACAAGATAATACTGGATCATGCTTTAGAAAACAGTGGAGATTATGTACTCAAAGAATGTGAGTATGTCACTCCACAAGGGGAACACAAGTCAGTAATGGCTTGGGTTCCTCAAAGCCACTAATTTTTTCATCTTATTAGACAGGGCAACCCAGAAGAGGAGCTTAAAGATCATTTTTGATAGTGGTTGTTCTGTGAGCATGACAGGAGACAAGGAGTTTCTGTCAGGTGTTTTGGAGTATATTTAGCTACTAACCTTTGTTTAAGGGGAGGACTATAAGGTGTTATTATAGTCCTGTGTATTGCTTGAGGGGAGGATGTTTGTTGCTACTTAGTTTATATGAAGAAATTTTGGCAAAATCTTTGTACTGTTTTCTGAAAGTCTGCTTATAAAGTACTTGCTTGGGAAAGTATCTGCTTATGTGGAAAGTAATGTTGTCGTATTAAATCTTGTTCCAACGGTAATATTGATGGGTAATTGATAATAACGGTAACTTTGTTATTATAGGCATGATTTTCAAAT
This sequence comes from Chrysanthemum makinoi, assembly GCA_910596185.1. NCBI lineage: Eukaryota > Viridiplantae > Streptophyta > Magnoliopsida > Asterales > Asteraceae > Chrysanthemum > Chrysanthemum makinoi. Next base: position 47,109,381 of record OU343216.1, on the reverse strand, counting down.
CCTACCTATAAATAACTACTTTCGAATTTCCTCTCATATTATTACTTTACATCTTTTCCATACTTATCTCGATCACCATCTTTTATTCTTCAATAAAATCTTTATTGTGCTCACTCATTCAACAATGGCGAACCGTTTAGCTTGTTTCAAAACACAATATGGTGGCTAATTTGGACAAAACAGAGGAATATAGCTTTTATGATATCGTTGATTATCTTCTTGGGTAGCCTATTAGTTATGCTCTTTTAGTTGAGCCGGATATTATTGAACCATGGATTCAAAAATTTTGGGCTAATGCTAGAGATAATATGGAGGAGGATGAATACTATATTAGATCAACAGTTGCAGGACGGACTATCAAGATTACAGAAGCCTCTATTCGAGAAGACTTATTATTTGGGGATGAAGATGGGGCTATTCGGTTTGACAAGGCGATTTGGGATACTTTTAGGAATCTTGGTTATGAAGGGTCTCTAAGGAACAAACATTCAAGAAAGCATTATTCTCGTCTCAATGGAAGTTTTGATTCATGTACTGCTTCATTGCATAAGTTCTAAAAGTACTTCTTGGGAGCGATGGGTCGAATATAGCATCTGCAGTGGTTGGTTTAGCTACAGACAGAGTGTTTAATTTTTCAAAGCTTATTTTGGATGGGATGCTATCACATATATCCTCTGGGTCAAAATGGTTGATGTACCCAAGGTTTGTACATGTTTTCTTAAACAAGCATTGGTGATCTTCCAAAACCTACATGCTTTGTTACTGTTATTGTGCAACAAGCCAAAATCTTTACATTCATGGCTAGGCGCAGTGTTTTGTTCAGAGGAGGAGATATTCCATTAACTTCTACAATGATGGAAGTTGTTCAAGCTGTACGAAATAAAGCTGGAGAGGATGAAGAAAGTGAAGGTGTTGATTACAGGTACTGCTTCGCAAAGTGCTGCATCGAAGGTACGCTTCTCTTGAAGGTACTGCATCATTACAGGGTCATGTTTCTCCAAGCCCTGAGGTTCAAGCTGATATTGAAAGAACACCTACTCCATCTTCACAACATTCTATTCCTGTTTCGGAGGAACATTCACATCCTCACAGTACTGATCATACAATACCTCGTGAAGGATTAACTTTGGATAACTATGCTTTGACAAAGGAGCTAGTTCGATTGAACAAGACTGTTGAGTCTCAAGCTAAGGCACTTAGGAAGTTGAGACGTAGGTATATTTGGTTGAGGAATTTTATTAAACCCTATATTCATGGTTTCAATTTATGGGTTAAAGAGGAAAACATACGTCGTAAACAACTTCGAAAGGAATTCAAACGAAAGAAGGTTCCTAAGTCATCTTCTATCAACTTGGGGAGGAATTTAGCAAAAGAAAATTTGAAAGAAGATGTTACAAAGAAGAAAGAATCTGTAAGTACTGCAGAAAAGATTATTTCAGATTCTGAAGAAGTGCAAGTTCAAAGTACTGAACATCAAGGTACTGATGTTCAAGGTACTGATGTTCAAGGTACTGAACATCAAAGTACTGATTTTCATGATACATCTAGGCAAGAAGTAATAACTCCAAGGGTGTTGAATTTTGAAGAAGAAGCTGGTCCTTCTACATTTGTTATAGAAGAAGAGGAGGAAGCCACATTCATACCTATTCATTCTGCTAGTGATGATGAAGTAATTGCTACAATACTAGATTTATCACAACCAAGAGGAGGAGTTACTATTAGAGATGTACAAGAAGAAGAACAACTAAGAGCTTCTCAACCAGCCATTGATCCTAAAGACAAAGGAAAGGTATTCGTTGAAACAAAGAAAAAGAAACTCACTTTGGCAGAACTTAGAGCAATTGAAGTTGCTAGGAATGAAGTTGCTGCTAGAAAAGTTCAAGAAGAATTAGATGCTCAAGATAGAAAAGAACAAGAAGCATAAGAGGCTCTAAATATCTGAAAAACTATCTGAACCTTTACAGTCCCCTACACCTATTAGATTTATGCCAAGAAGACCTAATTTAGCTAAGGACAGGAATGCTATGATGGCTTATCCGAAAAGTCAAGGGTATAAAGGATTACGTAAGTTTAATTATCTTGAGATGAAAAGATTATATGATGGTGCTAGGGAGGATTATAAGAAGAATGTTGCAGGCATCAAAGATTTTAGAGAAGAAGCTACCTGGACTGAAACTGAAAGGAAGAAAATTTTAAAGAGAAAAAGAAAAACTGAAGTTACAGATGTTCAGTTTTCAAAGAAAGAAAAGGTAGAATTAAGATATGAGACTAGTGATGAATTGAAGAATTATCTCAGAGTGGTAGATTTTGATTATACAAAGGAAGATGATGATATGAAGATGAAAAGATCAAAGATCAGTGTTTTCAAAGTTGAGAAATCTAAGAATGGAGATTACATGGTTTTTTATAAGGAAGATGAAAGTTTTAAAGTTTTCAAGAGGTTATGGGATTTGCTGCATGTTATTGATAGAGTAGATCTATTTTATTTATATCATGTTGTGAAGGCTTATTTTGAAGATCATCCATTGGAAGGGATTGGATTGGTTTTACATGGTGATTTAATAACTATGTGGGAAACAGGAAGAAGAAAGAAAGCTGATGATATCTGGAAGAATTAGGAAAACGGGAAATAGTTTGTGGAGATTCTTTGAAGAATCTGGAGTTCATGTTTTGGAGCTAGAAAATGGAACAATGATACACATGTTTGCAGAAAGAAGATAACCTCTCACAGTTGAGCTCATGAGAAGAATGCTAGAGCATGGATTGGAAGTAGAAGAGGATAATGAAACTGCTTGCATGATTATCAACTTGTTTATAAACTGGACTACCATTGCTGAGGATGATCAATAATTGGTATGAATTTTATTTGAATAAATACTTTTTGATATATCAGTACTTTTATTCAAAGTAAGGATCTGCTGATCGATTAGTACTTTCATCAAAGTACTGTTTGCTGAACTAAACCAGTTAAATAAATTTTAGAAGAAACCTTGTTGTTAAGTAATAAATATTTTGAACTATAGGTTGAATAAATGGTTTTGTGATGATAACATCAATAGGTTATCAATCCACCATGGTTACAAAAGGATTGACTAATCCATGAGCAAACGGCTCTGGTAAAGATATATCAAATCCGTTTTAGTTGACAACTTGCTAATAAGTTGGATGGTATTCAACTCACCATATCAGTAATGTGAAGAGTTGGCTAGCCCACAAGAAAATGGCTTGTGGTAAAGGCAGTGGAAAAACCATTATTGGTAATTAGTTCACCATTAGATATAAGAACTAACTAGTCCGAAGGGCAGCTTTTGGTAAAGACAAAACAAATCTGTTGATAGCTGGTGGTTTGCTAAAAATCATATGGTTATCAATGTACCATGGTCTTACACACCAAAACATTTGGCTACTCTAGAGATAATGGCTTTGGTAAAGAGTTCTAAATCCATTATTTTTTCAATGATTCACTTGAAAGTGATGAGAATAGTATGCAACTTAAACTGAATTAAATGTACAAATTGTCATATGTTGCTCTGTTGCTGAAAAGATTGTTGTAAAGAGAACAATTCTAAGAGATACTTTGACAAGAACAGATGTTACAGAGATAAAAGCTTAAAGACTAAGAAACAATCCGTCTTTAAAAGATGAAGCTGTTTAAAGATATATTCACAAAGGAACTTGAAGTCAAGCAAGTAGAATTCAAGTTAGGGTAGGATTGTTGGGATATGTGTGGGTGATAAAAAGATATAGCGGAAGATATCAAAGTACTGAAGATATCAAAGTACTGTAAGCTGCAAAGTACTGGAAAAAGTCAAAGAGTCAACGTACTGCTAAAGATAAAGTCAAAGTACTGCACAATGAAGTCAAAGTACTGCAAGAACAAAGAAATGTTATATTGTTTATAGAAAGTATGGTAACTCTAGAATATTCTGATTAGATTACTTGTCATACAAGGTTATCAATTGTAAACCGACTAGGATATCCTTGAGTCTATAAAAGGACTCCTAGATTGGCATTAGAGATATGACTTATGACTTACGATTTTAGAATTAGAGTTTTAGAGAAAGTTCGATTATCTTAGAGTTGTATTAGTGTATCTGCATAATAAGCAGATTTAGAGTTTATAATAAAAGGTTATTCTTCTTAGCTTTGTTAAGTAAATTCCGCGTACTTAATAAAGATTACTCAGTGTTTCTTTGTTAATAACTTAGGATTTATCTGAGGTTATTAAACCTTAACAAGCTAGTTAAGTTAGTTTGATTAAAGTATATCGATCCAACAGTACTGAATACCAATTGGCAGATCTCCTCACCAAAGCCTTAGCTCCTGCTAGGTTTAATGAGTTGGTCCACCGGATTGGTATGTGGTGTTTGACTCAAGAGGAACTGGATGAACTCTTAAAACATTCTTAAAACCAGTCAAACACCAAAACCTCTTTTGTAAATATTTTTCAAAAACAAAATACAAAATTACAAAATCCGATAAAACAACAAAAATATTCTTCTATTTATATTTCTTTTAACATGGCAAGTACAAATCTTCCGTCAACACTCAAATCTTTCAAAATTCAGTATTTTTTCGATCACGCGTTGAGGGGGAGAAAGCAAATATTTTTCGGTTTCATAAAACCTTGTACTTGCATGTTACTTTATCTCGGTTGTTTCTTTAATAATGGTGGTCACTTTTCTGGTTTACTGACACTCCTCGAACTAAAACTCATAAATCTTCATTATTTCTCAAGTCGAGGGGGAGTGTCGTCAAAATTCTTTCCAAATATCCTTCGTTTGGTAACCAAAATGGAAGTTATGGACATTGGATGTAAATGGATAAGGTGGAGGGGCTAAAACTGTCATAAGCTCAAAGTTATTTTAATAAAACCTCCACCTAACACATTAACTCTTCACATTTATTACTCAACCTAACTAAATCCTACGCCTAAAATTCAAGCTTCAAATCCGTGTTTTGGATCATCATTTTGTAAGTGGTTTTGTGTTCTTAACATGATTACAAACAAGGGTTTTAAATCGTTTCAAAAACCAACGGTTAGATTTTCATATATGAGTGATTTTGTGTTCTACGCACAAGCGTATGAACACATAATCAATGGTGTGTGTTTTTGGTTAAAATGATAGAGTCAAAACGCTCAATTAATCACTTTGAAACCATTTCCATCATCAAAACTCACCCAAAAACATGAATTGATGGATATTGAAAAGTTAGGGTTTATGCGTGAATTGGGTATTTTCTTGTGTGAGTGTTTCTGGTTAATAAGTTGCTTGTAAGATGTTGTTTGTATGATGAATTGATGATATCCATGCTTAGAACTTGCCCAGTAACATCAAATGTGAAAGAATTGAATTGTAGGGTTTTAGTTCATACGAATTGGGTACTTTTGATTCATAGCTTGTTTGATGTTAAAACTTGCACAGAACAACTCAATAGGCCTCCTAGACATCCCAGAATCATTTTGGTGCATTTCCTATGGCTAGATATCTTACTCGTAGAAATTGAACTTTAGGGTTTTAAGGTCTACGCGTAAAATATTATCTACGCATAACTGTTTGATTGAGTATTCGTGTTTAAAACTGTTAGAAAATGAATGTAGATTTTAATGTTGATGTTATGATGAATTTATTTCAGGTTCTCTACGCTTAAAAATTCAGAATCAAGGTTTCTTGCAATCTACGCATAAGGATCACCTTACGCGTAGCATGTTATGCGTAGGGGGGGGCGAGTAACTTAGCGTAACGCTTACACGTAAGGTTCTACATTGGGACTACACGTATCCTGTGAAGGATATGCGTAAACAAGTAACCTCTACGCATAAGGTTGACTTACGAGTAAGCCTTACGCATAAGGTTCCTTATACTTACAGAAGCTCTACGCATAAGGCCCTCTTTCCTACGCTAATATTTCTTACGCGTAAGTCAAGAACCTATGCATAAGCTTTGTATACGCTCAGATACCATTCTTTTACGCATAAGCTTGCCATTCTACGCTTCCTAGTTTTAACCTTAATTATGAATTGTTACGCATGCAAACTTGTAAATAAATAAATCATAACGCCACAAAACCAATAATGTCACCAATAAGCTTAAACGTTTAATATGTTGTGAAAAATAAGTGAAAACATAGACTTTAAAACTTAAAGTTAATCAACTAACGAAACTTATCACGACGTCATTGGACTATTGGACAAACAAGTGACATTGGACTCGTAACAATCATCGACATATCACATTCAAATAATTAGACAATAAAACCATTTGTTGACTAACATAATGTCTTTCGATATGTTGGTTCTTTTGGCTAAATATCTTATAGATCACGACATGGACGCTCAAATGCAGAATGTGGATGCACCAAATGTTCTCAGCATTACTGATATCTTCCCTAATGGCTATCCGATGAAGATAGGAAAGAATAACCTTCGTGTTGATTTTGATAGTCTCACCTGCTCAGAATCTTCGTGTTTAATTGCTGTGGACATTCTGAAGAATCATCCTTATCAGAACATGCTCACCAATCGCTGTATGGCCGAGATCTACATTCACCAGTTCTGGCATACAATGCAAAAGATCAAAGGTCAAAATGCTGTGACGGTGACGCTCAACCACAAACAAGTCAGCATCACACCTATAGACTTAAGAGTTATTCTCCTTATCCCTGTCATCGAACCAACTAAATACAATGCCGCACCAACTGAAGGGACTGTTCTGCAATTCATGATCGACATTGATTATGATGAAGCTTCAGGAGTAATCACAAAGCACTCATACGTGGATCTTAAGAATATTCCTCAGCCATGGAGAACTCTCTACATCATCATCACCAAATCTGTTTCTGGACGTGATAGTGGTTATGAGCATCCCAAACTCATGGAACTACAGATATTTTGTGCTTTGGTCAACATGAAACATATTGAAATTGAAGCTCTGATATGGGAAGACATGATGTCATTCCTCAAAAAGCATGGCTCCAAGATCCCATATATCCGATATACCAAATTGTTGATCCAAAAAGCTCTAGGGAATAATCCTGATATCCCCTTGAGACTCAATGACCCCAACAATCACTCCATGTTGTATGAGCCTACACTAATAGTCAGATTTAACAAATCTACAACAAAGAAACAGGGTGCAGTGTTGCCAGATCACCTTCTAACCGATGCAGTCAAACAACTCTATTCATACAAAAGGTATCTGGTAGCGGTTGATGAAGGCAAAGTAGGCTTTCTTGATGACAAGTCCTCTGGTACACCTACTAGGAAAACCAGAAGGGGCAGTGCAGTAAGTGTTACAAGCACTGAGAGTCAAAGAAAGCTCCCTAAGAGGAAACCTGCACTCAAAAGGAAAGTTCCCTCTAAGGAAGCTGTTCCTATTCCCATTCCCAAGTCTGAATCGCAAAGAAAGCTAGTGGATGAAAGTTTTGAGGAAATCGAATCAGAAGAAGAGGTCATCTACTCTGAAACTGCAACCGATGTCACTCCAACAGTAGCTAAACCTCCCAGTCCAAAAGCTGACCAAGGCAAAGGGAAGACTCCAGTACTTGAGAATGATAAGGAAAGTTCTGAAGAAGAACCATTTGATGAAGAAAAAGACTATCAAAATAAGTGAAGAACCTGCAATACCTTGCCGATGAATTCGTAAAAGCACAAACTCATGGCCCTGGAGGGTCAAGTGGTGGAACTCAACACACCCGCCCGATGCGTTAATCAACCCGATCAGGAAACTGGTACCACCATCACCTACGAACAACAACAAAGGCAGACTGAGGAATCTATCGACTTTGACATAGAGGAACCAGAAATGGAGAAGTCTGAAAAAGAAAAGACTGATGAAGATGCTGACGCTGCAACAAAGTCAAAAGAAGAAATGGAAGCTAAAGCTAAAGCAGATAAAGAAGCTAAGACTGCAAAGGATGATGAGGTTGAATATGATGACTTTCTTCTAGATAGTCCAGCACGTTCCAAAGAACAAACCTCTAAACCTCCAAAGGATCCAGAGTCACCTCACGACTCCTCATCATCAGATTCATCTTCTCACTCTTCACCTCCACCATCCAAAAGAACAACCAGATCTACATCCAAATCTGTGAAGAAGCCAACGGACTCTTGGATATCTCGGGCAAAGACAAGGATTGTTAAAGCTGTCAAGCAGGTCAGAAAGAAAGATGTGACCAATAAAAAGTTAGATATACTCGCTGACAACATCAAACATCTTCATGACGAGATAGAAAAGATGTCTAATGAAAGGGAGTACATCCAGAAGTTCATGCATTGTGATCTTCAAGGGGAAATGAACGAAATGATTACGGGCTATACTCACAAGTTCCTACCGACACGTCCTAAGTGATAAAGGGAGTTATTTTCCAGACTACTTGTTGGATCGATGTACTCTAACCAAACTAACTTAAATAGCTTGTTAAGGTTTAATAACCTCGGATAAATCCTAAGTTATTAACAGAGAAACACTGAGTAATCTTTATTAAGTACGCGGAATTTACTTAACAAATCTAAGAAGAATAACTTTTATTATTAACTCTAAATCTGCTTATTATGCAGATACTTCAACAACTCTAAGAATATCGAACTTCTCTAAAACTCTAAATAACTTGTAAGCAATCGTAAACTCTAAGACTTGTTTTCTCGTACCTCTAATGCCTCTAGGGGTCCTTTTATAGACTCAAGGATATCCCTAATCGGTTTACAATTAGTATCCTTGTATGACAAGTAATCTAATGATGAATATTCTAGAATTACAAGACTTTCTATAATTAATAAAATAGTTCTTTGTTCTTGCAGTACTTTGACTTCAATCAGCTGTACTTTGACTTTATCTTTAGCAGTACTTTGACTCTTTGACTTTTTCAAGTACTTTTATCATTCTTCAGCACTTTCATATCCCAACAATCCTCCCCTAACTTGAATTCTACTAGGTTGACTTCAAGTTCCTTTATGAATTTATCTTTAACAGCTCCATCTTTAAGGAAAGATTATGTCTTAGTCTTTCGATTGTATCTCTGTAGTTTCTATGCTTGTCAAAGTATCTTTAGAATTATTCTTTTATAGCATCATCCAGCAAGCTCCATCTTTGCAGCAACATATGACAATTTGTACATTAATTCAGTTTAAGTTGCAGTCTATTCTCATCACCTGTGTGTGTTAACTCCTTTGAGAGGTGAATCATTGAAAATTTAATGGATTTAAGTTCTCTTTACCAAAGCCATTAACTCTGGAGTAGCCAAATGTTTTGGTGTTTAAGACCATGGTACATTGATAACCATATGATTTTTAGCAAATCATCAGCTATCAACATATTTGACTTGTCTTTACCAAAATTTGTACCCTTCTAGACTAGTTAGTTCTTTCATCATGGTGAACTAATTACCATATAATAGTTTTTCCACAGCCTTTACCACAAGCCATTTTCTTGTAGGCTAGCCAACTCTTCACATTAACTGATATGGTGAGTTGATTACCATACAACTTATTAGCAAGTTGTTAACTAAAAACGGATTTGTCATATCTTTACTAGAGCCGTTTGCTCATGGATTAGCCAATTCTTTTGTAACCATGGTGGATTGATAACCTATTGATGTTACCATCTCAAAAACCATTTATTTTATTCAACCTTTGTTCCAAAATATTTGTTACTTAACAAAAAGGCTTCTTTCAAAAATCACTTAATGTTTAAAAGTCAAGCGCCTTTTGATGAAAGTACTGTTTGATCAACAGTACTTTGAATAAAGTACTGATTTATCAAAAATAATTTATTCAAATAAGATTCATACCAGTTATTCATCCTCATAAGCAATAGTAGTCCAGTTGATAAACAAATTGATGACCATACAAGCAATTTCATTGTCTTCTTCAACTTCCATTCCATGCTCTAGCATCCTGCTCATAAGATCTATTGTAAGAGGATATATTCTATTTGCAAGCATGTGAATCATTGTACCATTTTGCAGCTCTAGAACATGAACTCCAGATTCTTCAAAGAATCTCCAAAGAAACAATTTCCAATTCTCTTGATTTTTCCAAATGTCATCAGTGTTTTGCTCTTCAGTTTCCCATACAGTTGTGAGATCTCCAAGCAAAACTAAACCAATTCCTTCTAATGGATTATGTTGAAAGTAACTTCGCACCACATGATATAAATAGAATAAATCTAATCTATCTATGATGTGCAATAAATCCCATAACCTGTTGAACACTCTGAAGCTTTCATATTCTCTATGAAACATCAGATAACATCCATCTTTGGATTCCACAACTTCAAAAGCAATAATTAGAGATTCGCTCATCTTCATATCAGATCTTCCTTAGAATACTCAAAATCCACTATCCTTAGATAATTTCCTAGTTCATCCCTAGTCTCAGATCTTAGCTCAACTTTTTCTTTCTTTGAGAACTGAACATCTTTAACTTCAGTTTTTCTTTTTATTTTTAAACTTTTCTTTCTTCTCTTCTTTCCATGTAGCTTCATCTCTAAAAGCTTTGCCGCTTTCAACATTTTTCTTATAAGCTTCTCTAGCAGCATCATACAATCGTTTCATCTCAAAATAATTAAACCTTTGCAATCCTTTATACCCTTGATTTTTAAGATAAGCCATCATAGCATTTCTATCTTTAGCTTTATTAGGTCTTCTTGGTAAGAATCTAACAGGAATAGGTGACTCTAATTGTTCATTAGCTCGTTGACTCATACGACACACAGATAACAAGTTAATATTGCGTTTTAAGAAGAAGAATGTTAACATTGAACACCTCAATATTATTTATTAATACGAATACTCTTATAGTATTAGGGTTTTGCAACCTTGAAGTGTATCGACCTTAGATATAAAACTTACATATCTAATCAAACCTAGAACCTCCTTTTATAAGCTAAGGAGTCCTATACATTATACAATACGTAACCTACAAGATAAATATCTTTTACATATTTATCTAACCGACTATACAAAACACTAGCAGTGGTTACAATATATCATCTGTGGTTACACATTACTACTAGCCGTAGTTGTCTTCATCCGTGGTTACACTCTTCGTCCGTGGTTCTATCAAGCCCGTCTGGTTCCAATACTTAAAGTAATTCTTGATGCAAGGAACCTAAAACCCAACAATCCTCCGCTAAACTTGATACATTCCAACAGAATTCTCAAGTTTCCTTTAAGCTCAAAACATTTGAAATGGAGGATGTAGCCAAACACTTATGAGATTTAAGAATTGTCTCATATTTCTTCAACAAATCATAAGGTTGACCATCATAGGGTAACAGCATCTTGATAATACCAGTTTCAACATCTAACAATAATTTCTGGATACTTATTCAACTGAGGATATTCACCTTCTACAAGCATGTGAATAATTTTTCCAGAAACAGTTAAAACATGAACTCCACAAGTTTGATATAAAAACCAGCTTGTTACAGTACCATTGTAGAGTCCTTTCCATTCAGGTTCATCATGAGTTGGTTCAAATAAAATCTTCAAATTATAATAGACAAGTCTCTCATGATTATCAGATGATACTTCACCAAACTTGTTCTTGTAAAGTCTCCAGAGATCCATCAAATCATCGCTTCAAAATACTGAAGCATTTGTGAAAATTTATTATACTCATAAACTTCATTGTTGAGTCTTTGAATTTTCCAAACTCCCTCACTTCCATCATTAAGCTTAAACTCATAAGAAACAATTTGATTAACATCTAAAGCTTCTTTTAATCTTTTAGAATCAGATGTTTCTTGAATCTCAGATTTTCTTTTACTTAGCATCCACTCATCATGCTTCTTTATCCACTCTTCTTCCTTCTCGAATTCATTGATAGAAATCATCTACATTAATCCTCATACATCTCTCATAGATTTCCAAAATTCTTTCAAATGAACATTTACTAAGATTATCAGAAACATAAATGCCTGAATTCTTAATAATTTTCATTAATACATTCCTCATCCGAGCCTAGTAGGAGGTTTCTTTCTTATAACCTGCTTTCTTTGTTTTGCTAACCTTCCATTCACCTCATCAATCTAGCTTTCTCCTCATCATCCAAAGAATGCCCATTCTTGTGCAAGAACTCATCAAGAATTTGTAAAGAAGCTTGAAGATAGTTTTCTGATTTATACCATATAGCTAACCATTTTCACTAGCTTCCCTCCCTTCTTCTTTCTTTTATCCAAAGTCGCCATTCTTCAGAACCATATTCTTTACAAATTGTCATCAAAAGCTTGTTCTCGCTCTAGATTTAAACTTCAACTCTGTACTGCATACCTTTACCCTTTCCAACAACAGATTGAATCACCTTCTTCTTCAGTGGTTCACCAATAACTAAAGTTTTTCCTTTGGGTTTGGGTTTAGTTGCGAGTTTGAACAGATAAAGCAGGTGCAATAATGGGTGTAGTAATAGATGATGTTTTGCTTAGATTAATCAATGTACTTGCAGCTTCTTTTCTTCTTTAGGCTTAGATGGTAATATAGAGAGAGTTGTTACAACAGTGGAAGTGGTTATAATAGCAGTGGGTATGATTGTAGTAGGAATAGTTGTAGTGGTTATAGTTGCCATGTCTGTTATAGCATCAGTGGTTAGAAGTGTACTAACCGTGGTTTCAGACATACCATCCGTGTTTGTGTTCAGTACTACATCTTCTACAACCTTCTTCAGATAATGCTTCTTCAACTCTCTTTGGTTCCTTTTGAGACAGAAAACAAGCAAACAGGCAATTTTTGCAGATCTTTATGATCGCTTCTTTTGTGAAGAGATCTTGCAAAGAACCCATGTTCGTGAAAGGGCTCTGTTCTTAACCTTGCTTCTTGTTTGAACTTGAGTATTCAAATTTCCAAGTATTTGTTCCTTGGGATGAATCTTGTGTATCCTTGTGGAGGTAACAGGACTTTCATGAATGACATGTTCTAAATTAGTTAAATCAAAGATTAAAGAAATCATCCATGTCTTCATCATCAGTAGGAGTATCAATTTCAATCAAAGCGCAGTGCATATCGTGATGTGGATACTCCTCTTCAGCATGTAATGGCTTTGCATGTGGTACAAAGAAAGTACTACTATCAAGACTTACAAACCGATTTCACTTGTAATGAAAGTGGTAGAAGTTGTTGGCTTAGCAGTGGTTGTATTAACTCTATCCGTGCTTATGTTTGGCTCATCCGTTTTGTAGACTGCTTTTCTTCTTTCAATTTCTTCTACCAACATTGAATTATCTTTCAATAACTCATCCTTATCTTGATGATGAGCACTATTGCCTCCAATATTCAAAACATCATCATCAGTAGGACCTTGCTTATCAATGATGGGTGAGACATAACTAGCTTTCCACTTTTCAAACAAATAGAACTCTTGAGGAGAATCAGCTTCCTTAGAAATTGCTTCTTCACCAGAATTCTTTTGAGTACCTGCATCAACTTTAGTGGAAGTTCCTGCAATGATAGGCTCATAATTCATAGATTTGGTTAGGATATCAATGTTAAATGCCACTGGGTCCTTTGGTCTCAACACTAGGAGTCTTTTCACTGAATTGAACATGTAAATTCTCTTCAACAATTCTAGTCCTCCTATTGTATACTCTAAAGGCTTTATTATTTGATGAATAGCCTAAAGTATTATTGATGTTATATAACCCACATTAACTGACACTGATGAAATATCTCAGCGTTTCACTAGTACCTTATTTTTCCTTTCAACACAATTCATTTGTTGTGGTAAGTCTAGCAACACTAAACTGGGTTTTCTATACCTTTATCTACACAAAACTGATTCATCAGATTCTTAAACTCAGGCCCATTATCACATCTCGATTATTTGACTTTATGATTCACTAGATTTTCTATCTTAATAATGAAACTCTTGAGAACTTCACTAGTTTCACTCTTAGCTGCCAAAAAGTAAACCCAAGAAAATCTACTATAATCACTGATAACTAGGCATACGCTATGGTTCAAACTCTTGACAAAAGTAGGTCCAAATAAGTCCATATGAAGCATAAATGATGGTTGTGAAATGGTGTTGACAGCTTTGGACTTACAAGAAGCTCTATGTTGTTTTCCTTTCTGACAAGCCACACACAGTTCCTTACACTCAAAAACTTAGAAGGTAACCCTCTCACTAAGTTCCTTTAACGCTTTTATTGATTGTTTTGAAATTGAGGTGACCTAATCTTCTATGCCATAACTTAGACTCATCCACAAATGCTTTAGCAAATAAACAAGTTAAGGACCTATTAGGAATTACATCCTTAAGATCAAAACAATATATATTTTCCTTCCTAGGTACCCTAAGTTGTATAAACTTCTCATCAGGCATCTTAAACTCAGGAGACAACACCACACACTCATTTTCACCAAAAGTACCCAGTTTTTCTTATCACACATTTGAGAAACACTGAATAAATTGTACTTAAGTCCTTGTACCAAGTAGACTTTTTCAAAGTCCAAATTTCCTGTTCTGATTGTGCCTCTTCCAAGTATCTTTCCTCCCTTTGGATCATTGCCAAAAGCCACATATCATCCATCAAAAGCTTCAAAATCTTCCGGTTGCTCCCATCCCAAGTCATGTGCCCAGAGCAACCACTATCAAAAACTCCTTTGTCTTTTAGCTCATCTTGTAGATTGTCCTGCACATGAAATTAAACAAGTTAGTTCCTTTTGTGGACCCAAGCCAATATGACTTGGTCCGCCTGTGCATCAATATAATCAAATTTGGTTAGGTCCATTGATGCACAGTTGACATGATGTAAAACCTTGGTCTTAGGTTTCCATTGCCAACTATCTGAGGCCTTAACAGATAAAATGATTCCCAACCACTGTATCAGTTATCACCTTTGGAATTTTTAAAACTTCTTTGTTATCTGTGGTGATTTTTGGCTTATCAGTGGTTTGATTTTGCTTAGCCGTGTTTACACTTTGCTTAGCAGTTGTTGGAACCCATTTGGGAGAAGCAGTGACAATTGATTTTGTATTCCCATTCCTCATTAACAATGCTTTAGGAATCATTCTGTTAGGATGAGGGTTTGTTTTCTTTGAAAAGTTTTGGTGATTTACCCTCCTCCAATGATTCCGAACTTTTGGTCTGTTTTTATTACAATTTCTCTGTAAGTGCTCAAAACTACCACATATAAAACAAGCCTTTTTAACACATTGAAACTCATCACCTAATCTGTTAGAAATTAAACCATTTAAGCTTCTTTGATTACCCCTAGGTTTATATTGTTTCATCTATTCCCTAGGTATTTCCTCAGTACTCTCTCTACATTCTTGGTAACTTTAGCTCCAAATCTAGGTACAAGATTAGCTTGTCTAGTATCAACTTTCTTAATAGATTCTAACTTTTCAGGCTGTGTTGATACTTTACTTTCTTCCTCAGAATCTGATTCCCAATCACTAATGATGGGAGCATCAGAGATACACGAACTTATCTTAGGTGTTTCACTCTTACTTATTCCTTCAACAGGTTTGTTAAAACTGAATTCACTACTAAATGACAGTTCTTAGCAGGTGGCATGTTGCATAAGAGTGGGTGGTGGCATATTGTTGTATCCTATCCCGAACCCTTTTCATTAGATGACTCTCTATAGATTTATGAACCGATCAGAAGCAAATGTGTTTTAGCTACCCTAACAACATGTTTTTCTTTTTCATCTAGGGCCTTTTGTTTTTCACTCTCTGCTAGTTCAAGTTTCTTTTTAAGCATTTTAATCTCTCTATTTTAAGATCAATTTCACCACCTAATATATTGATCTTATCTACATACTCAAAATCACATTTAATACAGATCTAAGCTTCTCTTCCACACTCTCTAGACCAACCCTATAACCTAAGTTATCCATAGTTAGTCTTTCTACTTCTTTCCTCATACTTTCAGTGATAGCTTTTTGAGATTCTAAGTTATCATTACATGATTTAAAAGAGACAGTAGACTCATTAGATACCTCAGAATCTGAACCAGAAGATGAAGCATAAGCCATAAGAGCAAAGTTATGCTCTTTTGAAGCTTTACTAGCAAGAAAAACTGCATTAGGTCCTTCTTCAATCTGATCACTCCAATCATATCACAAGACCATCTTGAGCCACCAATGCTGAAGAAGGAGCAGACTCTTTAGTGATCTTCTTAACACCTTCAATCCTCTTAGGAGCTCGACATTCCCTTGCAAAGTGACCCTTCTTCTTGCTGTTAAAGCACTCCATCTTGCTTTTGTCGAACCCTGCTCTCCTTTGACCATCATACTTAACTTGTCTACCAGTCCTCCTCAAAAACTTCCTTGCTTGGAGAGTTAACATTGCCATTTGCCATTGAAGATTAATCTCTTCTAGATCATTAGGATCAATTTGATCCGCATCTTGATTCAACACAGAACACTAGTAGTTAAATCCAGAAAAGCACAAATTGCACCATCACTAACATTATCACTAACAGTGGTATTGTTTGCAATAGCCGTGGATATACCATAGGCAGCAGTGGATACATCTTGTGAGCTCTTGTGATTAGTGGAGACAAAAGCAATGTTTGGATTAGCAGTAGATGCATTAGCAAAGTTATTCTCAGACTCATAAACCTTCAAGTTGTTGAAGAGATTATCCAGAGTCATCTTAGGAAAGTCCTCCTTATTCCTCCACACAATTGTATGAATAGCCCATTCTGATGATAGACTCCTAATGAACTTCAAATTAATATCTTCTTGAAGAACCTTATAATCTACAGACTTCAGTTGGCTGATAAGTTTTTGAAGTCTATTGTATGTGCCATCAATGTTTTCTCCACTGAGAAAGTGAAGGTTTCAAATTGATGCTTGAGCATATTCATTCGACTTCGTAGCTTCATTGCCAGCAAACCTTGTCTCAAGAGCATCCAGTAACTCTTTAGCAGATTCATATTGCTCAAAATCCAAAGCATAATCATTGGATATTCCCATGGAGAGAATACTGTGAGCCTTGATCTCCACTTTTCTTAGCCTTATCAATTTCACTAACAATGGAAATTTCTTTGCCATCCTCACCCTTCTTAGGAAGAGTGTCTCCCTTTTCAGCGACATCCCAGAGAGCATAGTCAATCATGTGAATGTATTGTCTCATTCGCATTCTCCAGATTTGATACTCACCATGCTTGAGCATGGGTACCTTAGAAGCAGTCACCATGTGAGTTTCGTCAGACATCTTATCTTCTTGAACAAAACTTAACTTAACCTCTTCTTGATTACAGTTTCTAGATCACAAGCTCATACCACTTGTTGATCCCAGTTGAGCAAACGATCTAATATAGAAACTGACTTAGAATAACAACTTATTAAGTATTATGCGGAATTTAACACTTAACCTTAAGAAGAACAGTTAACATTCAACACCTCAATATTATTTATTAATACGAATACTCTTACAGTATTAGGGTTTTGCAACCTTGAAGTGTATCGACCTTAGATATAAAACTTACATATCTAATCAAACCTAGAACCTCCTTTTATAAGCTAAGGAGTCCTATACATTATACAATACGTAACCTACAAGATAAATATCTTTTCCATATTTGATAAGATCGTTTATAAGCTCAGCTAGGGATCAATAAAAAAGATAATAAACATAATAGGCAGCGGAATAATCAAAACAATACTTTGTTATTGACACAAGGTTTTTATTCACCATTAACTAATTTCCAATATACTTATAGGAACACGCCTACTAACTAAACTAATAACCTATATGCTACAAGATCATACTAGGACACACTAATCTAAAACCCTAATACCCTAGAAGTTCTCCCCTAACGTCTAGGCTAAACACACACCTTTTAGTCCACTACATATTGAAGACCTTATTAAAACCCACCTATGTCCTCTTTATATACTAGAGGATAAGGACTAATAAATAAAACTTCTTTTGCATGCAAGTCCTTCCATCTTTTTGTAGGTTTCCTTCTTGTCATATTAAGTCCCTCTTGTTTCATTCTTTTTGTCTTTATCACCTCAAACTTATAATTCCCAACAATCTTCCCCTAGTTGATAATGACAAAACTATTCTTGAACGAACTTCCCTAGACGAAGTAGAAATTGAGATCAGGGATCTCACCATGAATGAAACAAGTATGTCTTCCTTTGTCTTCCCCTTAATCCATGCCATGTGACTCAAAACATCTTCCCTGTTATTATCCAAATAGGGAACATATGAAAATAATGATCTTGATCACCACGAACCAATACTACACATCCCAATTCATCCCAATGTCTCAAATTACCCTCCATGAAGTTTTCCGCAACTAAAAATGAACTTGAAACAATAGAAATCTAAACCATCAGTAGTAATACTAATCAATAGTAATAAGAATCAAACACTTCCCCTTGAGTTATGCATGTAGATGGTTAAACTTTTAACAATAAGCTTCCTCTAAAAACCATATTTAACATCATCTTCTTGATTCTTCAAAATTGTAAGTCCTTGTAATGATCACTTTGTGAAGAAAACCAAATATAACAAATTTGATGAAGAAGTAGAATTTCTCAAACTTGTGTCTTAAATCTTTACTATCCACGGAACTCCATACTTATACGGGCAAAATATAAGTAGACCGCAATCCCTTGAAAAGAATCCTCAACTAGTATGAGACACTGAGCACTACAATGTAACTCCTTCAAGAAAAATCACACATTGCTAGATTCAACAAGCTAGATGATAAGAACACAAACAAAGTAATTCCACTTCACCTTCAAATAAGTGATAAATAATCCTCTTCGTAATCAATTCTTCAATAAATCTCAAATACGAGCCTTTTTTAAATCCTTTTAAGAACAAATCACCAAACTCCTTGTGTGTGTGAACAATAACCTGTGTGTGTCATCCAAAAATCCATAACAATCTTTATGCTCGACTTCCCCTTAAATCGAAATCGCCTCGTAATAACCATGAGCAGTACTTTAGGAAGGAGCAGTACTTTCATAAACAGTACTTTGAAAAACCTGAGTAGCAGTACTTTTTATAAACTGCAGTACTTTCGTCTTATCATCATCTTGTGATCACAATTTTCGACCAAAAGCAAATATGAGACTTAATGATAGCCAATTAAATATAGCCAATTATCCCATTCTTGACACCATTCTCCATCACGTGTGTGACAACCCGTACTTTCAAGTCATTTCTCGACACGATTCATGTCTCACAATTTCAACATTTATAGTAAACTTGGTTTACTTGTTTCAAATTCGCATAACCTTGGAGGTTTTAGCGGCCGAATTCATGATCATGACATCCGCATACATTTCATATGGACTAAGATTAGTCTACATTCCATTGACATCATTTGCATCTCATTAGTTCATTCATGACATTTCATTTCCCATTCAACGCGTAATTTTTATATTTAATAAACTTTCGCGTGAGTTATATTTGAATATTTAATCCATTACTTTCAAAAATGATCAGATGTATTTTTTAAACTTACATTTAGTTCATAAAAACTATATTTTTAGTTTTCCTAGTGTTTCAAATTTATTTGATATATTAATCATTAAAGTTTAATTATTACGTCGTTTTTCTTAAAATTATACGATAATTATTTTATCACTCAATTTTCACAAGGAATGTATTTTTATAATTTTTATCATCTCATTACATTCTATTTTGAGCTATTAAAAACTTACTTGTACCAAAAAGTTACAACTATCTACACTTTCTTTACATTTTCTTACAAAGTACAATTAATACATAAAGTAATACAAGTAATAGTTTATAAAAAAAAAAAAAATATCAATGGAAGACATAAGCCCCCCAAATCCGGCCTTGGAGGGGGGGGGGAAGTCAAGTGTGTTATAAATGTTGTATGGTTCTTGATTGATTATGTCTATACTCAACTTAAAAGTCTCACTTCATTTATTTTTCACATCTCCTTCATTTTCTTCAAGTGTTAGCAAGTTGGTTTTCTCTTCCTTGGGTCTTCCAAACCGGCCAAGCATTCAACAACCAAGGGATCAAGAATTTTGCTAATCAATTTATTTCAACCTAGATCATATCCTTTTATGGTTTTGAAATAAAAACCAAGGATATTTAAGTTAATCCTTGTTACCTACACCTCTTCACTATCACTTGTAAGCATGTTATTATCATTTTTATGTTTCCTCTTTCATTTCATATGTTTCTTATCATTTTGGGAGCTTTTATGCAAGTATTGTGATTTATACCATTTATGTCATGATTTTAAGTTATATATATACCTAAGGTCATCCTATAATTATTCCCATGGTATTCTTTGGTCTTGATGGTGATTAGGAACCCATGACACCCTAAGAAGGTGTATGGTAGGATTAGATTAGTTTTGGAGTTGATTTGAAGGGATTAGAATAGGTTTTGTCCGAGAAAAACTATTTTCGATAACTATATATTATGTTCTGTCCTTGTTTCATTTTCTGGAAAATCCGACAGTAGGCACGACTTTTGGCCTTGATTTTTAGAAAATATACTTTAAAACGAATCCGTGGCAGCGAGCGGATAAAAGCGGACTTATAACGAAGAAGTTATGGATTTTACAAGTTTGTGACGAAGCGTATTATTTTCGGATTTTTCGCAGCTGTTTTAGTTTGTTAGGGTCAAAATGAGCCTTAAGCTTCACATTATTTGACTTGTCAAAAATATATTAGTTTACTTTGATCTGAAGCTAAGGACATATTAAGCGTAAGCGGTTTGAAGCGACAAAGATATGCACTTTTCATAAACTTGCCGTAACTAATTTTCGCACCAATTAGCCAAAAACCACCATCTTTAACCCTTAATATCTTTATGTTGAGAGACCTTTTGAAAACTCTGACTGAAACTTTTAGATATGGATACAAACTTTCCAAAACCGTCGATTTCGTTCTCTAACGATCAGCGTGTCTTGTTTTCTGATTGTTTTTAGAGCATTTTGGTAATTTCATGATTTTTCCGCGACATTGTTTTTGACGAAAAATGGTAATTTCTCTAAAATCATTATAAAACCATTGTAGGATGACATTTGGCGTAAAACATGTA
This sequence comes from Chrysanthemum makinoi, assembly GCA_910596185.1. Lineage (NCBI taxonomy): Eukaryota > Viridiplantae > Streptophyta > Magnoliopsida > Asterales > Asteraceae > Chrysanthemum > Chrysanthemum makinoi. The sequence goes on along the minus strand of OU343216.1, from coordinate 47,088,384 downwards.
AAGTATTTTTGTTTGGTCAAAGCGTCAAAAAGTATTTTTCGACGTGATAATATTTTCAAAACTTCGTAAATGGTATAAATAACATATCAAGTGCATGCATAACATTACATTGCAACTCATGACATATCATGTCATTGATAATAGGTCGGTTGGAGCATTACATTAAACCTCGGTGTACTCACTTTTTCTTAGTTATTCAGTTTATCCAGTGAGTTAAGTAGCCCTACTTTACTTGTTTTCATAAGCTGTTTTGGGAGATACATGCTCACTGTTTTCATTTCGCGTTCATAAGTACTTTAAATTTATCATGAGAACCAGTTGTTTCTAAATCAAAGGTTATACTATATAAATTGTTCTTGTTTGCGTCTTCGCGATTTTCTACGTTAGATATACGTTCTATCCGGTTGACTCTTGATAAATTGGAGTTAAGTGCTATGGATTATGCTATTGTTCTACGTCGAGTTAAGTGCTATTGATTAAGTTACTATGGTTCTCACGTCGAGTTAGGTACTAGTGTGAATTCATTTGACATCATATGTTTGGAACATAAACTATATACATTAAAGCGTGGGTTGTGAACACACGGTTGCTAAGTCTTGTATGGGCGGGACTTGGGCTGAGTGGATTCTGATGCCTTTGCTACATAAGCGATTTTGAAAGTCTTTTCATTTGATTTGCAATGCCTTTGGCTGACAGCGATTTCTAAAGGCTTTACATTTCAAACCAAACTCTATGAACTCACTCAACCTTTGTGTTGACACTTTTAGCATGTTAATCTCGGTATCTAAGGCATTCACTTCATGGCGCATGGGACACATCATGGAGTGCGTCTCACACAGGTTTTACTTACTTTAAAACATCGTTTGTATTGTAACAAACTTATTTCCGCACAAGTTGATTTACATTTGGGACCTACTTTGTAAACTCTGATTATTTTATTAAATCAGACGATGTATTTTCCAAAGCGACACTTTAGGTCGTTCAATATAACTGTGATTGTGATGCTATGACAGTCAATCAGGGAATTCCATTTGCAAAGCAGAGTAATTTGGGGGTGTGATGATTGGCATCGAGAGCTGATTATAGAGAACTAGGTTGCATCATTGACCCTAGACTATAACTACATTATCATAGCATCTCATCATTTCATCACAAGTACATGTTCACTTCACATGCGGTCATTATGTACATTTTTTGAGTTAATTACTTTCATTTCACATCGATTGTCACATGGATGCCCTTAAATACCCATTCCATTATTCTTTCTTCATACTCTAGCGTGGATAATTCCTTGTCATTCCCTATCACAATTTTTTTATATCGGTGATTCATCATCGATATCGGCGATTCTTGAGATAAACTTTTAAATAGAGCGTCGCTCTCACTCCTTTGTTCACCACTAACATGTAGTCACACTTTTCACATTAAGTCTCTAGACCATCATACATTGAAGCACTTACAACACCTCATAACCCATCTTTTGGGGCCCGTCGATCATTTAGAAAAATAACTTCAAACTTATCTTTTACATCATTTCTTTGAAGCTTATTTTAACATCGGATTTTACTACGTCTCACATTTCCTCTTGTTTTGAAGAAGATATGGCACTTAGAAAGCTACACTGGAATGACTGGCGGAAATTCAAAGTTGGTATGGGATAGTGTAGCCAGGCATTAAGGATTGAAAGGGAAGCGATGGGCTGCTTCTGCTTGAGGCCGGTACTGCTGCTTGAAAGCGTAGGCTTCTTTACTTCTTCTTTGGAAATGAGGAGGATCCGGAGTTAAGAACATTCTTACAAGGATTTCAAGAGTGGAGATCCACTAAGTTTCAGTGCAGGGAGCTACTGACATGGTTGATGGTTTGAAAAATTGGAATCGGTGTTTTTGCTGTAGCTGTCCGGATAATGATGAGTTAAGTTACTCTGAGCACATTACTTTCGATGGAGCATTGTCTTGGTGGAATTCTTATGCTCAACCGATTGGAATGGAGAATGCTTTCAAGCTCACTTGGGAGCAGTTTAAAGGTTTGGTGACTAAGAAGTTTTGTCCTCGAGCGAGTAAGAAAAAGTTGGAGCGGAGTTTATGAACTAAAAACTATGGGTATGATATCGACACTTACATCCGGAGATTCCAAGAATTGGCCGTGTTATGCCCATCTATGGTTTCGGATAATGAGAAGTTACTGGAGGCTTTCATTGGCGGACTTCGAGATTATTGGCGATGTGACTTCTTGACCATAAGCGATTGAGGAAGCTATTCGATTGACTCAACTCATGGCCGGGTAGTGAAGAGAGGCAAGTACATCAACACCAACCAAAACAACAACAACAGACCAAGCCACCAACAATAACAAAGAAAGTGGGAAAATGACGGAAGGTTATGATAGCGACAACCAAAACCATAACACTAACCATCACCAACAACATAATAGAGACAAGAATTCGCCGGGGTCTATGTTCTTTGCCCAACAAGGGGAAGAGCTTATGGAAACTTACCGTGATGCCACCAATGCAGCTTACATCATAATGGTCCATGTGGTATATGCTTTAGTATGCACAAAGTAGGACACCTTGCTAAGGATTTGTAAGGGCAAAGTAGTCACATGCTTGGGATGTGGAGAGCAAGGACACTATCGGAATCAATGTCCTCAAAACAAGGTCAACAAGTGAAGGTGCTCATGAGAATGTATATATGATAGAAGGAACTTCGTCAAGGTATCAACGGCGGAAGAAGAAGTTGGGAACTAGCGGTTCTTAGTTCTCTATTGTATTACGTTGTACTAAGTTTATGTCTTTCATCATTATTGAAACTTTATAACCTAAGATGTACTACTTTTGCTAAACTACCGTTTGTAAATATTCTCATCTATCGTACTTTATTTCCTTTCGATTGATATCATTTATGAGATTTTAATTCTTTTGCTTTAACTATCATTTTAGCGACACTTCTCCATGTCTTCTCTCCTCGATGTTCATCACAATTTTAACATCGGTTGACTCAACATCAAACATCATATGAGTCGATTAGTCCAAGCATTGCATAGTTACTCCTAAATTATACATAGCACGATCACCTTATCTAGTCCGGGAAGAATCATGCAATGAAGAAGAATGGTAAAACTTATATGTGAAGCAATTCAAATGTCGAGCCAAATTTTCAAAGATTTTCTTCAAACCACTTGTTTCCGGTTTGATCCGTGGCGAGTTCTTGTTTGATGAGTTGCAAGATCGAGCTAGAAACAAGTTGTTACCTAAACGATTTAGCCTTAATCATTATGGCGGTTCTTGTTTGATGAGTTGTGGGATTAAGTAAAAATCGGTTACCTAAAAGTCTTTTGAGGTTTTGCCGGGAATGGGAAAGTTTGCCACATCAAACCCTAAACCGTTAGACTAACTGCATTATTGGGGGCTGAATTCCTTTTTGGATAGTAGAATGTGACAACCGTACTTTCAAGTCATTTCTCGACACGATTCATGTCTCACAATTTCAACATTTATAGTAAACTTGGTTTACTTGTTTCAAATTCGCGTAACCTTGGAGGTTTAGCGGCGAATTCATGATCATGACATCACGTACATTTCATATGGACTAAGATTAGTCTACATTCCATTGACATCATTTGCATCTCATTAGTTCATTCATGACATTTCATTTCCCATTCAACGCGTAATTTTTATATTTAATAAACTTTATCGCGTGAGTTATTATTTTGAATATTTAATCCATTACTTTCAAAAATGATCCCGATGTATTTTTAAACTTACATTTAGTTCATAAAAACTATATTTTTAGTTTTCCTAGTGTTTCAAATTTATTTGATATATTAATCATTAAAGTTTAATTATTACGTCGTTTTTCTTAAAATTATACGATAATTATTTTATCACTCAATTTTCACAAGGAATGTATTTTTATAATTTTTATCATCTCATTACATTCTATTTTGAGCTATTAAAAACTTACTTGTACCAAAAAGTTACAACTATCTACACTTTCTTTACATTTTCTTACAAAGTACAATTAATACATAAAGTAATACAAGTAATAGTTTATAAAAAAAAAAATATCAATGGAAGACATAAGCCCCCAAATCGGCCTTGGAGGGGAAGTCAGTGTGTTATAAATGTTGTATGGTTCTTGATTGATTATGTTTCTACTCAACATAAAAGTCTTGCACTTCATTTATTTTCACATCTCACTTCATTTTCTTCAAGTGTTAGCAAGTTGGTTTCTCTCTTCCTTGGGTCTTCCAAAACCGGCCAAGCATTCAACAACCAAGGGATCAAGAAATTTTTGCTAAATCAAGTGTTATTTCAACCTAGATCATATCCTTTTTATGGTTTTGAAATAAAAACCAAGGATATTTAAGTTAATCCTTGTTACCTACACCTCTTCACTATCACTTGTAAGCATGTTATTATCATTTTTATGTTTCCTCTTTCATTTCATATGTTTCTTATCATTTTTGGAGCTTTTATGCAAGTATTGTGATTTATACCATTTATGTCATGATTTTTAAGTTATATATATACCTAAGGTCATCCTATAATTATTCCCATGGTATTCTTTGGTCTTGATGGTGATTAGGAACCCATGACACCCTAAGAAGGTGTATGGTAGGATTAGATTAGTTTTGGAGTTGATTTGAAAGGATTAGAATAGGTTTTGTCCGAGAAAAACTATTTTCGATAACTATATATTATGTTCTGTCCTTGTTTCATTTTTTCTGGAAAATCCGACAGTAGGCACGACTTTTGGCCTTGATTTTTAGAAAATATACTTTAAAACGAATCGTGGCGCTTGAGCGGATAAAAGGACTTATAACGAAGAAGTTATGGATTTTACAAGTTTGGCAAGGCGAAATATTATTTCGGATTTTCAACATTGTTTTTAGTTTGTTAGGGTCAAAATGAGCCTTAAGCTTCACAAATTATTTCGACTTGTCAAAATATATTAGTTTACTTTGATCACAGCTAAGGACATATTAAGCGTGAAAGCGGTTTGAAGCGACAAAGATATGCACTTTTTCATAAACTTGCAGTAACTAATTTTACTGCTTAGCCAAAACCACCATCTTTAACTTAATATCTTTATGTTAAGACCTGGGCGAAAACTACAACTGAAACTTTTAGATATGGATACAAACTTTCCAAAACCGTCGATTTCGTTCTCTAACGATCAGCGTGTCTTTATTTCTGATTGTTTTCGAGCCATTTTGGTAATTTCATGATTTTTCAGGCGACATTGTTTTCGCGACGAAAAATGGTAATTTCTCTAAAAATCATTATAAAACCATTGTAGGATGACATTTTGGCGTATAAACATGTAAAGTGATTTTGTTTGGTCAAGGCGTCAAAGAGTATTTTCGTCGAGTAATATTTTCAAAACTTCGTAAATGGTATAAATAACATATCAAGTGCATGCATAACATTACATTGCAACTCATGACATATCATGTCATTGATAATAGGTCGGTTGGCGCATACATTAAACCTCCAGTCGCTTTTCGGTTTATCCAGTGAGTTCATTAGCCCTACTTTACTTGTTTTCATACTGTTTTGGGGAGATACATGCTCAATTTGTTTTCATTTAGCGTTCATAAGTACTTTAAATTTTATCATGAGTACCAGTTGTTTCTAAATCAAAGGTTATACTATATAAATTGTTCTTGTTTGCGTCTTTCACGATTACTACATCATTATAACGTTCTAAATCAGTTGACTACTGATAAATTGAGTTAAGTGCTATGGATTATGTGCTATTGTTCTCCGTCGAGTTAAGTGCTATTGATTAAGTGCTATCGTTCTCACGATGAGTTAGGTACTATGGTGAATTCATTTGACATCATATGTTTGGAACATAAACTATATACATTAGGCGTGGGTTGTGAACACCGAGTTGCAAGTCTTGTATGGTGAGGACTTGGGTTGGAGTGGATTTACAATGCCTTTCTTTGCATAGCGATTCGATACATTGAGTCATGCACTATTTTTGTGAATTCATTGGACATCATATGTTTGGAACATAAATTACACACATTCTGGCAGTGGGTTGTGAACACACGAGGTTGCAAGTTTTTGTATGGGTAGGGACTTGGGCGTGATTCATTCTGTTAATCAAAAGGCTTTTTACATTTCAAACCAAACTCTATGAACTCACTCAACCTTTGTGTTGACACTTTTAGCATGTTCTAATCTCAGTGTCCCTAGGCATTCACTCTTCATAGCGCATTTGGGACACATCATGGAGTGATGATGGCCAGCGTCTCATGGGTTTTACTTACTTTAAAACATCGTTTGTATTGTAACAAACTTATTTCATACAAGTTGATTTACATTTGGGACCTACTTTGTAAACTCTGATTATTTTATTAAATCAAACGATGTATTTTTCAAACGACACTTTAGGTCGTTCAATATAACTATGATTGTGATGCTATGGCATTGATCGGAATTCCATTCATTTACTTAAAGCGAGTAATTTGGGGGTGTGACAACGTGATATTCACCAACAAGTAGGGACCATAATATTAAAACATGCGTAATATACTAACCATGTATTACTAATCAATTAAAATAATAGACCATGAATGTATTGAGATCAGTATTAATTGTCGCCAACGATATCGTACAATTAAATAACTTCCACCATAACCTCCATATACTTCATAGCACCGAATCATATACCACGTGATATTACTTTCACGTGACCAATAATATTAAATACATCACCGCAACTTTTGACAACACGAACCACTGACCAATCAAAGCCATGACTACCGTAATAACCATGTACCTCAAATTCATTGAATCGAAACCCACATGACTCATTGTACCGAGAGATACATATCATCACCCAATAAAATATCAAAGTTATCGTGGACCCCATCAGTAGTGATCATAATTCAGTATTATCACCAATCGAATGTAACACAGAGACCACCATTCACGTATAAAAAATATTCGACACCTCAAAAAAAAAATTTAAATGCGCCGCATGGATTTTTAATCTGCTTTCTTCGACGTCTTTTACTGCTTCAATAAAACCTTGAATAAACCCTATATCAAGAGCTCCCATGGTAGATACCAATTGATAAGATCGTTTATAAGCTCAGCTAGGGATCAATAACAAAGATAATAAACATAATAGGCAGCGGAATAATCAAAACAATACTTTGTTATTGACACAAGGTTTTTATTCACCATTAACTAATACTCTAATAATCTTAGACGTTTATAGGAACACGTCTACTAACTAAACTAATAACCTAGGCGTTTACAAGATCATACGCCTAGGGCACTATATCTAAAACCCTAATACCTAGGCGTTCTCCTAGCGTCTAGGCTAAACTCTGCCTCTTTTATCGACTACATATTGGAAGACTTAATTAAAACCTACACCTATGTCCTCTTTATATACTAGAGGATAAGGATTAAATAATAAAACTTCTTTTTGCAAGCCTTCCACATCTTTTTGTAGGTTTCCTTCTTGTCATATTAAGTCCCTCTTGTTTCATTCTTTTTGTCTTTATCAACTCAAACTTATAATTTCCAACAATATTTATCTAACCGACTATACAAAACACTAGCAGTGGTTACAATATATCATCAGTGGTTACACTTTACTACTAGCCGCGGTTTTTCTTCATCAGGTGGTTACACTCTTAAATGGTGGTTCTATCAACTGTCAGTGGTTCGATTACTTAAAGTAATTCTTGATGGGAACCTAAAACCCAGCGACTTGACATTCAATTCCTCTTTTAGCGTCTTAGGCTTCTACACTCAGGCTTCTTGACTTCTTAAGCTGGCTTCTTTATCTTTAGCATTTAATTCCTCTTGAAGCTTTCTTTTGCTTGTTAATTAAGCTTCTTAGGGCGTCTTATCGTAGCTAAAGTTAGTTTCTTCTTCTTTACTTCTATCAAAACACCATTTCCTTTATCCTTAGGATCTATTGAAGGTTGAGAAGTTCTTTGTTGTTCCTCTTCTTGCACTCCTGGAATATTAACACCACCCTTTGGTTGTGATAAACCTTGCAAAATTTGACCAATGGTTTCATCATCACTTGCAATATGAATAGGTTTGGGTGTAGCTTCCTCTTCTTGTATAACAGTTGAGGGACCAACAACTTCTTCATGTATAGTTGTAGAAGGACCAGCTTCCTCTTCAAAGTCTAACAACCTTGGATTAATCAATTCTTGTTTGTAAGATCCTTGTTGTTGAAAGATACTTTGATCTTGATTACCTTGATCATCATTACTTTGAGCTGGAACATCAATAACTTGTTCCTCGGTTTCTTGAATAACTTTGTTCTTGATCTTTTCATGTTCTTGATACCTTGAGTTCATTCTCATAACAATATCTTCTTTCAAATTCTCTTCTTGAAATTCCTCGATTGGACCGAGAAGATTGTTTGTGTGAACCTTTTGGCGTTTGGTTTTCTTAGAATGCCTTTGCTCCTTCTTCTTTGATTTGACCCATATACGATGATGTTGAACCAATGGCCAAACAAAATTCTTGAACCTTCTAAACTTGAGCTTCAATTTCTTAATGCTTAGCAGAGCCTCAGTAGTCTTTTCAACTTAACCAACTCCTTGTCAAAACCATAATTATCAATGTTAAACCGGGGATATAGTATGTGAATCATCTCCTCGAGCTGGTGAATGTTCCTCAGTTTGAGAATGAGGAGCAGATCTTTGTGGAGATGGAAGGTGGCTTGCAACATCTTCTTGAACCCGGTGCTTGAGCGGTACCTTGAGATCGCGGTACCTTACGGAGATCACGGCCTCTCTGAGATCACGATTACTTGCGGATCTTGATTACCTTCAGCTTCATCTTCTTCGGCACTCGGCTCTAACGGCTTGAACAACTTCCATCATAGAAGTAGTTAAGGGAGTATCCCGTCCAGTGAATAGATCACTCTTCCTAGCCATAAAGGTGAAAATTTTGGCTTGTTGAACCACAATAGGTAAAAGATTTGTTGGCTTAGGAACATCTGAAAGTTGTTTATTGAGGAATACTTGAATAAACCTTGGATACATCGACCATTTTGTACCATGAGTGATGTGAAAGCATACCATCAAGAATGAGCCTTGAAAAAATTAAAAACACGATCACAGCCAAGCAATAGCAAATGCTATGCTAGATCCAAATTGCTCCCATGAAGTACTTTTAGCACTAATACAATGAAGCAACACATGCACTAAAACTTCCATTGAGGACAAAATAGTTGTTTCGGAATGGTTGTTCATTAAGAACCTTCATAACCAATGTGTCCAAAGTATCTCAAATCAATTGCTTATCAAAGCGAATAGCCCGTCTTCCTCATTAAACAATAAGTCTTCTCGAATAGAGGCTTGTTAATCTTCAAAGTTCTTCCGGCAGCTGTAGCTCTAATATAAAATCCATCATTCTCCTTATCCCTAGCGGTAGCCCAAAATTCTTGAATCCGAGGTTCAATTATATCCTTTCACTAAAGAGCATAGCTGAGTGGTGATCCGATAAGAAATGTCGATTATATCATGAAAACCACATTAGCAGTTTGTCTAAATTAGCCACCATATTGTGCTTTGAAAGCTGTAGGGCGATTAGCCATAGATGATTGTATAATCACGATAAAGATATGATGAATAATATAGGTGAAAGTGAGAGAGATGGAAGAGAGGGAAAATCAGTAGTTATTTATAGGTGAGATTTAAAAATCGACCATAAATATCAAAATTACCGATTAGATATAATTACCCCTCAATATTCTGTTTGGAATGATGCGTTAATAAGACAAGCGGTACTTCCACATATCGCGATTACTTTCCCAAGCGGTACTTTCATAAAAGCAGTACTTTTCAAATTCCTCAGTATAACATAAATATCCTCCCCTCAAGCAATGCATAGGACTATACTAACACTAAATAGTCCTCCCCTTAAATGTAACTTAGTAGTTGATCATGCCAATACTCACCACCAAGTGATTGAATCTGGAAACATCAAAGCCTTTGGTGAGTAAATTAGGCTACATTATCATCGTGTCAACTTTAACCACACTAATGAGCCTGTGCTCATAGAAATCTCTGATAAAGTGATGCCTAATCTGTATGTGCTTGTTCTTGGAATGATAAACGGGATTCTTCACAATACAAATGGTACTCTCATTATCAATATTGATAGGAGTATTCTTGAAATTGAACCCATAGTCTAAGAGTTGATTCTGCATCCATAAAACTTGTCCACAACGACACTTGCAACTACATATTCACTTGATAGAGGATGTTCTTTTGCAATTGTTGCTTTTACCTTGCCATGAAACTAATCTTCTTCAAGATATTGGCATCCACACGTGGTTGATCTTCTATCATAGTTGTCACTGCATAATCACTATATGAGAAGCTTCCAAGTGAAAAGGTTAATCCTTTGGATACCACAACCCCAACTTATGTTGTTGTTTCAAATAACGAAAAATTCTCTATCTTTGCATTCATGTGAAATCTTTTTGTGAGACTTGATATCTTGCACATACAAACTACAAACATGATATTAGGCTTTGATCGCGATAAGATACATAAGACGACCAATCATTGATCGTATAACTTTACTTCAATTTGTCCATCTTCATCCTTGCCCATGAGTTAATTGATTTAATAGGTGTAGTAACTTGAGCTTCATGTCATCAAAATTGAAGTTCTTAAGTATGTCAGTAACATACTTGTCTTGACTTATGAAAATTCCTTCCTTTGGTACGCTTAACTTGAAGTCCCAAAAATAATGTTAGCTCACCCATTGAACTCATTTGAAATTCATTCTGCATGAGCTTCTCAAACTCCTTGACCATGGACTGTTTAGTAGCTCCAAAGATGATATCATCAACATATATTTGAACTAACATGATATCTTTCTTATCTCTCTTGATAAACAAAGTCTTATCGATAGCTCCTCTCCTATAACCATGGTGCAATAAAAAGGTAGAGAGCCTTTCATACCAGGCTCTTGGTGCTTAATGTAAGCCATAAAGAGCTTTGACAAATTTGTAGACTTTGTTAGGATGTTTAGGATCTTCAAAACCAGGAGGTTGTTTGACATAAACTTCCTCTGTGATCTTGCCATATAAAAAGGCACTCTTGACATCCATTTGATAAACCTGAAATCCCCTATAAGAAGCAAAATCAAGAAAGATTCTAATTGCTTCTATCCTTGCTCTGAGGAACAAACCTTCATCATAATCAACTCCTTACACATGCATAGCCTTGTGCAACTAACCGTGCCTTATTCTTGATAACATTACCTCTTTCATCTCTCTTTACTCACGAAAACCCATGGGTTCCAATAACTCTCTTCCATTTTGGAAGATCACATAATACCAGACTTCTTGAAGTTTAAATTGAAGAAGTTCTTCTGCGCTTCAACCCAACTCTCTTTGGTTAATGCTTGAGCAATATTCTTAGGTTCCTCTTGAGAGATAAAAAAAGTAAATAGAGACATGTTTGATGGTCCTTATGATTCAGCCTGTTTTGTTTATACACAAAGCTAAGTAAAGCATTATGAGGTTTAGAAAAACTCTTAGCTCCGTGTCTAGTCATTACTCCAGAAGTAGAAGGACCAATGATTTGATGGTAGGATGATTCTTATGAATTCTTAAACTAGGAGACTGTGGAACTCCATAAGTATCATCTAAATTAGTAAAATCGGCATCTTCATTGGAATCTGAGAAAATTCCTTCATCTTCAAACTCATCATTAGTTTCTTCTAATCGGGCATGGTAGGATCATCAAATCATCTAAAGTCTGGTGGCGGTGCGGCGGTACTTTGTTCAAAAATCTTGTCCAAGTCTTGTGAAATACTATCAGATTTTGTTCTTCTTCTTTGCCTCTTCATAAGCTCTCCTTTGTTCATCGGTGTAAGAATGTGCTAAAACATCTTGAAGCAAGTGATTAAGTTCTTCTTGAATAGATTGATCCTCGATGAAACAATAGGATTTTGGTTTATCGATTACTGTGTTGAAGCATCGATGCGTTGCTTTGGAGCATCGGTACTGCTTTGGACTAACGGGATCTTCATCGGAATCTGACATCGGGCTAAGATGAACTCCATGAACAACATATTGTAAGTCTTCTCCATCATGCACAGGTTGATTTTCTTCTCTAACAGGTACATAGTTCATGGAAGGAGTTAAAACTTCAAGATCAAACATCCAATCGGGACCTTTACCTTTCTCATTAACTTGATCTTCTAAAACTCAACATGAAGACAATCTTGAACCTTCTTAGTGACTCTGTTGTACACTCTAAATCCCTACTTTGTTGGTACAACCCAATAAATATCCTTCTTGACTTGCCATCAAACTTTCCCATTATCAATTGTGTTTAAAATAGTAAGAGAGGGCATCCAAAGGCTTCATAAAGCGAATGTTGGGTTTGTTGGACATCAGCAACTCATAAGGTGTCTTCATCACGGCTTAGGTAAGCGATACTCTGTTAAGTACATAGCGGCGATACTTACATTGACCGAGAATTGAATAGGTAGTTGTGAATCTGCTAACATGGTTCTTCTACGCTTCAATCAAAGTCCTATTCTTTCTCTACGCAACACCATTACGCTGTGGTGTTCTTGCAATCTTGAACTCCCTTTTATACCTTTGTTTGCACAAAATTCATCCATAAGCTTGTTCTTGAATTTAGTTCCATTGTCACATCTAATACCTCTAACCTTGAGTCTCAATTGGTTTTCAAGTGCTATTATAAGTGTCGGAATAGCATCAAAAGTATCATCTTTAAATCCAAAAAATACCCAGCGAATCTCTGCAATCATCATTTACAACTAGCGGTACTTTTTATTGTTTAAACTTGCCGAAGCGAGGTCCAAACAAATCCATGTATACTTGACTCCAAAGGTTCTCTAATAGTACTCTCCTCAAGCTTCTTGCATGAAGCTTTGTGTTGTTACCTTCTTGCGCCAAACATGAGTGATCATTCTTGTAAGTCTTTGAAGGTAAACCTCTAACTAAATTCCTTTGACGGTTTGTTGATATTCTTGAAATTAACATGGCCCAATCTTCTATGCCACTGATGTGCTTCTTTAGATGTTGCTTTTGCCACCAAACTTGTGGCTCTTCCATATGAATGTAGACTCTTCATGTCTAAACTATACACATCATTTGTTCTTGGTACTCTAAGAATTACCAAGTTATCATCAGGAGCTTGAATTAGGGAGAGAGGATGAGACATTACGTGTCGATGAATAACACATGATGCTTTTTATCACGAATTTGAAAGCTGATAATAAGTTGAATTTGAGCTCCTTCACATATCTAACATTCTCAAAATCTATACACCCTGCTTTGATAGTTCCTTTTCCAGTAATCCTTCCTCCATTAGGATCATTCTCAAATGCAACTCTTCACCACTAATACATCTAAAATAAGCCGGGATCTGTCTCTGTCATACTTCTAGAGCAACCACTATCTACAATCAGATGATCTTTAAGCTCCTCTTACGGGTTGCCTGCACAAAGATAAAAGAGTTAGTGACTTTTAGGAACCCAAGCCATTCTTGACTTGTGTTCCCCTTGTGGAGTTACAAACTCAAATTCTTTGAGTATGTAATTTCCATTGTTTTTCAAAACATGATCCAGAAGTATCTTTTGATTTTTAGCATGTGGATTTTCAAAACTTTACGGTTTTCAACACAACTCTCTTTTACAAGTTCATTCTCTTTTTCTTGTATCACAAAACATCGATTCACTTTTTGTTGAAAGCTTTGTTTGTCCACCAGTACTTTCTCTCTTCCATTCTGTTTAACACTTGGTTCACGTGATCTAGATCCCTATATAAATTATAATACCTTCTAGGTTGATAGTATGAGATCTCTAGGATACCTATTCCAAGAAGTGGGAGCGGGGAACCTTGTTTTGAGAGAAAGCGATTACTTTGAAAAGTCTTGGTGCATTGAGAATGCTTGTGATCTAGAAAAAGGTCTTCTCTGGTGTGGGTATCTATGATCTAGTGAAGTTTTTGTGATCGACCATTTGAATTATTCAGGCTGGTTTGTGCTCTCTAGGTTTAGGTTGGCGGACCTATTCTTTGGGAATTTTCTAAGATATTACGAGTGATGTTCACAATCCTTGATTAAATAGTAGGACTAAAACACACAAAACCACGGTTTTGACCCATACTCCCAAAGTGACTTCTTCTATGTCTATGACCGAAACTATTATTCCTTCTAGGTGGTGATTAAACTTGTTGTGACCAAAGTTATCCCAAAAGGTTTAGCGATGCTTGTTTTGAAAAGATTTTCTGAAGATGCTTGTGGGCAGTACTTTGAGTTGAAGGTACTGCTTGACTTTGAACATTATTTTCAACAGTTTCTTTGGGGGGTTTCAGACCTAGATTGGCCAACTAGCTTTTTCCTAAACTCTAGGCATGCTACTAAAAATGAGAAACATCGAGGCCTAGGGGGTTGATGACTTCGATGGGATGGGGAGCTGCATGATAACCATTATCTTTCTTATACTCGGGAGGTGGTTCACTAATTGAATCCTCATTACTAGATGTGTCTACATAATTAATGAGTTCATCATCACTAGTGGTTACATCCTCTAGGTCATCATTAACTTGATTCTCTTCTATGTTATCAAAGTCCATTCCAAAACCTAAGCCAGTTTTAATGGAAGCTCTCTTCTCTGTTTTGAACATAAGTAACATGAAGACCAGTTCACCCCAATGACAAACTTAGTAACAAATCATCTCTTTCCTTAATTAGTTTCTCTATTTGAGAATTTTACAGTTTAATTTCCATTCACTTAGTTTTAGCTGATAATCATTGTGCATATTTTTAGCCGAGCTACTTCATTATTTTCATGTGTTAAGATTTTGGCTTCCATAGATTTTAAGGTTATTTGATAACCCGGCTACCTCGAGACCTAATACAACACAATTATCTCT
>OU343216.1:47007570-47073360 GCA_910596185.1 Chrysanthemum makinoi | reverse complement strand
GGTAACACCCCCAATTCATGATATGCAGAATTCAAACTGGTATTACTTGTTGGCACAACAAATATAATAATAGAAAACGATCTCTAAAGGAGTCGTTTTAAAAAGGCTTTATCATTCAAATATATCAAAGTTTACAAAATAGGTCCCAGTTGGTTCCATTGATTACAAAACACATCAATATAAAGTTTTTGATGTTTTGTGAATGATAAATTATTTATTTATATAGCCTTCTTGATCTTGCCCTTCCGTGCGTTGCTCCCACATTATGGACCTGAAATACATGCTTAAAACTTTCAACACAAAGGTTGAGTGAAATTCATAGAGTTTGTTTAATGGTTGAACACATTATGTTGGTAGTGTGAGTTAATTAGACTCACACCAATGGTTTGAAAACAAAACAGATATTATTGCACTGAGCTCATGACACCAAACGCTAATGCTTGTCAATAGAAATTGATATAATAGTAACAGTTGCCCTAATAGGTAATTTGCCAATAAACCTATGGTTCTTCAAATAGAGTGCGTTTGTTTACCGGACTTGGTCAAACAAACGGGATTCGTCAATCCCGATAGATCTATCCACATTATTCGCTCAACCAAGTGATTAATGGTTCATGATAATAGGGACTTAAGTTTGGCAATAGTGGTACTTAGTGCACATAATACATTCAGATAAGCATACAGTTTCAAAGCAATGTGTTCGGTTTAAAATAAAGCATGTATCTCCCCCAAGAGTTTGTAAAATAATTAAGTAATAAAAGTGGGGCTATGAACTCACCAAGAGTTGATGACGCAGTACTAACGGATGTGATGGATAAGTCTAAGACTTCTACGTGCAACCTAAAATGAAATGTTGCGACTTAAGTTTGGAATAATGTTTTAGGAAAACATAAACCATCCTCTATATATCCCTATGTTGATCATGATGTAGTCAATTTTCATTTGATGTTTATAGAAAGATCTTTAATATGTGAAAACGTATTTAGTTTATAGATATCGCACTACCGTTCGGGCCATCATAATTCGTGAGGTCATGCAAGAACGCTCGAGGAGCTAGACACTTTAATTCGTGAATCCAGAACTCGTCGATACGTTTTACTCAAATGAAACACCTCACATGAAGCTCCCTACTATTGTAGCACTTAGTAAATACAACATATGTTTTGAGTGAAGATTGTTATAACATAAAGTTTATCATGTTTTAATAACTATCTAGTTTTTTACAAGTTCTCGCTTCAAACAAGCCTCGAGGCTTTAGCCATGGTCTTGCCGTGACTTTGGTCTTGACTACCATGGTCTTGAGACTTAGCTTTGGCCTTAGCCGTAGCCGTGGTCTTGGCTAATGGCCATTAGGCGTCTTGGTTTGCTTTTAGTTGTGACAAAAGTATAGTTGTGAGACTATATTTACGACAGTTTCTGTTTTTGAAAGATTTTTGGCCTATTTAAGCGTTTTCAAGGTCCGAGCTTCTTTGTTATTGAAGGAAAACGTCGTTCCGGACAACTTTCGTGTTTTAATTTTTTTATGATTCGGACCATAAGTACGACTTTCAAAATGGCAGAACCAAGCAGTCCCCATATGGCAGTTTTGGCGTTTAGGTTTCGCTAACTTCTTTTGCCTATAACTTTTGACTCGCTTTGTCCGCTTCGGTGATTCAAGTTGCTATGTTTACCTTTTATCTTGTCTACCATATTATGTAAGTTACATAGTCCATATGTTACTGATTTTAATGGTCTCACATGTATAGGATATGACTAGTTTTCTAGTTTGTTACTTATATGACAATATGTGAATTAAAACAAGTGATTGAGTATATGTACATCATGAATCAACATAGTAACTATATATATAGCATGAAATTGTTAAGATTATGAATTAATAAGATGAGATGATGGTGGTGATAAGTTGCTTACAACTTTTGGCTTTCAAAATAGAAAGGAGTAACTTAGTAAGGATAGGACTTTGATTGATCACTTTAGACTTTGGATTGATCTAGCTTTCCACACCTTGGCACCCTTGCAAACTTGAAGAGTTGGTGATGAAGTACTAAGTGACTTGAGTGGATCTAAACTCAAGAAGATCACTTACTTGCTAGAGATTGGATGAAGTAGCTTGATCTTTGGAACTTTCTTGCTTAAACTTGGAGTTTAAAGCTCAAATGATGGAAGATATGGATATTTTAGAGTATGAACGACCCAATTCAGTTTGTGGAGGTCTTTGGGATGAATATCACTTGCTATTTATAGGAGGGTAAGTTTGGTTAACCATATATTGGGTTAAATATCAACCATGGTTAGGTTAGGACACTTGTAATGATCAAAATGAACCTTGGTTAGGATTAAGACACCAATATGATGACTTCCCAAGTCGGTCTCATAGTGTCTAGGTGTCTTAGATGATAAGTTTTGATAATATCAAGAGTTTAGAGTAAGTTTTGGTTCCGTTAAATGCCAACCGTAAGTCTTTAAGCCATAAAACGAAAACCGGTATCGTGAAAATATTTAAACTTACAGGAATGATGAGACTCATCATTATACTCCATATAAAAATATAAAATGAGTGATAAGTCTCATTGGGTGCAAAAACGCTGCTTAAAGCTGGAAATACGGGTCAAAAACGCGTGAATTCAAGCGAAACCAACTGAAAACGAAAATTCCAAAACTTGTGGAATTGTCATAAAATAGAAACATATTTCTAATGTTTATATGGTTTATGGACATATCGGGATGTCCAATGACGCTTTAACCCTAAAGTAGTTCTCGGACCCACTTCGGAAACGGTTCTCGAATGGATTCAACGCGGCGTCACCGGACGACTTGTCGAAGTTTATTTATCTTGTCATGATAGTAAAATAAAATAAAAATATTTACTTATATGAATAGTGAAAATGAATAGTAAATGTGAATAGTAAAGTGAATAGTAAATTGTCGAAAATGAAAAATAACCTGAAAATGCGGTGGTTATCCTGGAGAAATCACGCCCTCGATTTAATTGTTTCTTGATATTGATCCTTCAAAAGGTGAGGGTACTCGACGATTTGGTCTTCGCTCCCATGTAAATTCCGGGCCACGCTGGGAGTTCCAAATAATTTTGACAATTGGTATTCGACTGCTTTAGTTGTTTGACCTTCGGTCCATGATCTCCACAAGTTGTTCAATGAAGTGTAGATCGCAATGAAGTTTGAGTTCATCGAGTGGAATAACAAGCGATTCATCGAATAGACATTTCTTTAGGTTAGATACATGAAAAGTGGATGTACATTACCGAGTTCATGGGAGCTCAAGTTTGTATACCACTGGACCAACCCTAGCGAGGATTTTGAATGGACCTATGTATCGGGTTTAGTTTTCCGTGTTTACCGAATCGTATGACACCTTTCCAGACCTTTAGCATAACCTTGTCTCCAACTTGGAATTCCAAGGGTTTGCGTGCATACTCGGCATAACTCTTTGTCTATCTCTTGCTTTTTGTAACCGATTTTGACTTGTATGATTTTCTCAGTTGTTTCACGAATGAGTTCTGGACCCGTGAGTTAAACATCTCCCACTTCGCCCAACAGACAGCGATCGCACTTTCAATCGAAGTGCTTCGGGCGGGTCCGCCTTGATACTCGCGATAATCATATTGTAGGAGAATTCGACCAATGGTAAATGGTTATCCTATCCTTTTCCAAAGTCGATTATACAAGCTCGAAGCATGTCTTCCAGCATTTGAATGGTTCGCTCACTCACCATCTTGAGGGTGATACTACTGTACTCATGTCTAGGTTTGTTCCAAAGGCCTTGGAGTGACCAAAGTTTGAGGTAAATCTACCATCTCGGCCGATATGATAGAAATCGGTGCACCATGTTTTGAGACTATTTCCTTGACGATAGTCGAGTCAATGATCCATCTTGTAAGTCTCTTTGATTGGTATAAAGTGTGCGGACTTTGTGAGACGATCGACTATGACCCAAATGGAGTCATAACCGTTGGATGTCTTTGGGAGTTTAGTGATAAAATCCATTGTGATTCGCTCCCATTTCCATATCGGAATCTCCGGTTGTTGTAAGAGACCGGATGGTTTTTGGTGTTCGGCCTTCACTTTGGAACAAGTAAGGCATTTACTGACGTAGGTGGCAATGTCGACTTTCATGTTTGGCCACCAATAGAGTAGTTTTAGATCATGATACATCTTATCGATCCCGATGTACGGAATATTTGGATTTGTGGGATTCAAGCATGATTAAATCTCATAGACCACCATAAAGTGGTAACCAACTTCGTCCTTGGAAGCATAAAGTTCCGTAACGGTTTCAAATTTCTTCTCAGATCATGCCATCTAATTTCTCCTTCTCAATGTCTTGTTGTTTTACCGCTTCGGCTTGAGCATTGAGTATTTGAGCATGGAAATTTGAGTTAATGGTTAGGACTAAAGCTCGAACTCGTAGAGGTTTAACCCTTCCTTCCGGCCGTGGCATCCGCTACTACGTTGGCTTTTCCCGGATGATAGCGAATGTCGCAATCATAATCACTCAACAATTCTAACCATCCGTTGCCTCATGTTTAATTCCTTTTGATCGAGAATGTGTTGGAGACTTTTGTGGTCGGTAAACACAGTACATCTAGTACCGTATAGATAGTGTCTCCAGATTTTGAGTGCAAAGACTATCTGCCTCCTAACTCCAAGTCATGAGTATTGTAGTTTTCTTCATGTTTTGAGTTGTCGTGAAGCATCATGACTTTTCTCGCTGCATGAGTACGGCTCCTAATCCTTGTGCGGCATCGCAATAGACTACAAAATCTTCGATCCCATCCGCAAAGCTAGAATGGGGCTACAAAGTTTTTGTTTTAGGATTTGGAAAGCTTCTTCTTCATCTTCGCTCCATGTACTTCTTGTTTTTCTGAGTTAGGAGTCAAAGGTTTGGCTATGGAGGAAAACCCTCAATAAACCTTCGATAATAACCGCCAAACCTAGAAATTGACGAATTGTATGTCGGTGTGTTGGCCAATCCTTGATAGCCTCAATTTTAGCGGATCAACATGTAGACCCGTGTTATCGATAACATGCCCAAGGAATTGTACCGACTGAATCCGTAATTCACATTTAGAGAATTTTTATGACAACTTTCTCGAGCAAATCTAAAATCGTTCTCAGATGATCTTTATGTTCTTCTTCGCTTTTGGAGTATATGAGAATGTCATCGATGAATACTATCGCAAACTTGTCCAAGTATGCTTAACACACCCGATTCATGAGATCCATGAATACGGCCGGTGCATTCGCAAGCCAACCGGCATTACTTGGAACTCGTGATGACCATAGCGAGTTCTAAAGGCTGTTTTTGGAATGTCTTCTTCTCGAACCTAACTTGATGGTAACCCGATCGGTCTATTTTGAATAATAGGTCGAACCTTGTAGTTGATCGAATATCATCGATTCTGCAAAGGGTATCGCTTTTATGGTTAATTTGTTTAGCTCACGATAGTCGCACATTCGTGAACGATCCATCTTTCTTTTCACGAACAAGACGGGAGCTCCCCAAGGTGAGGAACTAGGTCGGATAAACCCCTTGTCCGAAAGTTATTGTAGTTGATTTGCCTCTTGCATCTCGATGGTGCTAGTTCAGGGCGCGCTGCCCGCCTCGGCACTAATTCAATTTGAACTCTACTTGGCGTGATGGTGAAGTCCGGGTAAGTCTTCAGGAAAACTTCAGAAATTCACGAGCGATAGGAACGCTCTTCGTTGTTTTTCGATTCCTTCGGTAACATGAGCTAGAAATGCGTAACATCCCTTTTCAATGTACTTCATGGTTTTCATACATGAGATGATGTTTAAGCGAGTTCCACTTTGATCACCACGGATGACCAAAGTTTCATTGTTACAAGGAATATGAACAACTTTTTCGCCACAGATGATGTTGGCTCGATGTTTTGACAACCAATCCATGCCAATAACAACATCGAAACTTCCAAGTTCGATTGGCATGAGATTGATGTTGAATGGATGATCTGAAAGGTTGAGGGTACGCTTTTGAGTACAGATTGGTGTTTACTAAGTTTCCATTGGCTAATTCAATACTATAGTGAGTATCCATAGCGTTGGTGCAATATTAAGTAAAGGTGCAATTTTGGAAGATATAAAGCTCATATCAGACCGAATCAATAAGACCTTAACAAGATGATTATTGAGTTTAAAACGCACCAGTGACTACGCTCGGTCTTGTTGAGGTTCACCGCCCATAACATAGGCTCTACCACGAGCACCTCTCGCCTTGTTGGCCATGGTTTTAGGGCAATCGCCCTTAGTGCCCTTTTTCCCCACACCCAAGCATGTAATTATTGGTTGTGTATTGCCTCAGCTATAGCCTTGCCCCTACAATCCTTAGCAAGATGTCCCACTTTTTGGCATTTATTGCATTTGCAAGGACCTAAGTGATGGGCTTTGCACTGACTAAAATATGGGTAGGATCCAACATATCCTCTGCCCATCACTGGACAAAGATGCATAGGTTCTCGCATTTTCTTGCCTTGATTCTCTGTTGAATGTGATGGGTGGTGTTGCGGTTTTGGTTGTTGGTAATGTTTCCTTGGTTGTTACCCCATTGTCGCTTGTTGTTGTTGTTTCATGGTTATTGTTGTTGGTATGGTTGTTGTTATTACGGTAGTTGGTGTTGTTGGTGATAGTGTTGTTATTGAGATTCGTCTTGGGTAGTCCCCGCCGAACCGTTTGATCCATGAGATTTCGAGACATTCGCATAGCATCATCAAGTGACTTTGGATCAAATGATGTCACATTTCCCCTGATGACAGCGTAAGTCCCCGATATATCTCTAACAGCTTTTCAGTTGTTGGAACCATGATGGACACAAGATATGCCAATTCTTGAAATCGGCGATTGTAAGTGGCAATGTCAACACCTCTGAGAATATGGTTCCAGAACTCCACTTCCAATTTCTCAGATTTCACTACGAGGGCAATACTCCTTGATCATTAAATCCTTTAGAGCAACCCAAGAGATTTTATAAGCATTCGTGATGCCTATTGGTTGAGCAACTGCATTCCACCATGATAATGCCTGATCCAGTAGTGTACAAGTGGCATATTGGACCTTGTCACTCAAGCGATTTGCTGATTGAGAACACAGATTCCATTCTTTCAAACCGAAGTTAAACCCACGGCCCTTCTAAACCCTTGAAATTTGTGGGTTTGCAACTCATAAATTCTTTGTATGAGCAACCTCTAGTTGCATTAGCTGCGGCAAGCCCAGCAAACGCGGTAGCCACCGGCAGCCGGCAAGCCTAGCGGCCACAAGGCGGCGTCTACCGGCAATGGTTTCCGCGGTCGCTGGCTTCGGCAGAGCGGCGGCTTCGGCGGCCGGGCGGCGGCTTCCGGCAGCTGGGCGCTTCTCAAGTAAGCAGTTAGCTTTCAAGCAGCAATGGCAGCGGCTGCCGCTCGGCAGTAATTGCTGCATTTACCGTAGTGATCATCCGCCAATGGCATACCGAGTCATTGGTTGAGGTGCTTTAGCTTTCTTTGGCGGCATGATTCTATCAAAAAGAGATATCAAGAGTTATAAAAGGATCATGATTTTTGATGGAAAGTTAGAAATAATAAAGTTGAAATTTTAAACCATAACACATGATAGCATAAAACAAGAGTTTTTATTCACATAACGTTGATTGATTTACAAAATCAAAACTGTTACAAGCTTCTTCAAAATTTACTAACCTGAAACTTTCAGTTTAGTAATTTAACGCTTACTACCGCTAGCTATTACATGGGTTACATAGATTTTCTAACCGAGTCTAATCAGCTTTAGAAGTACAAAAGATAACTAATATTATCATACTAGTCTAAGATTGGTTGAACGAATCGATGTTTCCATATACGGCTAGAACATCGATGCTATCACTCAAACGATTTTCTTCGACCTCTTTTTGATGTATTTTCTGTTGCATGGCATTCATAGAAGATTGCATATCATACAACTCTTTTCATAGACAATATCGGTCGGTTAGCAACGCCTAGTCGGATCTCCGAGCTTAAGTGATTTCGCAGTTCATGGATTTGTGCCCCGTCTTGGCATTGGATTCTTTCCACTCTTGATAACCTATCTTTGATGTCTTCCCATCCAGTTAGTGGATGGAAGATGGTATCTGAAACATAATCCAAGTCCCTCTTCACATAACTCATATCTAGTATGAATAAGTCCAAGCGTTGGCGAGCATGGATGGCCTCGCCACGCGAACAAATGATTCTTGTTGATTCATCTGCCATGCCATACTTTGGACTTTATGTTGAGTTAGGTCCATGTGTTGTTTTAAACGGTAAAGTTCATATTGGGCAGAGTTTATGAAAGGTGTATCATTGTGGATGACCGCCACTTCATGAGTGTATGTTGCTCCTTGAGTAGGGTTAGTAGGATTAGGTTCGAAGATGTTTCTCGAGGCAGGAGGTGGTGATAATGGTGCTACACCATATACATAGTTTTCCTCTTGATCATCCTCAGATTCAACCCAATCCTGAACATTATATTCGAGAATCCGTATAATCAGATCTCTTCTACTCGCCCATATCTTCGTATGGTTCATCTTCGTAATCAAAGATCAAGGTAGTCGTCATTAATATCAGGAAAATCTAGTTCTGAATGATTGAATGTTTGGAATTTGTTCGGGTGATGCCGAACATAATCGAGATGCAGCACAGACATAGTGACTACAAAAGGATATGATGTTAAAATAGTTATAATATTTAGGAGAAAGCTTTAAATATTTCAAGTGTATATATCAATATACTAATATGTTCATGTTATTATAACATTTCTTGAAAGCCAATAATCGCCCTGAGGATGGAAGGCACGGAGAACGGAAGGCTATAAAATGTTTTTGTTTGTAAAAGCAGTTATAGTTTAAATCATAATTTAGACTCGCTTCTATAACTATGGCTCGTACCAACTGTAACACCCCCAATTCATGATATGCCAGAATTCAAACTGGTATTACTTGTTGGCACAACAGTCATAATAATAGAAAACGATCTCTAGGAGTCGCTTTAAAAAGGCTTTATCATTCAAATATATCAGAGTTTACAAAATAGGTCCCAGTTGGTTCCATTGATTACGAAACACATCAATATAAAGTTTTTGATGTTTTGTGAATGATAAATTATTTATTTATATAGCCTTCTTAATCTTGCCCTTCCGTGCCTCCCCGACATTATGGACCCAAATACATGCTTAAAACTGTCAACACAAAGGTTGAGTGAAATTCATAGAGTTTGTTTAATGGTTGAACACATTATGTTGGTAGTGTGAGTTAATTAGACTCACACCAATGGTTTGAAAACAAAACAGATATTATTGCTGCACTAAGCTCATGACAATCAAAAACGTTAAGCTTGTCAATAGAAATTGATATAATAGTAAAAAGTTGTTCTAATAGGTAATTTGCCAATAAACCTATGGTTCTTCAAATAGAGTGCGTTTGTTTACCGGACATGGTCAAACAAACGGATTCGTCAACCCGATAGATCTATCCACATTATTCGCTCAACGCAAGCAAGTGATTAATGGTTCATGATAATAGGGACTTAAGTTTGGCAATAGTGGTACTTAGTGCACATAATACATTCAGATAAGCATACAGTTTCAAAGCAATGTGTTCGGTTTAAAATAAAGCATGTATCTCCCCCAAGAGTTTGTAAAACAATTAAGTAATAAAAGTGGGGCTAAGAACTCACCAAGAGTTGATGACGCGTAACTAACGGATGTGATGGATAAGTCGGAAAACTTCTACGGGCAACCTAAAAATGAAATGTTGCGACTTAAGTTTGGAATAATGTTTTAGGAAAACATAAACCATCCTATATATATCCCTATGTTGATCATGATGTAGTCAATTTTCATTTGATGTTTATAGAAAGATCTTTAATATGTGAAAACGTATTTAGTTTATAGATATCGTACTACCATTCGGGCCATCATAATTCGAGGTCATGCAACGCTCGAGCTAGGACACTTTAATTGTGAAATCAAGAACTCGTCGATACGCTTTTACTCAAATGAAACCCCTCACATGAAGCTCCCTACTATTGTAGCACTTAGTAAATACAACATATGTTTTGAGTGAAGATTGTTATAACATAAAGTTTATCATGTTTTAATAACTATCTAGTTTTTACAAGTTCTCGTCGTTTCAAACAAGCCTCGAGGCTTTAGCCATGGTCTTGCCGTGACTTTGGTCTTGACTACCATGGTCTTGAGACTTAGCTTTTAGCCTAGCCGAGTCGTGGTCTTGGCTAATGGCCATTAGGCGTCTTGGTTTGCTTTTAGTTGTGACAAAAGTATAGTTGTGAGACTATATTTACGGCAGTTTCTGTTTTTGAAAGATTTTTGGCCTATTTAAGCGTTTTCAAGGTCCGAGCTTTTATGTTATTGAAGGAAAACGTCGTTCCGGACAACTTTCGTTTTAATTTTTTATGATTCGGACCATAAGTACGACTTTCAAAATGGCAGAACCAAGCAGTCCCCATATGGCAGTTTTGGCGTTTAGGTTTCGCTAACTCTTTTCCTATAACTTTTGACTCGCTTGTCCGTTTCGGGTGATTCAAGTTGCTATGTTTACCTTTTTATCTTGTCTACCATATTTTGTAAGTTACATAGTCCATATGTTACTGATTTTAATGGTCTCACATGTATAGGATATGACTAGTTTTCTAGTTTGTTACTTATATGACAATATGTGAATTAAAACAAGTGATTGAGTATATGTACATCATGAATCAACATAGTAACTATATATATAGCATGAAATAGTTAAGATTATGAATAATAAAGATGAGATGATGGTGGTGATAAGTTGCTTACAACTTTTGGCTTTCAAAATAGAAAGGAGTAACTTAGTAAGGATAGGACTTTGATTGATCACTTTAGACTTTGGATTGATCTAGCTTTCCACACCTTGGCACCCTTGCAAACTTGAAGAGTTGGTGATGAAGTACTAAGTGACTTGAGTGGATCTAAACTCAAGAAGATCACTTACTTGCTAGAGATTGGATGAAGTAGCTTGATCTTTGGAACTTTCTTGCTTAAACTTGGAGTTTAAAGCTCAAATGATGGAAGATATGGATATTTTAGAGTATGAACGACCCAATTCAGTTTGTGGAGGTCTTTGGGATGAATATCACTTGCTATTTATAGGAGGGTAAGTTTGGTTAACCATATATTGGGTTAAATATCAACAATGGTTAGGTTAGGACACTTGTAATGATCAAAATGAACCTTGGTTAGGATTAAGCCACCAATATGATGACTTCCCCTCCTTAAGTCGGTCTCATAGTGTCTAGGTGTCTTAGATGATAAGTTTTGATAATATCAAGAGTTTAGAGTAAGTTTTGGTTCCGTTAAATGCCAACCGTAAGTCTTTAGGCCATAAAACGTAAAACCGGGTATCGTAAAAATACGAAACTTACAGGAATGATGAGACTCATCATTATACTCCATATAAAAATATAAAATGAGTGATAAGTCTCATTGGGTGCAAAACGCCGCTTAAAGTGGAAATACGGGTCAAAACGCGCGAATTCGCAGAAAACGCAGAACCGAAACGTAAAATTCCAAAACTTGTG
Source organism: Chrysanthemum makinoi (assembly GCA_910596185.1). NCBI lineage: Eukaryota > Viridiplantae > Streptophyta > Magnoliopsida > Asterales > Asteraceae > Chrysanthemum > Chrysanthemum makinoi. The sequence goes on along the minus strand of OU343216.1, from coordinate 47,061,755 downwards.
GAATTGTCATAAAATGGTAGAAATACATATTTATAATGTTTATATGGTTTATGGACATATGGGATGTCCAATGACGTTTAACCCTAAAGTAGTTCTCGACGCTGAAAACGGTTCAATGGATTCAACGCGCCGTCAGACTAACTTGTCGAAGTTTATTTATCTTGTCATGATAAAATAAAATAAAAAATATTTACGATATGAATAGTGAAAATGAATAGTAAATGTGAATAGTAAAGTGAATAGTAAATTCTTGAAAATGAAAAATAACCGAACGGTGACATATTACGCCCGAAAGCCTTACTTGTCTCAGGTGCTTAGTCTCTATGACTAAAATGTTTATTGTTTGATTATCGAAGTGTTTCCATGCTCCATGTTGAAAAGTCACACGCCTTAAATATTTAAGAGGAGGTGGTGTAGTGGTTGGTTTTCCATGATTTGTTCCGATATTGAGTGCTTCCAAAAATAGTTCATCACTACATGTTATCATGCTAACAAGAAAATATATCACCAAACTATGTCAAAGAATGTTTGTTCTATTTCACTCTGTAGATGGGGAGTCATTAATTGTCCACATGTTCACAATCTCTCGTGGCATCTCTTGATATAGAAGTGAGGTTACTTGGAATTTCTAGAGAACACAATGCCTTTAGGGGGAAGTTTATATCGCTAACCTTAATTTAACCATTTTCCTTTGGGTGACACTCATTGTAGGAAAGTTCACCTATTGTCAGTATGTTTAGTGAAATGTTCGGTAGTCTCGATAGAATATTTGGTTTATCCCTATAGTGTTGTTTAGTGTATTCGCCCATACTAAATCTCAGAATCCTACCTAATTAATACTTTGAATGATAGAGCCTTCTAATCCAAAATAAGGGTTCGGAAGGTCTCTGGTGGATGTCTTAAGATTTTGTTGAGTTTGAATCATCCTAACCACCTAGTTCTAGTCCTTGTTGGAAATTCCAAAATCCTTCCATTGTTTTCTTGTATCGAGGAATCCTCCTCACAGATGGTATAGGAAGTTTTTCCTAAAAGGTCACCACAAATCCTAGCCATCTGGGTTGAAGAGATAATAAATGTAGTATCTATAGAAAGTGTTAACAAAAGAAATGGTTATGCACCATTTATCCGATTATAAACTTTGCTTAAAATGAGAATTGTTTTAGGAGATTTGAAATGATGCTTGTTTTTGTTGAAATGGTATTATGTTCTCCTGTTTTAGATGGTATTCAACGTTTTGTTTTGTAATATAATGGCTCAATGATTTTTCAGAGTAACATGAAAATCGCCAAGCATGAGATATTAAATAGTTGATAAAATGACCGAAACCAATTGATGAGTTGGTAATAAAACAACTCTATGTTAAAATTTTATGAAACAACGCTCCTAAGATGGGTGATAAAATAGTTCGAATAAAATCATGAAATAATTCCAAATGAAATAGTAGTGTGATAAATTGGAATAAAGTTTGTTGGATGGTTCAGAGTGATACATAGGAGAACCTTATCGAGTAGTAATAGTCTACTAATTGGTCGAGAATAAAGTTGGCCTAACCCCTCGTAAGATAGTGATGTATCGCCGTGGAAATGATGGAAAATTGGGCAATTGGAGTAAGGAAATGAAATAAACAAGGTGGTGATTATCGTAGAGATAATAAATGATAAAGATTACATTAGCTAGGAAGGTACTTATTATCCGGTTCGCGCGGTGGTCTAATCGTTTCGCGTAGGAGTAGTAAGCGGTTAGCAACGATACTCCAGAACTCACAAAGTCCTCAAACCCATGAGATGGTGTAGTGTCTATATAGTCTTAGTGGTAAGTGGTAATGGTGTGTCAAATCATGCACGCCTCCCAAGCAGTAAAGTCGGGCGAGTGAATAGCATTCCGTATGATGTGATGGTACGGATAGTGCTTTCGAAATGATAATGATGATGAAAATAATGACAATTATGATAATAGAATCCTTGTGGTGAGTTAAGAAAATAGGTTCATTAGGACTAAGCCTATAAGTTCTACCCATTGGTATGATCTGTCCCAAGCGAGTGATAAAATTGTCCGATCCTGATGAATCAAGTATCCGATGGGTGTAGGTGCAACTTCGTCCTCCTAAAGAGGTCTCAGTGTCATCGTCTGATGTTATCGGTGTTGAGTCAAGCTGATGTAAAATTGTGATAGGGAATGACAAGGAATTCTCCACATTAGAGTATGAAGAAAGAATAATGGAATGGGCATTTAAAGGCATCCATGTGACAATCGATATGAAATGAAAGTAAATAACTCGAAAAATGTACGTAAAAACCGCATGTAAAGTGAACATTCACTTATGATGAAATGATGAGATGCTATGATAATGTAGTTATAGTCTAGGGTCAATGACCTTAACCTAGTTCTCTATAACCGGCTCGATGCTGTCTGTCACACCCCAATTTACGTTTCGGAATGGAATTCTGGGGGTTTGGTTGTCATAGCACCACAATCACTGATTACATTGAGCGACCTAAAGTGTGCGTTTAAAACACATCGTGGATATTAAATAAAAAAAAAGCGTTGAGTTACAACATAGGTCCCAAAAGTTTAGAAAGTTTGCGGAAATACAAATATATTACAAATCCAAGCGATGTTTTGAAATAAAGTGCCATAATGTACAATGTTATAAGTCGGCCCATGACTCAAAAGGTGGTTCCTAAACCATGTCATGATGATAATGCCTTAGTACCTGAAAATACATTGCTAAAGCGGTCAACAATAATGTTGGTGAGAAATCATAGGTTTATGTAAATGTTTTATACGACTACATAAAGTATAGATCGAGCATGACAATCATGTCACGTAAAAATGTTACAGCATGACAATTATGTCACGTAAAAATTTACAATTGCTTAAGCGCCATGACCGGCTTTCCGTGATATGCGCCCCAAAGAGTGTCTTGCCAAACAACTCTGGTAATGTTTTATGAATGAAATGCATCCGTGGCGGTTGGGATTCACCAACCGGATGGGCGTCACCCTCGATAGATCTATCCACTCACCTGCTTCTAGGAAATTAACGGTATACATTTGAAATGGGAGGGACTTTAGCTGGCAACTTTGTAACTCAAGCAATGTAAATGTATTTAACATACTTGGTATCGTAATAAAAATGTTGTGCAATGTATTCTCCCCCGTAGGCTTGAAATAATGTAAAAAACTTGTAAGCGGGCTATGAAAACTCACTTGGTAAACTGGAATGATGACAAGAGTGAGTACACCGAGGTACAATGTGATGCTGCCGGGACCTATTACGAATGATATGACATGTAATGAGTTGCAATGTAATGTTATGCATGCATTTAGTATGTTATTTATACCATTTGCGAGTTTTGAAAATATTACTTATCGTCGAAAAATACTCTTTGAGCGTCTTGACCTTCAAAAATGACTTTTCAAGTTTTTACGTCAAAATGTCATCCTACAATGGTTTTATAATGATTTATGGTGAAATTTTCACTTGTCGTCGCAAAACAATGTCGTCGGAATTTTCATGAAATTAACAAAAATGGCTTTGGAAAACTAATTAGTAAAACGGTTATGCGTCGATCGTTAGAGAACGAACTTCGACGGTTTTGGAAAGTTTGTATCGATATCTAAAAGTTTCAGTTCAGGAGTTTTAGAAATCCAAGGTCTGAACATAAAGATAATAAGGGTTAAAGATGGTGGTTTTGGCTAATTGTTGTGCAGAAAAATGAGTTTCGGCCAAGTTTGAACATCCATAAATAATTTATTACAACTCCGCTTTACAAACGGTTGATTGTTTTGAAAAATATGCTCGGTGAACTTGATTTTATTAGAAGACAATTCGTTCCAAAAATTTTCACAACCTCGTTAAAAACAGCCCTCAACAGGGGACGTTCAGTTACCGTAACACTTGTATCGTAAAAATAATATAGTTTTTCAGAAAATAATAGTTACGGCCAGTTTATGAAAACGTGCATATCTTTGTCGTTTCAAATCCGTTTTCATTATATATCGTCCTTAGCTTCGTATCAAAGTATACTAATATATTTTGACAAGTCGAAAATAATTTGTGAAGCTTAAGGCTCGTTTTTGACCCGAACAATGTAAAAAAACAGCATGCTGAAATTTCAGAAAACTATAATTTTCGTGCGTCAAACTTGTAAAATCCATAACTTCTTCGTTATAACTCCGTTTTATTCCGTTCAAGTGACCACGGATTCGTTTTAAAGTATATTTTCTAAATATCAAGGCCAAAATGTCGTGCCTACTGTCGGTTTTTCCAGAAAATCAAAATAAGGACAGAACGTAATTTATACTTATCGAAAATAGTTTTTCTCGGACAAAACCTATTCTAATCCCTTCAAATCAACTCCAAAGCTAATCTAATCCTACCATACACCTTCTTAGGGTGTCATGGGTTCCTAAACATCATCAAGACCAAAGAATACCATGGGAATAATTATAGGATGACCAAATATATTTATATATACTAAAAATCATGTAAAATGGTATAAATCACATATGTCTTGCATGTTTGCTCCAAAAATGAAAAGATACATATGTAATGAAAAGGAAACATAACAAATGATAGAAACATGCTTACAAGTGAATATGATGAGGTGCAAGTAACAAGGTTAAACTTAAATACCCTTGATTTTTATTTCAAAACCTTATAAAGAGTATAAACTAGATTGTGTTAACACTTGAGAAAAATTTTGTGATCCCTTTGTATCTCCTTCTATGGCCGGTTTTTGGAGATGAGAAAGAACCAAGAGAGATTTTTTTCTTACTTGAATTATTTGTGATGTTGAATGAAATGAAAGAGTAGACTTAAGTAGTGTAAAAATCTATATAATCAACACCATACCAACATTTATTACTACCCTCCCCCTTGGTCGGCCAAGGGGGGAGGGATTTGTAGATATTATTTTTTTTTTTTTATATATAATGTATAAGTATGTATAATTTGTTAAAAGTGGATATGTAAGTAAATGTGTAGATAATTGTAACTTGTAAGGTAATGTGTACATTAGGTAAAAGAGATTTTTAATAGATCAAAATAGAATGTAATGAGATAATAAAAATTGTAAAAATACATTCCTTGTGAAATTTGAGTGATAAAATAATTATCGTATAGTTTTTAAGAAAAACGTCGTAATAATATAACTTTAACGATTTATATACAAAATAAATTCAAAACACTAGGTAAACTCAAAATATAGTTTTTCTAACTAAATGTAAGTTTAAAAATACATCGGGATCATTTTTGAAAGTAACGGATTAAATATTAAAATAATAACTCATAGCGATAGCGTTTATTAAATATAAAATTACAGCGTTAAATGTGAAATGAAATGACATGAATGAATTAATATGATGCAAATGAAATGTAGACTAATCTTAGTCCATATGAAATGTACGCGATGTTATGATCATGATTCCCGCTAAACCTTTAAAGTTGCGAATTTGGAACACGTAAACCAAGTTCTGATAAATGTTGAAATAATGAGGCATGAATTTGTGTCGAGAAATGACCTGAAAGTACGGGTTGTCACACGTATCATGTTAAACGACCAAGTATAGGTGCATTGGTATACGTATCATGTTAAACGACCAAGTATAGGTACTATGGTATTTGTATCATGTTGAACGACCAAGTATAGGTGCATTGGTATACGTATTATGTTAAACGACCAAGTATAGGTGCATTGGTATACGTATCATGTTGAACGACCAAGTATAGGTGCATTGGTATACGTATCATGTTGAACGACCAAGTATAGGTGCATTGGTATACGTATCATGTTGAACGACCAAGTATAGGTGCATTGGTATACGTATCATGTTAAGCGACCAAGTATAGGTGCATTGGTATACGTATCATGTTGAACGACCAAGTATAGGTGCATTGGTATACGTATCATGTTGAACGACCAAGTATAGGTGCATTGGTATACGTATCATGTTAAACGACCAAGTATAGGTGCATTGGTATACGTATCATGTTAAACGACCAAGTATAGGTGCTATGGTATTTGTATCATGTTAAACGACCAAGTATAGGTGCATTGGTATACGTATCATGTTAAACGACCAAGTATAGGTGCATTGGTATAGGTATCATGTTAAACGACCAAGTATAGGTGCATTGGTATACATATCATGTTGAACGACCAAGTATAGGTGCATTGGTATCATTATCATGTTAGCGACCAAGTATAGGTGCATTGTTATCATTATCATGTTAAGCGACCAAGTATAGGTGCATTGGTATCACATTATCATGTTAGGTGCATTGGTATACGTATCATGTTAAACGACCAAGTATAGGTGCATTGGTATACGTATCATGTTGAACGACCAAGTATAGGTGCATTGGTATACGTATCATGTTAAACGACCAAGTATAGGTGCATTGGTATACGTATCATGTTAAACGACCAAGTATAGGTGCTATGGTATTTGTATCATGTTAAACGACCAAGTATAGGTGCATTGGTATACGTATCATGTTAAACGACCAAGTATAGGTGCATTGGTATAGGTATCATGTTAAGCGACCAAGTATAGGTGCTATGGTATATGTATCATGTTAGGTGCATTGGTATATGTATCATGTTAAACGACCAAGTATAGGTGCATTGGTATACGTATCATGTTGAACGACCAAGTATAGGTGCATTGGTATATGTATCATGTTAAACGACCAAGTATAGGTGCATTGGTATACGTATCATGTTAAACGACCAAGTATAGGTGCTATGGTATTTGTATCATGTTAAACGACCAAGTATAGGTGCATTGGTATACGTATCATGTTAAAAGACCAAGTATAGATGCATTTGGTATAAATTATCATGTTGGCGACCAAGTATAGGTGCATTGGTAACGTTATCATGTTGAGCGACGGTATAGGTGCATTGGTATACGTATCATGTTGAGCGACCAGGTATAGGTGCATTGGTATACGTATCATGTTGAACGACCAAGTATAGGTGCATTGGTATACGTATCATGTTGAACGACCAAGTATAGGTGCATTGGCATACGTATCATGTTGAACGACCAAGTATAGGTGCATTGGCATACGTATCATGTTGAACGACCAAGTATAGGTGCATTGGTATACGTATCATGTTGAACGACCAAGTATAGGTGCATTGGTATACGTATCATGTTGAACGACCAAGTATAGTGAACGACCAAGTATAGGTGCATTGGTATACGTATCATGTTGAACGACCAAGTATAGGTGCATTGGTATACGTATCATGTTGAACGACCAGGTATAGGTGCATTGGTATACGTATCATGTTGAACGACCATATATAGGTGCATTGGTATACGTATCATGTTAAACGACCAAGTATAGGTGCATTGGCATACGTATCATGTTGAACGACCAAGTATAGGTGCATTGGCATACGTATCATGTTGAACGACCATGTATAGGTGCATTGGTATACGTATCATGTTAAACGACCAAGTATAGGTGCATTGGTATACGTATCATGTTAAACGACCAAGTATAGGTGCATTGGTATACGTATCATGTTAAACGACAAAGAATAGGTGCATTGGTATCACATTATCATGTTGAAGCGACCAAGTATAGGTGCATTGGTATACATATCATGTTGAGCGACGGTATAGGTGCATTGGTATCGTTATCATGTTGAGGTATAGGTGCATTGGTATACGTATCATGTTAAACGACCAAGTATAGGTGCATTGGTATACGTATCATGTTGAACGACCAAGTATAGGTGCATTGGCATACGTATCATGTTGAACGACCAAGTATAGGTGCATTGGTATACGTATCATGTTGAACGACCAAGTATAGGTGCATTGGTATCCGTATCATGTTGAACGACCATGTATAGGTGCATTGGTATACGTATCATGTTGAACGACCAGGTATAGGTGCATTGGTATACGTATCATGTTGAACGACCAAGTATAGGTTCATTGGTATATTATCATGTTAAGCGACCAAGTATAGGTGCATTGGTATACATTATCATGTTGAGCGACCAAGTATAGGTGCATTGGTATACATTATCATGTTGAGCGACCAGGTATAGGTGCATTGGTATCGTATTATCATGTTGAGCGACCAAATATAGGTGCATTGGTATACGTATCATGTTAAACGACCAAGTATAGGTGCATTGGTATACGTATCATGTTGAACGACCAAGTATAGGTGCATTGGCATACGTATCATGTTGAACGACCATGTATAGGTGCATTGGTATACGTATCATGTTAAACGACCAAGTATAGGTGCATTGGTATTTGTATCATGTTAAACGACCAAGTATAGGTGCATTGGTATACGTATCATGTTAAACGACCAAGTATAGGTGCATTGGTATAGGTATCATGTTAAACGACCAAGTATAGGTGCTATGGTATACGTATCATGTGAGGTGCATTGGTATAGGTATCATGTTAAACGACCAAGTATAGGTGCATTGGTATACGTATCATGTTAAACGACCAAGTATAGGTGCATTGGTATACGTATCATGTTAAACGACCAAGTATAGGTGCATTGTTATACGTATCATGTTAAACGACCAAGTATAGGTGCATTGGTATACGTATCATGTTAGGTGCATTGGTATCATTATCATGTTAACGACCGAGTATAGGTGCATTGGTATACGTTATCATGTTGAGCGACCAAGTATGGTGCATTGGTATCGTATCATGTTAAACGACCAAGTATAGGTGCATTGGTATACGTATCATGTTAAACGACCAAGTATAGGTGCATTGGTATACGTATCATGTTAAACGACCAAGTATAGGTGCATTGGTATAGGTATCATGTTAAACGACCAAGTATAGGTGCTATGGTATACGTATCATGTTAGGTGCATTGGTATATGTATCATGTTAAACGACCAAGTATAGGTGCATTGGCATACGTATCATGTTGAACGACCAAGAATAGGTGCATTGGTATAAATATCATGTTAGCGACCAGTATAGGTGCATTGGTATACATTATCATGTTAAGCGACCAAATATAGGTGCATGGTATTTGTATCATGTTAGCGACAAAGTATAGGTGAATTGGTATCACGTATCATGTTAAACGACCAGTATAGGTGCATTGGTATACGTATCATGTTGAACGACCAAGTATAGGTGCATTGGTATACATATCATGTTAAACGACCAAGTATAGGTGCATTGGTATACGTATCATGTTGAACGACCAGGTATAGGTGCATTGGTATACGTATCATGTTAAACGACCAAGTATATGTGCATTGGTATACATTATCATGTTGAGCGACCAAGTATAGGTGCATTGGTATAAGTATCATGTTAAACGACCAAGTATAGGTGAATTGGTATACGTATCATGGTAGGTGCATTGGTATACGTATCATGTTAAACGACCAGTATAGGCGCATTGGTATACGTATCATGTTGAACGACCAAGTATAGGTGCATTGGTATCATTGTCATGTTGAGCGACCAAGTATAGGTGCATTGGTATCGTTATCATGTTGAGCGACCAGGTATAGGTGCATTGGTATACGTATCATGTTGAACGACCAAGTATAGGTGCATTGGTATAATTATCATGTTAAACGACCAAGTATAGGCGCATTGGTATACGTATCATGTTGAACGACCAAGTATAGGTGCATTGGTATACGTATCATGTTAAACGACCAAGTATAGGTGCATTGGTATACGTATCATGTTAAACGACCAAGTATAGGTGCATTGGTATGCGTATCATGTTAAACGACCAAGTATAGGTGCTATGGTATTTGTATCATGTTAAACGACCAAGTATAGGTGCATTGGTATACGTATCATGTTAAACGACCAAGTATAGGTGCATTGGTATAGGTATCATGTTAAACGACCAAGTATAGGTGCTATGGTATACGTATCATGTTAGGTGCATTGGTATAGGTATCATGTTAAACGACCAAGTATAGGTGCATTGGTATACGTATCATGTTAAACGACCAAGTATAGGTGCATTGGTATACATATCATGTTAAACGACCAAGTATAGGTGCATTGTTATACGTATCATGTTAAACGACCAAGTATAGGTGCATTGGTATACGTATCATGTTAGGTGCATTGGTATACGTATCATGTTAAACGACCAAGTATAGGCGCATTGGTATACGTATCATGTTGAACGACCAAGTATAGGTGCATTGTTTTACGTATCATGTTAAACGACCAAGTATAGGTGCATTGGTATACGTATCATGTTAAACGACCAAGTATAGGTGCTATGGTATTTGTATCATGTTAAACGACCAAGTATAGGTGCATTGGTATACGTATCATGTTAAACGACCAAGTATAGGTGCATTGGTATAGGTATCATGTTAAACGACCAAGTATAGGTGCTATGGTATACGTATCATGTTAGGTGCATTGGTATATGTATCATGTTAAACGACCAAGTATAGGTGCATTGGCATACGTATCATGTTGAACGACCAAGTATAGGTGCATTGGTATACGTATCATGTTAAACGACCAAGTATAGGTGCATTGGTATACGTATCATGTTAAACGACCAAGTATAGGTGCATTGGTATAGGTATCATGTTAAACGACCAAGTATAGGTGCATTGGTATACATATCATGTTAAACGACCAAGTATAGGTGCATTGGTATACGTATCATGTTGAACGACCAAGTATAGGTGCATTGGTATACATATCATGTTGAACGACCAGGTATAGGTGCATTGGTATATGTATCATGTTGAACGACCAAGTATAGGTGCATTGGTATATGTATCATGTTGAACGACCAAGTATAGGTGCATTGGTATACGTATCATGTTGAGCAGACCCAAGTATAATTTTGTTGGCATCGTTATCATGTTGAACGACCAAGTATAGGTGCATTGGCATACGTATCATGTTGAACGACCAAGTATAGGTGCATTGGTATACGTATCATGTTGAACGACCAAGTATAGGTGCATTGGTATACGTATCATGTTGAACGACCAAGTATAGTGAACGACCAAGTAGGTGCATTGGTATACGTATCATGTTGAACGACCAAGTATAGGTGCATTGGTATACGTATCATGTTGAACGACCAGGTATAGGTGCATTGGTATACGTATCATGTTGAACGACCAAGTATAGGTGCATTGGTATACGTATCATGTTAAACGACCAAGTATAGGTGCATTGGTATACGTATCATGTTGAACGACCAAGTATAGGTGCATTGGCATACGTATCATGTTGAACGACCATGTATAGGTGCATTGGTATACGTATCATGTTAAACGACCAAGTATAGGTGCATTGGTATTTGTATCATGTTAAACGACCAAGTATAGGTGCATTGGTATACGTATCATGTTAAACGACCAAGTATAGGTGCATTGGTATACGTATCATGTTAAACGACCAGTATAGGCGCATTGGTATACGTATCATGTTGAACGACAGAATGTAGGTTTTTGTTGGTATACGTTATCATGTTGAACGACCAAGTATAGGTGCATTGGTATACGTATCATGTTAAACGACCAAGTATAGGTGCATTGGTATACGTATCATGTTGAACGACCAAGTATAGGTGCATTGGCATACGTATCATGTTGAACGACCAAGTATAGGTGCATTGGTATACGTATCATGTTAAACGACAAAGAATAGGTGCATTGGTATCATTATCATGTTTGAGCGACCAAGTATAGGTGCATTGGTATCATTATCATGTTGAAACGACGGTATAGGTGCATTGGTATGCATTATCATGTTGAGCGACCAAGTAGGTGCATTGGTATACATATCATGTTAGCACCAAGTATAGGTGCATTGGTATGCATATCAGTTGAAGCGACCAAGTATAGGTGCATTGGTATCGTATCATGTTGAGCGACCGAATTGGTGCATTGGTATGCATTATCATGTTGAACGCGACCAAGTATAGGTGCATTGGTATACGTATCATGTTAAACGACCAAGTATAGGTGCATTGGTATACGTATCATGTTGAACGACCAAGTATAGGTGCATTGGTATACGTATAATGTTGAACGACCAGGTATAGGTGCATTGGTATACGTATCATGTTGAAAGACCAAGTATAGGTGCATTGGTATACGTATCATGTTAAACGACCAAGTATAGGTGCATTGGTATACGTATCATGTTGAACGACCAGGGATAGGTGCATTGGCATGCATTATCATGTTGAGCGACCAAGTATAGGTGCATTGGTATCATTATCATGTTGAGCGACCAGGTATAGGTGCATTGGTATACATTATCATGTTGAGCGACCAAGTATAGGTGCATTGGTATACGTATCATGTTAAACGACCAAGTATAGGTGCATTGGTATACATATCATGTTGAACGACCAAGTATAGGTGCATTGGCATACGTATCATGTTGAACGACCAAGTATAGGTGCATTGGTATACGTATCATGTTAAACGACCAAGTATAGGTGCATTGGTATACGTATCATGTTAAACGACCAAGTATAGGTGCTATGGTATTTGTATCATGTTAAACGACCAAGCATAGGTGCATTGGTATCATTATCATGTTAGCGACCAAGTATAGGTGCATTGGTATAGGTATCATGTTAAGCGACCAAGTATAGGTGCTATGGTATACGTATCATGTTAGGTGCATTGGTATAGGTATCATGTTAAACGACCAAGTATAGGTGCATTGGTATACGTATCATGTTGAACGACCAAGTATAGGTGCATTGGTATACGTATCATGTTAAACGACCAAGTATAGGTGCATTGTTATACGTATCATGTTAAACGACCAAGTATAGGTGCATTGGTATACGTATCATGTTAGGTGCATTGGTTATGCATTATCATGTTAGCGACCAAGTATAGGCATTGGTATACGTATGTAAGCGACCAAGTATAGGTGCATTGGTTTACGTATCATGTTAAACGACCAAGTATAGGTGCATTGGTATACGTATCATGTTAAACGACCAAGTATAGGTGCTATGGTATTTGTATCATGTTAAACGACCAAGTATAGGTGCATTGGTATACGTATCATGTTAAACGACCAAGTATAGGTGCATTGGTATAGGTATCATGTTAAACGACCAAGTATAGGTGCTATGGTATACGTATCATGTTAGGTGCATTGGTATACGTATCATGTTAAACGACCAAGTATAGGTGCATTGGTATACGTATCATGTTGAACGACCAGGAATAGGTGCATTGGTATCGTATATTAGCGACCAAGTATAGGTGCATTGGTATACATTATCATGTTAAGCGACCAAGTATAGGTGCCATGGTATTTGTATCATGTTAAACGACCAAGTATAGGTGCATTGGTATACGTATCATGTTAAACGACCAAGTATAGGTGCATTGGTATACATATCATGTTAAACGACCAAGTATAGGTGCATTGGTATACGTATCATGTTGAACGACCAGGTATAGGTGCATTGGTATACGTATCATGTTGAACGACCAAGTATAGGTGCATTGGTATACGTATCATGTTGAACGACCAAGTATAGGTGCATTGGTATACGTATCATGTTGAACGACCAAGTATAGGTGCATTGGCATACGTATCATGTTGAACGACCAAGTATAGGTGCATTGGTATACGTATCATGTTGAACGACCAAGTATAGGTGCATTGGTATACGTATCATGTTGAACGACCAAGTATAGGTGCATTGGTATACGTATCATGTTGAACGACCAAGTATAGTGAACGACCAAGTATAGGTGCATTGGTATACATTATCATGTTGAAAGCGACCAAGTATAGGTGCATTGGTATACGTATCATGTTAAACGACCAAGTATAGGTGCATTGGTATACATATCATGTTAAACGACCAAGTATAGGTGCATTGGTATACGTATCATGTTGAACGACCAAGTATAGGTGCATTGGTATACGTATCATGTTGAACGACCATATATAGGTGCATTGGTATACGATATCATGTTGGTAAGAGTAGGTGCATTGGTATCGTATCATGTTAAGCGACCAAGTATAGGTGCATTGGTATACTTATCATGTTAAACGACCAAGTATAGGTGCATTGGTATACGTATCATGTTGAACGACCAAGTATAGGTGCATTGGTATACGTATCATGTTGAACGACCAGGAATAGGTGCATTGGTATCATATCATGTTGAGCGACCAAGTATAGGTGCATTGGTATACGTTATCATGTTGAGCGACCAATATAGGTGCATTGGTATCGTATCATGTTGAAGCGACCAAATATAGGTGCATTGGTATCACGTATCATGTTGAGCGACCAAGTATAGGTGCATTGGTATAGTTATCATGTTGAGCGACCAAGTATAGGTGCATTGGTATACGTATCATGTTGAGCGACCAAGTATAGGTGCATTGGTATCATTATCATGTTGAGCGACCAATATAGAGTGCATTGGTATCGTATCATGTTAAGCGACCAAGTATAGTGAGCGACCAAATTATAGATTGCATTGGTATCATTATCATGTTGACGACCAAGTATAGGGTGCATTGGCTCGTTATCATGTTAAACGACCAAGTATAGGTGCATTGGTATACGTATCATGTTGAACGACCAAGTATAGGTGCATTGGTATACGTATCATGTTAAACGACCATGTATAGGTGCATTGGTATACATTATCATGTTTGAGCGACCAAGTATAGGTGCATTGGTATACATATCATGTTGAGCGACCATGTATAGGTGCATTGGTATCGTATCATGTTAAGCGACCAAGTATAGGTGCATGGTATTTGTATCATGTTAAGCGACCAAGTATAGGTGCATTGGTATCGTATCATGTTTAAGCGACCAAGTATAGGTGCATGGTATCACATATCATGTTGAGCGACCAAGTATAGGTGCATTGGTATACATTATCATGTTGAGCGACCAGGTATAGGTGCATTGGTATACGTATCATGTTGAACGACCAAGTATAGATGCATTGGTATAAATTATCATGTTAAGCGACCAAGTATAGGTGCATTGGTATCATTATCATGTTGAGCGACCATATAGGTGCATTGGCATACGTATCATGTTGAACGACCAAGTATAGGTGCATTGGTATACGTGTCATGTTAGGACCAAGTATGGTGCATTGGTATGCATTATCATGTTGAGCGACCAAGTATAAATGTTTATGGTATCGTATCATGTTAAACGACCAAGTATAGGTGCATTGGTATACGTATCATGTTGAGCGACCAAGTATAGGTGCATTGGTATACGTATCATGTTAAACGACCAAGTATAGGTGCATTTGTATCATTATCATGTTAAGCGACCAAGTATAGGTGCATTGGTATACGTTATCATGTTTGAGCGACCGGTATAGGTGCATTGGTATACGTATCATGTTGAGCGACCAAGTATAGGTGCATTGGTATACGTATCATGTTAAACGACCAAGTATATAGGTGCATTGGTATCACATTATCATGTTGAGCGACGGATATAGGTGCATTGGCATACGTATTATCATGTTGAGCGACCAAGTATATAGGTGCATTGGTATAAGTATCATGTTAAGCGACCAAGTATAGGTGCATTGGTATCATTATTATCATGTTAAGCGACCAAGTATAGGTGCATTGGCATGCATATCATGTTGAGCGACCAAGTATAGGTGCATTGGTATAAATTATCATGTTGAGCGACCAAGTATAGGTGCATTGGTATACATTATCATGTTGACGACCAAGTATAGTGAAGCGACCAAGTATAGGTGCATTGGTATCATTATCATGTTGAGCGACCAAATATAGTGCATTGGTATCGTATCATGTTGAACGACCAAGTATGGTGCATTGGTATCGTATATGTTGAGCGATAAGTATAGGTGCATTGGTATCGTATCATGTTAAAGCGACCAGGTATAGGTGCATTGGTATACGTATCATGTTTAACGACCAAGTATAGGTGCATTGGTATCATTATCATGTTAAACGACCATGTATAGGTGCATTGGTATACATTATCATGTTAAGCGACCAAGTATAGGTGCATTGGTATTTTGTATCATGTTAAGCGACCAAGTATAGGTGCATTGGTATGCGTATGTAAGCGACCAAGTATAGGTGCATTGGTATGCGTATCATGTTGACGACCAAGTAGGTGCATTGGTATACATTATCATGTTGAGCGACGGTATAGGTGCATTGGTATCATTATCATGTTGAGCGACCAAGTATAGGTGCATTGGTTTATCACGTATCATGTTAAGCATTGATATAGGTGCATTGGTATGTATCATGTTGAGCGACCAGAGTATAGGTGCATTGGCATGTACATTATCATGTTGAGCGACCAAGTATAGGTGCATTGGTATACGTATCATGTTAAACGACCAAGTATAAGTACTATGGTAATTGTATCATGTTGAACGACCAAGTATAGGTGCATTGGTATCATTATCATGTTGAGCGACGGTATAGGTGCATTGGTATGCATTATTATCATGTTGAGCGACCAAGTATAGGTGCATTGGTATACATTATCATGTTAAAGCGACCAGAATATAGGTGCATTGGTATACATATCATGTTGAGCGACCAAGTATAGGTGCATTGGTATCGATATCATGTTGAGCGACCAATATATAGGTGCATTGGTATCATTATCATGTTTGAGCGACCAAGTATAGGTGCATTGGTATAGGTATCATGTTAAACGACCAAGTATAGGTGCATTGGTATACATATCATGTTAAACGACCAAGTATAGGTGCATTGGTATACGTATCATGTTGAACGACCAGGTATAGGTGCATTGGTATACGTATCATGTTGAACGACCAAGTATAGGTGCATTGGTATACGTATCATGTTAAACGACCAAGTATAGGTGCATTGGTATACGTATCATGTTGAACGACCAAGTATAGGTGCATTGGCATACGTATCATGTTGAACGACCTATACAACGTATCATGTTGAACGACCAAGTATAGGTGCATTGGTATACGTATCATGTTAAACGACCATGTATAGGTGCATTGGTATACATTATCATGTTGAGCGACCGAGTATAGGTGCATTGCATCACGTATCATGTTGAACGACCAAGTATAGGTGCATTGGTATAGGTATCATGTTAAACGACCAAGTATAGGTGCATTGGTATACATATCATGTTAAACGACCAAGTATAGGTGCTATGGTATTTGTATCATGTTAAACGACCAAGTATAGGTGCATTGGTATACGTATCATGTTAAACGACCAAGTATAGGTGCATTGGTATAGGTATCATGTTAAACGACCAAGTATAGGTGCTATGGTATACGTATCATGTTAGGTGCATTGGTATAGGTATCATGTTAAACGACCAAGTATAGGTGCATTGGTATACGTATCATGTTGAACGACCAAGTATAGGTGCATTGGTATACGTATCATGTTGAACGACCAAGTATAGGTGCATTGGTATACGTATCATGTTAAACGACAAAGAATAGGTGCATTGGTATCATTATCATGTTAGGTGCATTGGTATCGCATTATCATGTTAAGCGACCAAGTATAGGTGCATTGGTATCATTATCATGTTGACGCGACCAAGTATAGGTGCATTGGTATACATTATCATGTTGAGCGACCAAGTATAGGTGCATTGGTATACGTTATCATGTTGAGCGACCAAATATAGGTGCATTGGTATACGTATCATGTTAAGCGACCAAGTAGGTGCATTGGCATACATTATCATGTTGAGCGACCAAGTATAGGTGCATTGGTATACGTATCATGTTAAGCGACCAAGTATAGGTGCGTTGGTATACGTATCATGTTTGAGCGACCAAGTATAGTGAGCGACCAAGTATAGGTGCATTGGTATCGTATCATGTTGAGCGACCAAGTAGGTGCATTGGTATTTGTATCATGTTAAGCGACCAAGTATAGGTGCATTGGTATACGTATCATGTTAAGCGACCAAGTATAGGTGCATTGGTATAAGTATCATGTTGAGCGACGGTATAGGTGCATTGGTATACATTATCATGTTGAACCAGTATAGGTGCATTGGTATACGTATCATGTTAAACGACCAAGTATAGGTGCATTGGTATAAATTATCATGTTGAGCGACCAAATATAGGTGCATTGGTATCATTATTGTCATGTTGAACGCTACCAAGTATAGTGCATTGTTATACGTATCATGTTAAACGACCAAGTATAGGTGCATTGGTATACATTATCATGTTGAGCGACCAAGTAGGTGCATTGTTATGTCACATTATCATGTTAAGCGACAAATATAGGTGCATTGGTATACATTATCATGTTGAGCGACCAAGTATAGGTGCATTGGCATCGTATCATGTTGAGCGACCAAGTATAGGAATTGCATTGGTATTATACGTATTATCATGTTAAGCGACCAAGTATAGTGCATTGGTATAAATTATCATGTTGACAAGTATAGGTGCTATGGTATTTGTATCATGTTAAACGACCAAGTATAGGTGCATTGGTATACGTATCATGTTAAACGACCAAGTATAGGTGCATTGGTATAGGTATCATGTTAAACGACCAAGTATAGGTGCTATGGTATACGTATCATGTTAGGTGCATTGGTATAGGTATCATGTTAAACGACCAAGTATAGGTGCATTGGTATACGTATCATGTTGAACGACCAAGTATAGGTGCATTGGTATACGTATCATGTTAAACGACCAAGTATAGGTGCATTGTTATACGTATCATGTTAAACGACCAAGTATAGGTGCATTGGTATACGTATCATGTTAGGTGCATTGGTATACGTATCATGTTAAACGACCAAGTATAGGCGCATTGGTATACGTATCATGTTGAACGACCAAGTATAGGTGCATTGGTATACATATCATGTTGAACGACCAAGTATAGGTGCATTGGTATACGTATCATGTTGAACGACCAAGTATAGGTGCATTGGCATACGTATCATGTTGAACGACCAAGTATAGGTGCATTGGTATACGTATCATGTTGAACGACCAAGTATAGGTGCATTGGTATACATATCATGTTGGCGACCAAGTATAGGTGCATTGGTATAGTATCATGTTGAGCGACCAAGTATAGTGAGCGACCAAGTATAGATTACATTGGTATCATTATCGTGTTGAGCGACCAAGTATAGGTGCATTGTTATTTGTATCATGTTGCTTGACCAGGTATAGGTGCATTGGTATCACGTTATCATGTTTAAGCGACAAGTATAGAGTGCATTGGTATACATTATCATGTTGAAACGACCAAGTATAGGTGGTATACATTATCATGTTGACGACCAGGTATAGGTGCATTGGTATACGTATCATGTTGAACGACCAAGTATAGGTGCATTGGTATACGTGTCATGTTGAATGACCAAGTATAGGTGCATTGGCATACGTATCATGTTGAACGACCAAGTATAGGTGCATTGGCATACGTATCATGTTGAGCGACCAAATTAGGTGCATTGTTATAACGTATCATGTTGAGCGACCAAGTATAGTTACATTGGTATACGTATCATGTTAAACGACCAAGTATAGGTGCATTGGTATACGTATCATGTTGAACGACCAGGTGTAGGTGCATTGGTATCACATTATCATGTTGAAGCGACCAAGTATAGGTGCATTGGTATCATTATCATGTTAAGCGACCAAGTATAGGTGCATTGGTATAAATTATCATGTTGAGCGATAAGTATAGGTGCATTGGTATACGTATCATGTTAAACGACCAAGTATAGGTGCATTGGTATACATATCATGTTGAACGACCAAAGTATAGGTGCATTGGTATACGTATCATGTTAAACAACCAAGTATATGTGCATTGGTATACGTGTATCATGTTGAGCATGACCAAGTATAGGTGCATTGGTATACGTTATCATGTTGAGCGACCATGTATGGAGTGCATTGGTATAGTAATGTTAAGCGACCAAGTATAGGTGCATTGGTATTTGTATCATAAGCGACACCAGAATATGGTGCATTGGTATCGTATCATGTTAAACGACCAAGTATAGGTGCATTGGTATAGGTATCATGTTAAACGAGCGAGTATAGGTGCTATGGTATCATTATCATATTTAGGTGCATTTGGTATAAATTATCATTTTAAGCGACATTAAGTATAGGTGCATTGGTATACGTATCATGTTAAACGACCAAGTATAGGTGCATTGGTATCGCATTATCATGTTAGCGACCAAGTATAGGTGCATTGTTATATTATCATGTTGCGACCAGTATAGGTGCATTGGTATACGTATCATGTTAGGTGCATTGGTATACATTATCATGTTAGCAATAGAGTATAAGAGCATTGGTATCATTATCATGTTGAGCGACCAAAATATAGGTGCATTGGTATCATTATCATGTTAAGCGACCAAGTATAGGTGCATTGGTATCACATTATCATGTTAAGCGACCAAGTATGAATTTTTTTGGTATCGTATCATGTTAAACGACCAAGTATAGGTGCATTGGTATAGGTATCATGTTAAACGACCAAGTATAGGTGCTATGGTATACGTATCATGTTAGGGGCATTGGTATATGTATCATGTTAAACGACCAAGTATAGGTGCATTGGCATACGTATCATGTTGAACGACCATGTATAGGTGCATTGGTATGTCACGTATCATGTTAGCGACCAAGTATAGGTGCATTGGTATGCATTATCATGTTAAGCGACCAAGTATAGGTGCCATGGTATTTGTATCATGTTAAGCGACCAACTATAGGTGGGTTGGTATCATGTCATGTTAAGCGACCAAGTAGGTGCATTGGTATACATTATCATGTTGGCGACCAAGTATAGGTGCATTTGTATACGTATCATGTTAAACGACCAAGTATAGGTGCATTGGTATCATTATCATGTTTGAGCGACCAGGTATAGGTGCATTGGTATACATATCATGTTGGCGACAAGTATAGGTGCATTGGTATAAATTATCATGTTAAAGCGACCAAGTATAGGTGCATTGGTATCATTATCATGTTAAGCGACCAAGTATAGGTACTATGGTATTTGTCATGTTAACGACCAAGTATAGTGCATTGGTATGCATTATCATGTTAAACGACCAAGTATAGGTGCATTGGTATAGGTATCATGTTAAACGACCAAGTATAGGTGCTATGGTAAACCTATCTTGTTAGGTGCATTGGTATATGTATCATGTTAAACGACCAAGTATAGGTGCATTGGTATACTTATCATGTTGAACGACCAGGTATAGGTGCATTGGTATACATATCATGTTAGCGACAAGTATAGGTGCATTGGTATACATTATCATGTTAGCGACCAAGTATAGGTGAATTGGTATACGTATCATGTTAGGTGCATTGGCATACGTATCATGTTGAACGACCAAGTATAGGTGTATTGGTATACGTATCATGTTAAACGACCAAGTATAGGTGCATTGGAATGCGTATCATGTTAAACGACCAAGTATAGGTGCTATGGTATTTGTATCATGTTAAACGACCAAGTATAGGTGCATTGGTATACGTATCATGTTAAACGACCAAGTATAGGTGCATTGGTATAGGTATCATGTTAAACGACCAAGTATAGGTGCTATGGTATACGTATCATGTTAGGTGCATTGGTATAGGTATCATGTTAAACGACCAAGTATAGGTGCATTGTGTAACACCCCCAATTTCGTGATACGCAGCGGAATTCAAATTGGGTGTTACTTCATGGCACAACAGTCATAATAATAGAAAACGATCTCTAAAGGGTCGTTTTAAAGCTTATCATTCAAATATATCAGAGTTTACAAAATAGGTCCCAGTTGGTTCCATTGTTTACAAAATACATCAATATAAATCTTTGATGTTTTGTGAATGATAAATTATTTATAGCCTTCTTGATCTTGTCCTTGCCCTTCCGTGTTAGCTTCCGACATTATTGACACGAAATACATGCTTAAATGTCAACACAAAGGTTGAGTGAAATTCATAGAGTTTAGGAAATCAGTTGAACACAATATTCATAACGTGAGGTAATTAGTCTCACATTTATGGTTTAGAAAACAAAACGGTTATTATTCACTAAGCATCATGCAATCAAAGCGTTAACTAACTTTGTCATATAATAGTAACCGATGCCCCAAGTAGGTAAAATTTGCCATTTTTACCTGATGTACTCAAATATAGTCGTTTGTTTACGGATCTGGTCAAACAAGCGGGATTAGTCAATCGATAGATCTATCCACAATATTTGCGCTCACTTCACTCGTGATTAATGATTCATGATTTAGGGACTTAAGATTGGCAAATGCGGTAACTTAGTGCAAGTAAAATAATCAGATAAGTATAGAATTTGAAAGCAATGTGTTCGGTTTAAAATAAAGCATGTATCTCCCCAAGGGTTTGTAAAACAATTAAGTAATAGAAAGTGGGGCTATGAACTCACCAATAGTTGATGATATTTAGTACTTTAACGGATGATGGATAAGTCGGAAAGACTTCTACGTGCAACCTAAAATAAAGATATTTGCGACTTAAGTTTGGAATAATGTTTTAGGAAAACATAAACCATCCTATATATATCCCTATGTTGATCATGATGTAGTCAATTTTCATTTGATGTTTATAGAAAGATTTTTAATATGTGAAAACGTATTTAGTTTATAGATATCATTACTACGTTAGGGCCATCATAATTGAGAGGTCATGCGATAGCGTTAGAGAGCTAGGACACTTTAATTCGTAAATCCAGCAACTTCGTCGTCACGTTTTAGCCTCAAATGAAACCCCTTACATGAAGCTCCCTACTATTGTAGCACTTAGTAAATACAACATATGTTTTGAAGATTGTTATAACATAAAGTTTATCATGTTTTAATAACTATCTAGTTTTTACAAGTTCTCGTCGTTTCAAACAAGCCTGAGGTTTATAGCATGGTCTTGGAGACTTAGCTTGTGGCAGCCTTAGCCGTGGCAAGTGGTCTTGGCTAATGGCCATTAGTCTTGGTTTTGCTTTTAGTTGTGACAAAAGTATAGTTGTGAGACTATATTTCGGATTTATGTTTTTGAAATATTTTTGGCCTATTTAAGCGTTTTCAAGGTCCGAGCTTCTTTGCAATTGAAGGAAAACGTCGTTCGGACAACTTTAGTATTTTAACTTTTTCATGATTCGGACAATAAGTATGACTTTCAAAATGGCAGAACCAAACGGTCCCATATGGTAGTTTTGGCGTTTTAGGTTTCGCTAACTTCTTTTGCCTATAACTTTTGACTTCGTTTGTCCGTTGGTGATTCAAGTTGCTATGTTTACCTTTTAATCTTGTCTACCATATTATTTAAGTTACATAGTCCATATGTTACTGATTTTAATGGTCTCACATGTATAGGATATGACTAGTTTCTAGTTTGTTTACTTTTATGACAATATGTTAATTAAAACAAGTGATTGAGTATATGTACATCATGAATCAACATAGTAACTATATATATAGCATGAAATAGTTAAGATTATGAATAATAAAGATGAGATGATGGTGGTGATAAGTTGCTTACAACTTTTGTCTTTCAAAATAGAAAGGTAACAAGTAAGGATAGGACTTTGATCGATCGGGTAAGACTTTGTATTGAGCTAGCTTTCCACACCTTGGCACCCGCAAAACTTGAAGAGTTGGTGATGAAGTACTAAGTGACTTGAGTGGATCTAAACTCAAGAAGATCACTTACTTGCTAGAGATTGGATGAAGTAGCTTGATCTTTGGAACTTTCTTGCTTAAACTTGGAGTTTAAAGCTCAAATGATGGAAGATATGAATATTTTAGAGTATGAACGACCCAATTCAGTTTGTGGAGGTCTTTGGGATGAATATCACTTGCTATTTATAGGAGGGTAAGTTTGGTTAACCATATATTGGGTTAAATATTAACCATGGTTAGGTTTAGGACACTTGTAATGATCTTAATGAACCAAGGTTAGGATGATGCCACCAATATGATGACTCCCTAAAGTTCTGTCATGGAAGAGATAAGATGACTTATGTGGTTTAGTTTTGATCTTATCTTGGTTTGCGAGTGAGTTTTGGTTCGTTAATGGCTAACTTGAAGCCATAAAACGTAAAACCGGGTATCGTAAAAATATGAAATTTGTAGGAATGATGAAACTCATCATTATACTCCATATAAAATATAAAATGAGTGATAAGTCTCATTGGGTGCAAAAAATGTGCTTAAAATTTGGAAATACGGGTCAAAACAGCGTAATGCGATTTTATCGAGAAAAGAACGAAATTTCAGAGCTTGACGCGAATTTATTCAGAGTAGACCAAAATATAGTCTAAAAGTGATATGAGATGTCAAATTTTGGTTTTCTTCAAACGGCGGGATAACAACGGTTATTTGGGAAGTTTAAAAGTTACGCGATTTATGCGAGAAATGTAGAGCGTTAAGGTTAATTCCTTACGGTCACAGGAGGAGGAAATATGTTTGACTTTTCCAAAATGTAAAAGTGTCAAAAACATATTAGAAACACAGTCGAGGAATCGTTAAAATGGATGTAAGAATTGTTTAAGCAAAGTTTAGTTTTTAGCGCAGGGCTTATTTGGCAACATAAAAATGAATTTTAAAATTCTCAAATTAATCATAGGTGATCTAAAATTTATCGATGTTGTTAGGAAAATTATCAGAGTTGATTTTTCGTTATGCGGCGTGACGTTTAAGCGATGGACCGGTCAAAATGAAACTTTATAACGATCTTTTTCTTAATAACTTTGCGAAAATGATCTAACGATTGTCGAATTCTCAGGACATTACTAAAATAATTTATCTTATGAGAATGTGAAATAAAAATTTTACGGATGAATAGTGAAAATGAATAGTAAATGTGAATATTAAAAGTGAATAGTAAATTCGAAAATGAAAAAATAGCGAAAGATGCGGTGGTTCACAGTCTCCCCGTTGGAGAAATCACGTCCTCGTGATTTAATTGTTACTTGATGATGATGCTTCTTTAGAAGGTTGAGAATGCAGTTTTGGTGTTTACTAAGTTTCCTATTGGCTAATTCAATACTATAGTGAGTATCTATAGTGGTTGGTGCATTATTAAGTAAAGGTGCAATTGTAGAAGATATAAAGCTCATATCAGCACAGGTCGAATAAGACCCTAACAAGAAGGTTATTGAGTGAAAGCGTACCAATACTCACGTTGGGTCTTGTTGAGGTTCATCGTTGCCCATAACATGAAGCTTTACCACGAGCACCTCCGTCTTGTTGGCCACGGATTTGAGGGCAATTGTCTCTGTAGTGCCCTTTTTCTCCACACTCGAAGCATGTAACTATTGGCTTTGTATTACTTCCAGTAGCCATGGCATACGCTCTTACAGATCTTTAGTAGAATGTCCTAATTTTTGACACTTACGGACATGGTGGCAGGGGACCCATATGATGATAGTAGCATTTATTGCCTTGTGGGTAGATTCCACCATAATTGCCTCTAGATGGTCTTTTAACATAAGCGTTGAGGCTTCTTGCCTTTTGTTTTGTTGCTGATGGTATTGGGTGTTGCGATTTTGGTTGTTGGAAAGTAGGCTTTCTTTGGTTGTTATCCCATTGTCGTTTGTTGTTGTTATTTTTGTTGGTATTGTCGATTTGTTTATTCGGTAGTTGGTGTTGTTGGTGGTAGTGTTGCTATTGAGATTACGTCCTGGATAGCCCCTGCTCGAACCGCTTGATCCATGAGATTTCGAGACATTCGCATAGCATCATCAAGTGACTTTGGATCAAACGATGTCACATTCCCTGGATGATAAGCGTAAGTCCCCGATATATCTCTCTAACGACTTTAGTTATTTGGAACCATTGATGGACATAGTATCGCCAATTCTTGAAATCGGCGGTTGTAAGTTGTGATGTCAACACCTTTGAGTACATGGTTCCAAAACTCCACTTCTAACTTTTGTACTTCACTACGAGGGCAATACTCCTTGATCATTAAACCCTTTAGAGCGACCCAGAGATCTTTAAGCATTTGTGATGCCCAATGGTTGGCAACTGCATTCACCATGATAATGCTGATCTAGTAGTGGTACAAGTGGCATATTGAACTTTGTCACTTCAGCGCATTTTCTGATTGAATCTGAGACTCCATTCTTTCAAACCCGTGAGTTAAACCCACGGCTCCTTGAACCCTTGAAATTTGTGGGTTTGCAACTCATAAATTCTTTGTATGAGCAACCTCTAGTTGCAGTAGTTGCGGCAAGCCTAGCGACTTTGTGGCGGCGGCGAGTTTCAGCGGCAGCGGCGGCTTGGCGGTACGCGGCGGCGGTCCAGCGTCTGGCGGCCTCCCGGCGGAAACTTCGAGCTGCGCGGTGGCTTGGCGGCTGGCGGCCGGCGAGCTGCGGTTGTTGCGGCGGCGGTAGCGGCTGCGGCGGCGGCCGGCTACGGCGGCGGCTGCTTCGTTAATTGCGCGCATTCACTCGTTCGGTAATCATTCGCTCAATAGCGGTTTGGAGTCATTGGTTGAGGTGCTTTGCTTTCTTTAGGCGGCATGATTCTATCATATAAAAGATATTTCGTAAAGTAGAGGGTTGGTAAAATAAACACGATTTTTACTTGGAATGATAGAATAATAACGTTGGAGATTTAAACCATAACACACTATAGCATAAAACAATAGTTTTATTCATATAACGTTGATTGATTTACAAAATCGAAACCTATTACATGTTTCTTCAAAATTTACTAAGAAACTTTAGTTTAGTAATTAACGTTTACTCTTTTGTTAGCTATTACATGGATTACATAGATTTTTCTAGCGAGTCTAATGGGTTTAGAAGTACAAAAGATAACTAGTATTATCACACTAGTCTATTATAGGTTTAGAATATCCTAGTAACTCTGGTTGATTGGCAACTTCTTGGTTTAGTGTGTCATGAAGGAATGCGTTGATTAGATCTGAGATGCTATAGTGCAAATGTTGACATTCTTGTTGAATCAATGGTGGTCGTGGTATAATCCACAATGAGTGATCCAACTCATCACATGTAGGGATGGAAAAGGGAAATGGTGGTGGTGGTGATGTAAAAGTAGTAGTTTCTTGAGACGATGCTAATGCTTCAATAAGATAGAAATTATCGTCTGATGATGAAGAGTAGTTTGAAGGTGTCGGGGTATAGGTCGGTAGGATTAGTGATACATGCGCATTGGTAGATGAAAAAGTGTCCTCAATATCTGAGTCTGACGGGATAATAATGGGGTAGGCGGAAGAAGACATGATATCTACAATAAGTATTATGATGTTAAAACAATTGTAATGTTTATGGGGAATGCTCAATAATTCAAGTGTATATATCAATGTACTATATGTTCATGTTATGATAAAATGTCTTGAAAGTCCATAATCGTCTGGAGGATGGAAGGCACGCGGAGAAACGGAAGGCTATAAAATGTTTTTGTTGGTAAAAGTAGTTATAGTTTAAGTCTCAATTTAGACTCGTTTCTCTATAACTATGGCTCTGATACAAATCTGTAACACCCCAATTTAAAATACGCTGTGGAATTCAAATTGGGTGTTACTTCATGGCACAACTTGATCATAATAATAAGCGATCTCTAAAGGAGTCGTTTTAAAAAAGCTTTATCATTCAAATATATCAGAGTTTACAAAATAGGTCCCAGTTGGTTCCATTGTTTACAAAATACATCAATATAAATCTTTGATGTTTTGTGAATGATAAATTATTTATAGCCTTCTTGATCTTGTCCTTGCCCTTCCGTGCCAACTTCCGACATTATGGACCTGAAATACATGCTTAAAACTGTCAACACAAAGGTTGAGTGAAATTCATAGAGTTTAGGAAATCGGTTGAACACAATATTCATAACGTGAGGTAATTAGTCTCACATTTATGGTTTAGAAAACAAAACAGTTATTATTCACTAAGCATCATGCAATCAAAGCGTTAACTTGCTGTCATATAATAGTAACCGATGCCCCAAGTAGGTAAAATTTGCCATTTTACGATGTACTTCAAATATAGTGCGTTTGTTTACGGATCCGGTCAAACAAACGGGATTCGTCAATCCCGATAGATCTATCCACAATATTCGCGCTCACTTCACTCGTGATTAATGATTCATGATTTAGGGACTTAAGATTGGCAAATGCGGTAACTTAGTGCAAGTAAAATAATCAGATAAGTATAGAATTTGAAAGCAATGTGTTCGGTTTAAAATAAAGCATGTATCTCCCCCAAGGGTTTGTAAAACAATTAAGTAATAGAAAGTGGGGCTATGAACTCACCAATAGTTGATGATATTTAGTACTTTAACGGATGATGGATAAGTCGGAAGACTTCTACGTGCAACCTAAAAATGAATGTTGCGACTTAAGTTTGGAATAATGTTTTAGGAAAACATAAACCATCCTATATATATCCCTATGTTGATCATGATGTAGTCAATTTTCATTTGATGTTTATAGAAAGATTTTTAATATGTAGCGCATTATTTAGTTTATAGATATCGTACTACCGTTCGGGCCATCATAATTCAGAGGTCATGCAGTAAGCGTTCGAGGAGCTAGGACACTTTAATTCGTAAATCCAGCAACTCGTCGATGCGTTTTACTCAAATGAAACCCCTCACATGAAGCTCCCTACTATTGTAGCACTTAGTAAATACAACATATGTTTTGAAGATTGTTATAACATAAAGTTTATCATGTTTTAATAACTATCTAGTTTTTACAAGTTCTCGTCGTTTCAAACAAGCCTCGAGGCTTTAGCCATGGTCTTGAGACTTAGCTTTGGCCTTAGCGGTAGCGTGGTCTTGGCTAATGGCCATTAGGCATCTTGGTTTGCTTTTAGTTGTGACAAAAGTATAGTTATGAGACTATATTTACTGGCGGTTTATGTTTTGAAAGATTTTGGCCTATTTAAGCGTTTTCAAGGTCCGAGCTTCTTTGTTAATTGAAGGAAACGTCGTTCGGACAACTTTCGTATTTTAACTTTTTCATGATTCGGACAATAAGTATGACTTTCAAAATGGCAGAACCCAAACAGTCCCCATATGGTAGTTTTGGCGTTTTAGGTTTCGCTAACTTCTTTTGCCTATAACTTTTGACTCGTTTGTCCGTTTCGGGTGATTCAAGTTGCTATGTTTACCTTTTAATCTTGTCTACCATATTATTTAAGTTACATAGTCCATATGTTACTGATTTTAATGGTCTCACATGTATAGGATATGACTAGTTTTCTAGTTTGTTACTTTTATGACAATATGTAAATTAAAACAAGTGATTGAGTATATGTACATCATGAATCAACATAGTAACTATATATATAGCATGAAATAGTTAAGATTATGAATAATAAAGATGAGATGATGGTGGTGATAAGTTGCTTACAACTTTTGGCTTTCAAAATAGAAAGGAGTAACTTAGTAAGGATAGGACTTTGATTGATCGGGTAAGACTTTGTATTGAGCTAGCTTTCCACACCTTGGCACCCTTGCAAACTTGAAGAGTTGGTGATGAAGTACTAAGTGACTTGAGTGGATCTAAACTCAAGAAGATCACTTACTTGCTAGAGATTGGATGAAGTAGCTTGATCTTTGGAACTTTCTTGCTTAAACTTGGAGTTTAAAGCTCAAATGATGGAAGATATGAATATTTTAGAGTATGAACGACCCAATTCAGTTTGTGGAGGTCTTTGGGATGAATATCACTTGCTATTTATAGGAGGGTAAGTTTGGTTAACCATATATTGGGTTAAATATTAACCATGGTTAGGTTTAGGACACTTGTAATGATCTTAATGAACCAAGGTTAGGATGATGCCACCAATATGATGACTCCCCCCCTAAGTTCTGTCATGGAAGAGATAAGATGACTTATGTGGTTAGTTTTGATCTTATCTTGGTTACGGAGTGAGTTTTGGTTCCGTTAATGCGCTAACGAAGCCATAAAGCAGTAAAACCGGAATTGTCGTAAAAATATGAAATTTGTAGGAATGATGAAACTCATCATTATACTCCATATAAAAAAATAAAATGGGTGATAAGTCTCATTGGGTGCAAAATGTTTGCTTAAAGAATGGAAATACGGGTCAAAAGCAGCGTAATTGAGTTTATCGAAAACGAAATTTCGGGGAACGACTGGCGAATTTATTCAGAGTAGACCAAAATATAGTCTAAAAGTGATATGAGATGTCAAATTTTGGTTTTCTTCCAAGCGGGATAACAACGGTTATTTGGGAAGTTTAAAAGTTACAGCGATTTATCTTGCGAGAAATGTAGAGCATACAAGGTTAATTCCTTTACGGTCCAGAGGAGGGAGGAAATATGTTTGACTTTTCCAAAAATGTAAAAGTGTCAAAAACATATTAGAAACACTGATCTGTGAGAATCGTTAAGTAAATGCGGATGTATAGCGAGAATTGTTTAAAAGCATAAGTTTAGTTTTTTGTAGACAGCTTATTTGGCAACATAAAATGAATTTTAAAATTCTCAAATTATCATAGGTGATCTAAGAATTTATCTGATGTTAGGAAAATTATCGAGTTGATTTTCGTTATCGCGTGACGTTAGCGATGGACGTCCAAAATGAAACTTTATAACGATCTTTTTCTTAATAACTTTTGCGAAAATGATCTAACGATTGTCGAATTCTCAAGACATTACTAAAATAATTTATCTTACGAGAATGTGAAATAAAAATTTTACGGATGAATAGTGAAAATGAATAGTAAATGTGAATAGTAAAAGTGAATAGTAAATTCTCGAAAATGAAAAATAGCCGAAAGATGCGGGTGGTTACACATTGGTATACGTATCATGTTGAACGACCAAGTATAGGTGCATTGGTATACGTATCATGTTAAACGACCAAGTATAGGTGCATTGTTATACGTATCATGTTAAACGACCAAGTATAGGTGCATTGGTATACGTATCATGTTAGGTGCATTGGTATACGTATCATGTTAAACGACCAAGTATAGGCGCATTGGTATACGTATCATGTTGAACGACCAAGTATAGGTGCATTGGTATACGTATCATGTTAAACGACCAAGTATAGGTGCATTGGTATACGTATCATGTTAAACGACCAAGTATAGGTGCTATGGTATTTGTATCATGTTAAACGACCAAGTATAGGTGCATTGGTATACGTATCATGTTAAACGACCAAGTATAGGTGCATTGGTATAGGTATCATGTTAAACGACCAAGTATAGGTGCTATGGTATACGTATCATGTTAGGTGCATTGGTATATGTATCATGTTAAACGACCAAGTATAGGTGCATTGGTATACGTATCATGTTGAACGACCAAGTATAGGTGCATTGGTATACGTATCATGTTAAACGACCAAGTATAGGTGCATTGGTATACGTATCATGTTAAACGACCAAGTATAGGTGCTATGGTATTTGTATCATGTTAAACGACCAAGTATAGGTGCATTGGTATACATATCATGTTATACGACCAAGTATAGGTGCATTGGTATACGTATCATGTTAAACGACCAAGTATAGGTGCTATGGTATTTGTATCATGTTAAACGACCAAGTATAGGTGCATTGGTATACGTATCATGTTAAACGACCAAGTATAGGTGCATTGGTATAGGTATCATGTTAAACGACCAAGTATAGGTGCTATGGTATACCTATCATGTTAGGTGCATTGGTATATGTATCATGTTAAACGACCAAGTATAGGTGCATTGGTATACGTATCATGTTGAACGACCAAGTATAGGTGCATTGGTATACGTATCATGTTAAACGACCAAGTATAGGTGCATTGGTATACGTATCATGTTAAACGACCAAGTATAGGTGCCATGGTATTTGTATCATGTTAAACGACCAAGTATAGGTGCATTGTTATACGTATCATGTTAAACGACCAAGTATAGGTGCATTGGTATACGTATCATGTTGGGTGCATTGGTATACGTATCATGTTAAACGACCAAGTATAGGTGCATTGGTATCATTATCATGTTGAACGACCAAGTATAGGTGCATTGGTATACGTATCATGTTAAACGACCAAGTATAGGTGCATTGGTATACGTATCATGTTAAACGACCAAGTATAGGTGCTATGGTATTTTTATCATGTTAAACGACCAAGTATAGGTGCATTGGTATACGTATCATGTTAAACGACCAAGTATAGGTGCATTGGTATAGGTATCATGTTAAACGACCAAGTATAGGTGCTATGGTATACGTATCATGTTAGGTGCATTGGTATACGTATCATGTTTAACGACCAAGTATAGGTGCATTGGTATACGTATCATGTTGAACGACCAAGTATAGGTGCATTGGTATACGTATCATGTTAAACGACCAAGTATAGGTGCATTGGTATACGTATCATGTTAAACGACCAAGTATAGGTGCTATGGTATTTGTATCATGTTAAACGACCAAGTATAGGTGCATTGGTATACGTATCATGTTAAACGACCAAGTATAGGTGCATTGGTATACGTATCATGTTAAACGACCAAGTATAGGTGCATTGGTATACATATCATGTTAAACGACCAAGTATAGGTGCATTGGTATACGTATCATGTTGAACGACCAGGTATAGGTGCATTGGTATACATATCATGTTAAACGACCAAGTATAGGTGCATTGGTATACGTATCATGTTAAACGACCAAGTATAGGTGCTATGGTATACGTATCATGTTAAACGACCAGATATAGGTGCTATGGTATTTATCATGTTAACGACCAAGTATAGGTGCATTGGTATACGTATCATGTTAAACGACCAAGTATAGGTGCATTGGTATAGGTATCATGTTAAACGACCAAGTATAGGTGCTATGGTATACCTATCTTGTTAGGTGCATTGGAATATGTATCATGTTAAACGACCAAGTATAGGTGCATTGGTATACGTATCATGTTGAACGACCAAGTATAGGTGCATTGGTATACGTATCATGTTAAACGACCAAGTATAGGTGCATTGGTATACGTATCATGTTAAACGACCAAGTATAGGTGAATTGGTATACGTATCATGTTAGGTGCATTGGTATACGTATCATGTTAAACGACCAAGTATAGGTGTATTGGATTACGTATCATGTTAAACGACCAAGTATAGGTGCATTGGAATGCGTATCATGTTAAACGACCAAGTATAGGTGCTATGGTATTTGTATCATGTTAAACGACCAAGTATAGGTGCATTGGTATACGTATCATGTTAAACGACCAAGTATAGGTGCATTGGTATAGGTATCATGTTAAACGACCAAGTATAGGTGCTATGGTATACGTATCATGTTAGGTGCATTGGTATAGGTATCATGTTAAACGACCAAGTATAGGTGCATTGGTATACGTATCATGTTGAACGACCAAGTATAGGTGCATTGGTATACGTATCATGTTAAACGACCAATTATAGGTGCATTGTTATACGTATCATGTTAAACGACCAAGTATAGGTGCATTGGTATACGTATCATGTTAGGTGCATTGGTATACGTATCATGTTAAACGACCAAGTATAGGCGCATTGGTATACGTATCATGTTGAACGACCAGGTATAGGTGCATTGGTTTACAATGTCATGTTAAACGACCAAGTATAGGTGCATTGGTATCACATTATCATGTTAAGCGACCAAGTATAGGTGCTATGGTATTTGTATCATGTTAAACGACCAAGTATAGGTGCATTGGTATACGTATCATGTTAAACGACCAAGTATAGGTGCATTGGTATAGGTATCATGTTAAACGACCAAGTATAGGTGCTATGGTATACGTATCATGTTAGGTGCATTGGTATATGTATCATGTTAAACGACCAAGTATAGGTGCATTGGCATACGTATCATGTTGAACGACCAAGTATAGGTGCATTGGTATACGTATCATGTTAAACGACCAAGTATAGGTGCATTGGTATACGTATCATGTTAAACGACCAAGTATAGGTGCCATGGTATTTGTATCATGTTAAACGACCAAGTATAGGTGCATTGGTATACGTATCATGTTAACGACCAAGTATAGGTGCATTGGTATCATTATCATGTTGAGCGACCAAGTATAGTGCATTGGTATCGTATCATGTTGAACGACCAGGTATAGGTGCATTGGTATACGTATCATGTTGAACGACCAAGTATAGGTGCATTGGTATACGTATCATGTTAAACGACCAAGTATAGGTGCATTGGTATACGTATCATGTTGAACGACCAAGTATAGGTGCATTGGCATACGTATCATGTTGAACGACCAAGTATAGGTGCATTGGTATACGTATCATGTTGAACGACCAAGTATAGGTGCATTGGTATACGTATCATGTTAAACGACCAAGTATAGGTGCATTGGTATACGTATCATGTTGAACGACCAGGTATAGGTGCATTGGTATACGTATCATGTTAAACGACCAAGTATAGTGCATTGGTATCGTATCATGTTAGCGACCAAGTATAGGTGCATTGGTATACGTATCATGTTGAACGACCAAGTATAGGTGCATTGGTATACGTATCATGTTGAACGACCAGTTATAGGTGCATTGGTATACGTATCATGTTAAACGAACAAGTATAGGTGCATTGGTATATGTATCATGTTAAACGACCAAGTATAGGTGCATTGGCATACGTATCATGTTGAACGACCAAGTATAGGTGCATTGGTATACGTATCATGTTAAACGACCAAGTATAGGTGCATTGGTATACGTATCATGTTAAACGACCAAGTATAGGTGCCATGGTATTTGTATCATGTTAAACGACCAAGTATAGGTGCATTGGTATACGTATCATGTTAAACGACCAAGTATAGGTGCATTGGTATACGTATCATGTTGAACGACCAAGTATAGGTGCATTGGTATACATATCATGTTAAACGACCAAGTATAGGTGCATTGGTATACGTATCATGTTAAACGACCAGGTATAGGTGCATTGGTATACGTATCATGTTGAACGACCAAGTATAGGTGCATTGGTATACGTATCATGTTAAACGACCAAGTATAGGTGCATTGGTATACGTATCATGTTAAACGACCAAGTATAGGTACTATGGTATTTGTATCATGTTAAACGACCAAGTATAGGTGCATTGGTATACGTATCATGTTAAACGACCAAGTATAGGTGCATTGGTATAGGTATCATGTTAAACGACCAAGTATAGGTGCTATGGTATACCTATCTTGTTAGGTGCATTGGAATATGTATCATGTTAAACGACCAAGTATAGGTGCATTGGTATCATTGTCATGAGCGACCAAGTATAGGTGCATTGGTATACGTTATCATGTTAAGCGACCAAGTATAGGTACATTGTGTATCATATCATGTTAGCGACCAAGTATAGGTGAATTATTTATCATGTATCATGTTAGGTGCATTGGTATCGTATCATGTTAAGCGACCAGTATAGGCGCATGGTATCAGTATCATGTTGAACGACCAAGTATTGGTGCATTGGTATACATATCATGTTAAACGACCAAGTATAGGTGCATTGGTATACGTATCATGTTGAACGACCAGGTATAGGTGCATTGGTATACGTATCATGTTAAACGACCAAGTATAGGTGCATTGGTATACGTATCATGTTGAACGACCAAGTATTGGTGCATTGGTATACATATGATGTTAAACGACCAAGTATAGGTGCATTGGTATACGTATCATGTTGAACGACCAGGTATAGGTGCATTGGTATACGTATCATGTTAAACGACCAAGTATAGGTGCATTGGTATACGGATCATGTTAAACGACCAAGTATAGGTACTATGGTATTTGTATCATGTCGAACGACCAATTATAGGTGCATTGGTATACGTATCATGTTAAACGACCAAGTATAGGTGCATTGGTATACGTATCATGTTGAACGACCAAGTATAGGTGCATTGGTATACATATCATGTTAAACGACCAAGTATAGGTGCATTGGTATACGTATCATGTTGAACGACCAAGTATAGGTGCATTGGTATACATATGATGTTAAACGACCAAGTATAGGTGCATTGGTATACGTATCATGTTGAACGACCAGGTATTGGTGCATTGGTATCATTATCATGTTGAACGACCAAGTATAGGTGCATTGGTATACGTATCATGTTAACGACCAAGTATAGGTGCATTGGTATACGTATCATGTTAAACGACCAAGTATAGGTACTATGGTATTTGTATCATGTTGAACGACCAAGTATAGGTGCATTGGTATACGTATCATGTTAAACGACCAAGTATAGGTGCATTGGTATACGTATCATGTTGAACGACCAAGTGTAGGTGCATTGGTATAATTATCATGTTGAGCGACCGGTATAGGTGCGGTATCATTATCATGTTGAGCGACCAAGTATAGGTGCATTGGTATCATTATCATGTTAAGCGTGCATTGGTATACGTGTCATGTCACACCCCAATTTACGTTTTTCTTGTGGGTGTGGAATTCCACAGGGATTACTTGTCATAGCACATCACAATCTGCAGTTCTATTGAGCGACCTAAAGTGTCGTTTGAAAAGAACATCGTTTGATTTAATAAAACAATCAGAGTTTACAAAGTATAGGTCCAAAGTTTACAAAGTTTGTGGAAATATAAATATTACAAGTCCAAGCGATGGTTTTGAAAGAAAGTGCCATAATGTACAATGATGTAAATTCGGCGACTCAAAGGTGATTCTTAACCATGCCATGATGATAATGCCTTAGTTTTTCGAAAATACATTGCTAAAGCGGTCAACAATAATGTTGGTGAGAAATCATAGGTTTATGTAAATGTTTTATCATTGCATAAAGTATAGATCAGGCATGACAATCATGTCACGTAAAAATATTCTTGGTATGACAATTATGTCACATAAAAATGTTACAATTGCTTTAAGCCCATGACACGAAACTAGTTCATAATGTGGTACATGCCCCTACAGAGTGTTTGCCAGCAACTCAGTAATGTTATTAATGAAATGCATCCGTTTGCCTAGTTGGGATTCACCAAGGGATGGAGGCGTCACCCTCGATAGATCTATCCATTCACCCTCGCTTCTATGAAATTAACGGTTCATGTTACAGGTAATAGGGACTTTCAAATTGGCAAATGCGGTAACTTAAGCAATGTAATATGAATTTAACATACTTGGTATCGTACAAAAAAAATTGTAGTGCAATGTATTCTTCTCCGTAGGTTTGAAAATAATGAAAGCATAAAACGGGGCTATGAAAAACTCACTTGGTAAACTGGAATGATGACAAGAGTGAGTACACCGAGGTATAATGTGATGCTTTACTTAGGGACCTATACGAATGATATGATATGTAATGAGTTGCAATGTAATGTTATGCATGCATTTCGTATGTTATTTATACCATTTGCGGGTTTTGAAAATAATACTTATCGTCGAAAAATACTCTTTTGACGTCTTGACCACTCAAAATCACTTTACAAGTATTTACGTCAAAATGTCATCCTACAATGGTTTTATAATGATTTATGGTGAAATTATCACTTTTTGTCGTAAAATAATGTCGTCGGAAATTTCATGAAAGTGACAAAAATGGCTTTGGAAAAATAGTCGTAAAATGGTGTACGTCGCACATTAGGAAAGCGAACTTCGACTGTTTTGGAAAGTTTGTATCGAAATCTAGAAGTTTCAGTTCATGAGTTTTCGTCATAGAGGTTTCGAACATATAGATAATAAGGGTTAAAGATGGTGATTTTGTCCAAAATGGGGTTTAAAAATGAGTTTCGGCAAAGTTTAAACAACCGTAATTAATTTATTAAACTCCGCTATACAAACGGTTGATTGTTTTGAAAAATATGCTTGGTGATCTTAATTTTATTAGAAGACATTTCGTTCCAAAGAGTTCCACATCATAGTTAAAAACAGCCCTCAACATGGACGTTTCACTACCGTAACACTTGTCTCGTAAAATAATATAGTTTTTGAGAAAATAATAGTTCACGGCAATTTTGTAAAGCGTGCATATCTTTGTCGTTTCAAGTCCGTTTTCTCATTATAATATGTCCTTAGCTTCATATCAAAGTATACTATATATTTCTGACAAGTCGAAATAATTTGTGAAGCTTAAGGCTCGTTTGACTCGTGCGAGATAAAATAGTATGCTGAAATTTCTGAAAAAATATATTTCGTCGTCAAACTTGTAAAATCCATAACTTCTTCGTTATAACTCCGTTTTAATCCGTTCAAGCGGCCACGGATTCGTTTTAAAGTATATTTTCTAAATATCAAGGCCAAAATTTCGTGCCTACTGTCGGATTTTCCAGAAAAACAAAACAAGGACAGAACACTTTTTATACTTGTCGAAAATAGTTTTTCTCGTACCAAACCTATTCTAATCCCTTCAAATCAACTCCAAAACTAATCTAATCCTACCATACACCTTCTTAGGGTGTCATGGGTTCCTATACATCATCAAGACCAAAGTATACCATGGGGATAATTATAGGATGACCATATATATATATAACTACAAAATCAATGGAAAAATGGTATAAACAACACAAATCATGCATGCTTGCTCCAAAAATGAAAAGATACTTATGAAATGAAAAACATATAGAAAAATATAAATAATATGCTTACAAGTTTATATGATGAGGTGTAAAGAACAAGGTTAAACCTAAACACTCTTGGTTTTTATTTCAAAACCTTATAAGAATGTTATCTAGATTGTTAAAACACTTGCTTGGACTTGAGAAAATTTTGATCCCCTCCTAGCTTCTTGATGTGGCGGTTTGGAAGAACAAAGAAGAAAAACTTTTATCTAACTATGTGAATATTTGAGATACATGAATGTGTAATAATGAAAGAGTAAGACTTATGTATATGTAAACTTTTCAACAATCAAAGAACCATGCCAATCCATTAATACCACCTTTTCCCTTGTCGGCCAAGGGGAGGGATTCAGTAAAATATATATTTTTTTTTCTTTTTTTTTTTTTCTTGTATATAATATATACTTGTAACAATCTTAAGAAAAGTGTAAGTAATGTGTAGTTAAATGTATAAGTAAAGGTAAATAGATTTTTAGGTAGAAGAGATTTTTAATAGACCAAAGTAGAATGTAATGAGATCATAAAAATTATAAAATACATTCCTTGTGAAATTTGAGTGATAAAATAATTATCGAGTAATTTTTAAGAAAACGTCGTAATAATATAATTTTAACGATTTATATACGAAATAAATTTAAAACACTAGGTAAACTAAAAATATAGTTTTTATAAACTAAATGTAAGTATAAAATATGTCGGGATCATTTTTGAAAGTAACGGATTAAATATTTAAAATAATAACTCACGCGAGAAAGATTATTTAATATAAAATTTACCGGTTCATGTGAATGCAATGTCATGAATGAACTATCATGATGCAAATGGTGCAAATGAAATGTAGACTAAACTTAGTCCATATGAATATGCGTGATGTTATGATCATGAATTACATGGCTAAACCAAAGGTTCGGCAATTTGGAACACGTAAACCTAGTTTACGATAAATGTTGAAATTGTGAAACATGAATTGTTTTGAGAAATGACACGAAAGTCTGAGTTGTCACATTCGCCCATCCAAAAGGAATTGATCCACTGATTCATCGTTGTTGAGTCTATCGAATCTTTGAGTTTGTGATGAATATGAGGAGGAGACATGGAAGTGTCGTTACGGTTATCGATGATTGAGTGTACAAAACATCATAAGTAAAAGAAAATATCGGATGAATCTCTCATAAGTAACACTTTGACTTTGAAATATGTGAAGATTTTGCTTGCACTAAGATTTATAAATAACCGCTCCCAACATGCGTGATCCCTCGAGGTAGACTAGTTAGCTAGGCTATGTATAATTAAGGAGCGATGACATGGCGTTGGTTTAGTTGTTATAACTCTCAATGTTTACAAGGATTTAAACCGTGTCGTTACAATGATAGTTAATGTAAAAGGAATTAAAAATTCGTAAGTAATAACAAATCGGAGAAAATAAAGTCACGATAGATGAGAATATTTGGGTGAATTGGTTCGTCGGTGTTTTTTAATCGTACCACGCCTTTCTCAAAGCGGGTCTTTGAGCATAATTTATTGCCCACTTGAGATTCTAATGATTTTAGGCATGGGACATACTTCCAATA
Source organism: Chrysanthemum makinoi (assembly GCA_910596185.1). Classification (NCBI taxonomy): domain Eukaryota; kingdom Viridiplantae; phylum Streptophyta; class Magnoliopsida; order Asterales; family Asteraceae; genus Chrysanthemum; species Chrysanthemum makinoi. Next base: position 47,021,521 of record OU343216.1, on the reverse strand, counting down.
TTATCATTATATGATGTAGCTTATCTAGCTATATGTGTTATTTACTTATGGCGATTCTTGATTTGCATGATTTCTTTGTTTGTTTCATGAATGAGTTATGGACTAATGAATCGGACTTTCCTGATTTTAATCCTTGAATAAGTGATTGATACCTCAACCTTACAGTGCCTCAAATGGTGTAGTCAATATGTTCATGAGCTAACTATTGTTGCAAGAAACTTGTCGATGGAGAATGATTTGCCTAACCATTTCTAGAAAGTCGCACTGGCTTGGGCATATTATCTAATGTGGGAATTGCTCTTTCGCTCTAACCATTGAGCGGGGATAATGGCGGTAATCATGTCCTAGTAGGTTCCATGGAAATCCTGAAATGACTGTCAGCAGTCTAAGGTGAATCAAATAGCTTATAATAGGTACATTTGGAATTGATACCACGTGTCTCGTGTAGATTTCAAAATGTTAAATCTGTCGGAAAGGACCTTATTGAAAAGAATAGATTATAGGTAACAGTTGTGATTCCTCGCGTTTCTAATCCTATCGAATGTCATGACACAGGTATTATTTGCCTAAGGTGCTTAGTCTCTATGACTAAAATGTTTATTGTTTGATTATCGAAGTGTTTCCATGCTCCATGTTGTAAAGTCACAAACCTTAAATATTTAAGTGAGGTGGTGTAGTGGTTGATTTTCAAGATTTGTTCCGATATTGAGTGCTTCCAAAAATAGTTCATCACTAATATTGTTATCATGCTAGTAAGAAAATAGATATCAAACATACTATGTCGAAGAATGTGCATTTCTAGTTTCACTTGTAGATGGAGAGTCATTGATTGTCGACATGTTCAACACTGTGGCATCTCTTGATATGGAAGAGGTTACTTGGAATTTCTAGAGAACACACATGCCTTAGGGGAAGTTTATATGATAACCTTAAATTTAACCATATTTTCCTTTAAGGACACTCATTTAGGAAAGTTCACCTATTGTTGAAGCTATGTTTAGCGAGAATGTTCTCTGACCTCGATTAGAAGCTTGGTGTATCCCTATAGTGTTGCTTCATGGGTATTAAGCTTCACTAAATCTCGTAACTCGGTCTAACTAATACTTTGGAATGATAGAGTTTGGATTCTAATCAGAATAATAGTGGTTGGGAATGTCTCGTGATGTCTTAAGATTTTTGTTGAGTTTTGAATCATCCTACCACCTAGTTCTAGTCCTTGTTGGTAATTCCAAAATCCTTCCATTGTTTTCTTGTATCGAGAAATCCTCCTCACAGATGGTATAGGAAGTCTTTCCTAAAAGGTCACTCGTCAAATCCTAGCTTATCGATTGAATGAGAGATAAATGGCGTAAGCATCTATAGAGTGTTAACAAAAGAAATGTTTATGCACGATATATTTGATTATAAAACTTTGCTTTCAAATGAGAATTGTTTTAGGAGATTTGAAATGATGCTTGTTACTTTCATAACATAATTCTTCCGAATTATACATAGGTGATCAGGCCATGTATAATCAAGGACAAATGATGTGATGTTTTTTTTTTTTTTTTTTTTGAAATGGTATTATGTTCCTCCGAAGTTTTAGATGGTATTCAACGTTTTGTTTTGTAAGATAATGGCTCAATGATTTTTTAGAGTAACATGAAAATCGTTTTGCATGAGGATATTAAATAGTTGATAAAATAACTGAAACCAATTGATAAGTTGGTAATAAAATAACTTGCTTCAAAACTTTATAAAACAACGTTTAAGGATGGTGATAAAATAGTTTGAAATAAAATCAAGTGAAATAATTTCATGAAATAGTAGCAGGATAATTTGGAATAAAATTTGTTGGATGGTTTGTAGGATACATAGGAGAATCTTATCGAGTAGCAATAGTCTACTAATTGGTGAGAATAAAGTTGGCCTAACCCCTAGTAAGATAGTGATGTATCGTCGTGAAATGATGGAAAATTGGGCAATTGAAGTAAGGAATGAAATAAACAAAGTGGTGATTATCGTAGAGATAATAAATGATTAAGATTACATTAGCTAGAAAGGTGCTTATTATATGTTCCTGTTGGTGGTCTAATCGTGTTTCAAGTGTAGGAGTAGTAGGTGGTCTAGTAACAATAGCCCTAGAACTCTCACAGTCCTCAAACCTATGAGATGGTGTAGTGTCTATAGTCTTAGTGGTAGGTGGTAATGGTGTGTCAAATCATGCACGCTTCCCAAGCTGCAAGTCAGGTATATGAGTATCGTGTATGAGATGTGATGGTACGGATGGTGCTCGAAATGATAATGATGATGAAAATAATGACAATGATGATAATGGAATCTTTGTGGTGAGTTAAGAAAATAGGTTCATTAGGACTAAGCCTATAAGTTCTACCCAATGGTATGATCTGTCCCAACTGAGTGATAAAATTGTCCTGATCCTATAGTGAATCAATAGTGATCGTGATGGTGTAGGTGCAACCGTCCTCAAAGGTGCCAGTGTCATCATCGATGTTATCGGTGTTGAGTCATTGATGTGAAAATTGTGATAGGGGTGACAAGGAATTCTCTACATTAGAGTATGAAGAAAGAATAATGGAATGGGCATTTAAAGGCATCCATGTGATAATCGATGTGAAATGAAAGTAAATAACTTCGAAAAATGTATGCGTAAAACGCATGTAAAGTGACATTCACTTATGATGAATGATGAGATGCTATGATAATGTAGTTATAGTCTAGGGTCAATGATGCAACCTAGTTCTCTATAACTGAAGCTCGATTGCCAATCTGTCACACCCCAATTTACATTTTTGCGTGAATGGAATTCACGGGGATTGACTGTCATAGCATCACAATCCAGATTCTATTGAGCGACCTAAAGTGTCGTTTAAAAAGAACATCGTTTGATTTAATAAAACAATCAGAGTTTACAAAGTATAGGTCCCAAAAGTTTACAAAGTTTGCGGAAATATAAATATATTACAAGTCCAAACGATGGTTTTGAAAGAAAGTGCCATAATGTACATTGATGTAAGTCGACGCCCATGACTCAAAAGGTGGTTCCTTAACCATGCCATGATGATAATGCCTTAGTTACCTGAAAATACATTGCTAAACGGTCAACAATAATGTTGGTGAGAAATCATAGGTTTATGTAAATGTTTTATACGATTACGCAAGTATAGATCAGGCATGACAATCATGTCACGTAAAAATGTTACTGGTATGACAATTATGTGCATAAAATGTTACAATTTAACAATATGACAGAAACTAGGCTGTTCATAATGTAGTGTATGCCCTGGAGTGTTGTTTGAACAACTCCGTAATGTTATTAAATGAAATGCATCCGTTTGCCTAGTTGGATTCACCAACCGGATGGAGGCGTCACCCTCGATAGATCTATCCACTCATCCTTGCTTCAAAGATTAACGGTTCATATTGGTAATGGGGACTTTCAAATTGGCAAAATGGTAACTTAAGCAATGTAATATGAATTTAACATACTTGGTATCGTAAAAAAAATGTAGTGCAATGTATTCTCCCCATTAGGTTTGAAAATAATGTAAAACATGTAAAACGGGGCTATGAAAACTCACTTGGTAAACTGGAATGATGACAAGAGTGAGTACACCGAGGTATAATGTGATGCTTTTACTTAAGGGACCTATCGAATGATATGATATGTAATGAGTTGCAATGTAATGTTATGCATGCATTACGTAAGTTATTTATACCATTTGCGGGTTTTGAAAATAATACTTATCGTTGAAAAATACTCTTTTGACGTCTTGACCACTCAAAAATCACTTTACAAGTATTCACGTCAAAATGTCATCTACAATGTTTTATAATGATTTATGGTGAAATTATCACTTTTTTGTCGTAAAATAATGTCGGTGGAAATTTCATGAAGTGACAAAAATGGCTTGGAAAATAGTCGTAAAATGGGTATGCATTACATTAGGAAACGAACTCGACGGTTTTGGAAAGTTTGTATCGAAATCTAGAAGTTTCAGTTCAGGGGTTTTCGTCATAGAGGTTTGAACATAAAGATAATAGGGTTAAAGATGGTGATTTTGTCTAAAATGTGGTTTAAAAATGAGTTTCGGCAAAGTTTAAACAACCGTAATTAATTTATTAAAACTCCGCTATACAAACGGTTGATTGTTTTGAAAAATATGCTTGGTGATCTTAATTTTATTAGAAGACATTTCGTTCCAAAAAGTTCCACATCATAGTTAAAAACAGCCCTCAACATGGACGTTTCAGCTACCGTAACACTTGTCTCGTAAAATAATATAGTTTTTCAGAAAATAATAGTTACGGCAATTTTGTAAAAGCGTGCATATCTTTGTCGTTTCAAGTCCGTTTTCTACGTATATCGTCCTTAGCCGTATCAAAGTATACTAATATATTTCGACAAGTCGAAATAATTTGTGAAACTTAAGGCTCGTTTTTGACTCGTCAGAGATAAAATAGTATGCTGAAATTTCGAAAAATATATTTAGTCGTCAAACTTGAATCCATAACTTCTTCGTTATAACTCCGTTTTAATCCGTTCAAGCGGCCACGGATTCTTTTTAAAGTATATTTTCTAAATATCAAGGCCAAAATTTCGTGTCTACTGTCGGATTTTCAGAAAAACAAACAAGGACAGAACACTTTTTATACTTATCGAAATAGTTTTCTCGTACAAACCTATTCTAATCCCTTCAAATCAACTCCAAAACTAATCTAATCCTACCATACACCTTCTTAGGGTGTCATGGGTTCCTAGACATCATCAAGACCAAAGTATACCAAGGGGATAATTATAGGATGACCATATATATATATAACTCTAAAATCAATGGAAAAATGGTATAAACAACACAAATCATGCATGCTTGCTCCAAAAATGAAGAGATACTTATGAAATAAGAAAGGAAACATGAAAATATAAATAATATGCTTACAAGTTTATATGATGAGGTGTAAAAGAACAAGGTTAAACTAAACACTCTTGGTTTTATTTCAAAACCTTATAAGAATGTTATCTAGATTGTTTAAAACACTTGGACTTGAGAAAAATTTTGATCCCTCTAGCTATACTTGATGTGGCGGTTTGGAAGAACAAAGAGAAAGAAAACTTTTATCTAACTATGTGAATATTTGAGATACATGAATGTGTAATAATGAAAGAGTAAGACTTATGTATATGTAAACTTTTCAACAATCAAAGGCCATGCCAATCCATTAATACCACCCTCCCCTTGTCGGCCAAGGGGGAGGGATTTGGTAAAATATATATTTTTTTCTTGTATATAATATATACTTGTTACAATTTTAAGAAAGTGTAAGTAATGTGTAGTTAAATGTAAGTAAAGGTAAATGTAAATTTAGATTTTTAGGTAGAGAGATTTTTAATAGACCAAAGTAGAATGTAATGAGATCATAAAAATTATAAAAATACATTCCTTGTAAAAATTGAGTGATAAAATAATTATGGTAATTTTTAAGAAAAAGCGTCGTAATAATATAATTTTAACGATTTATATACGAAATAAATTTAAAACACTAGGTAAACTAAAAATATAGTTTTTATAAACTAATGTAAGTATAAAAATACATCGGGATCATTTTTGAAAGTAACGGGTTAAATATTTAAAATAATAACTCACGCGATAACGTTTATTTAATATAAAATTTACGCGGTTCATGTGAAATGCAATGTCATGAATGAACTATCATGATGCAAATGGTGCAAATGAAATGTAGACTAAACTTAGTCCATATGAAATGTACGTGATGTTATGATCATGAATTAAGCGCTAAACCATAAAGGTTCGCGAATTTGGAACAATAAACCTAGTTTACGATAAATGTTGAAATTGTGAAGCATAAATTGTTTTGAGAAATGACCTGAAAGTACGAGTTGTCACATTAAGCCCATCCAAAAGGAATTGAGTCCACACAGATTAATCGTTGTTAGTCTATCCGAATCTTTGAGTTTGTGATGAATATGAGGGAGGGAGGAGACATGGAGATATGGAATTCACGGTTATCGATGATTGAGTGTACTGAAACATCGTAGTAAAGAAAATATAGGATGATCTCTCATAAGTAACACTTTGACTTTGAAATATGCGAAGATTTTGCTTGCACTAAGATTTATAATTAACTGCTCCCAACATAGCATTGATCCCTCGAGAATTAGACATAGTTAGCTAGGCTATACTATAATTAAGGAGCGATGACGTGGCGTTAGGTTTAGTTATTTATAACTCGAAAATGTTTACAAGGATTTAAACCGTGTCGTTACAATGATGGTTAAAGTAAAGAGGTAAAATTCACGTAGAAGTAATAACAAATCGGAAGAAAATAAAAAGTGCGATAGATGAGAATATTTGGGTCGAATTGGTTAAGTCCAGGTGTTTTTCTAAATGCGTACCACGCTCAAAGCGGGTCTTTGAGCATAATTTGTTGCCGCGAGATTCTAATGATTTGCGGCTTATGGGACATACTTCCAATATTTGCATGGTATACTTGATGTAGCTTATCTAGCTATATGTGTTGTTACTTATGGCTGTTCTTGATGCATGATTTCTTTGTTTGTTTCATGGAATAGGTTATGGACTAATGAATGGACTTTCGATTTTTAATCCTTGAATAAGTGATTGATACCTCAACCTTTGATTACCTCAAATGGGTGTAGTCAATATGTTCATGAGCTAACTATTGTTGCAGAAACTTATCGATGGAGAATGATTTGCCAACCATTTCTAGAAAGTGCATGCTAGGCTTGGGCATATTATCTAATGTAGGGAATTGCTCTTCGCTCTAACCATTGAGGATAATGGTAATCATGTCCTAGTAGGTTCCATGGAAATCTGAAATGGCTGTCAGTGATCTAAGGTGAATCAAATAGCTTATAATAGGTACAACTGGAATTGATACCACGTGTCACCGTGTTAGATTTCAAAATGTTAAATCAGTAGGAAGGACCTTATTGAAAGAATAGATTATAGGTATGATTTGTGATTCCTCGCGTTTCTAGTCCTCGAATGATATGTCATGACCTGAGTATTATTTGCCTAAGGTGCTTAGTCTCATGACTAAAATGTTTATGTTTGATTGCTCGAAGTGTTTCCATGCTCCATGTTGTAAAGTCACAAACCTTAAATATTTAAGTGAGGTGGTGTAGTGGTTGATTTCCAAGATTTGTTCCGATATGTGTGCTTCAAAATAGTTCATCACTAATATTGTTATCATGCTAGAAAATAGATATAAACATACTATATGCGAAGAATGCATTTCTAGTTTCACTTGTAGATGGAGTCATTGATTGTCCGACATGTTCAAACACCTTGGCATCTCTTGATATGGAAGTGAGGTTGCTTGGAATTTCACAGAGAACACAATGCCTTAGGGAAGTTTATATGATAACCTTAATTTAACCATATTTTTCCTTTAAAGGGGACTCATTGTAGGAAAGTTCACATTGTTGAAGCTATGTTTAGCGAGATGTTCTACATTACCAGTTAGAAGACTTGGTGTATCCCTATAGTGTTGCTTCATGTGGTATAAGCCCGGTACTAAATCTAAGTAACTTCGGTCTAACTAATACTTTTGGAATGATAGAGTTTGGATTAATCGGCAGGAATAGTGGTTGAATGTCTCGTGATGTCTTAAGATTTTTGTTGAGGTTTGAATCATCCTACCACCTAGTTCTAGTCCTTGTTGGTAATTCCAAAATCCTTCCATTGTTTTCTTGTATCGAGGAATCCTCCTCACAGATGGTATAGGAAGTCTTTCCTAAAGGTCACTCGTCAAATCCTAGCTTGCTCGATTGAATGAGAGATAAATGAAATGCTTTATCTATAAGTGTTAACAAAGAAATGTTTATACACGATATATCGGTTATAAAACTTTGCTTTCATATAAATGATAGGATGTTTGTTTAAGTCTAGTCACTACGCACAAGTCTAAAGTATAAGCAATGTTGTTTGGCAAAAGAGTTTAAATGTTTGGCCGGCTCCGGTTAACAGTTGTTAAAGTATGTATGTTGATGCATAATAGAAAACAAGTTTAACACATTAAGGCAAAGATCGTAATAAACCACACAAATGTCCAAAGTGTATAAGAATTATAGTGTAACACAATTGTATAAATGGTTTGAATATTGAGAAAGAGTAAAAACAAGTATTTAGTGTACCTCCCATGAATAGTTTGTAAGAATTTAAAAGCGAGGTAAAAGCGGGGTATGAACTCGATAGTATGTCAAGTTTAGAATATTTGTGAAAGTTAATGAAAATAGTTTGGCATGTATCTCCCCGAAGAGTTTGTAAGACAAATAGAAGTAGCTAGAAATTGGAATTTCTGAACTCACCAGGTGTGATTGATATGCTAACAAAATGAAGTGCACTAAAGTGAGGCTTGGAGAATATCCATGACCTAAATGAATATCATGACTTGGGTATGATATGTTATGCGTGAATGCGTGTTAGTGTGATACAATGTTGTGCATGCAACTCCATATGATATTCATACCACTTGTATGTTTTGGAAATAGTATTTATGATCAAAATATGTTTATGACATCCCGTCATATAATAAATACTTCACAAGTATTTGCATCAAAATGTCATCCTACAATAGTTTATTAATGTTTATTGTGAAATTATAACTTTTAGTAAGTAAAATAAAGGTATTCGGAAATTTCTTGAAATTGACAAAAATGGCTTTGGAAAAACTAGTCGTAAAAATGGGTATGCGTCGTCGTTAGGAACGAACTTCGGCGGTTGTGGAAAAGTTTGTATCGATATCTAAAAGTTTCATTCGGGAGTTTTCGGTCAAAAGGTCTCGAACATAAAGATAATAAGGGTTAAAGATGGTGGTTTTGGCTAGTATTTGTGCGAGAAAAAAAATGGTTCGGCCAAGTTTGAACATCCGTAAATAATTTACTACGACTCCGTTATACTAACGGCTTGTCGTTTTGAAAAATATGGCCGGTGAACTTGATTTTATTAGAAGACAATTCGTTCCAAAAAGTTTGACAACCTTATTAAAAGCGACCAAACATGGGTCGATTGCAGCTAATGAAACACTTGTAGCGTAAAAATAATATAGTTTTTTAGAGAAAATAATAGTTCGGCAATTTTATGAAAGCGTGTATATATTTGTCGTTTCAAATCCGTTTTTCATTATAATATGTCCTTAGCTTCGTGTCGAAGTATACTAATATATTTTTTGATAAGTGAAATAATTTGTGAAGCTTAAAGGCTCGTTTTTGACTCGATAAAACAATAATAGGTTGCTGAATTTCAGAAAATATATATATTTCGTCACCAACGAAAAATTCATTCCTCATTCGTTATAACTCCGTTTTAATCCGTTCAAGCTGACCCGCATTAGTTTTAAAGTATATTTTCTAATTATCAAGGCCAAAAATTCGTGACTATAGTCGGATTTTCCAGAAAATGATTTTAAGGACAGACCCTTATTATTTGTCGAAATAGTTTTTTCGTCTAAACCTATTCAATCCCTTCAAATCAACTCCAAAGCTAATCTAATCCTACCATACACCTTCTTAGGGTGTCATGGGTTCCTAAACATCATTAAGTCCAATAAATACCAAGGGAATAATTATAGGATGACTTTATATATATATAACTCTAAAATCATGTAAAAATGGTATAAATACACATGAGTCATGCATGTTGTTGCTCAAAAATGATGAGATGAGTATGAAATGAATATGTAAGATGAAAAAAATATAAACATGAGATGCTTACAAGTTGATATGATGAGGTGATTAGAACCAAGTTAAACGCAAACACCATAGGTTTTATTTCAAAACCCTAAACAAAGAGTGTATACTAGATTGTTTTATGCTTGAACTTGCAAAATTTTGATGATCCTTTGAGCTCCCTACTATGGCGGTTGAAGAGAGGAAAACAAGAAGAGAGAAGTTTAAACATGGGTATTAGTATTATTGTAGTGAATGAAGTAATGAGATATGTTGAGTATAGATATATGTTTGTAAGAAATTTGCTACCAATGGTTCAATATGCAATCACATAGGGTGGGTTTATGGGATGGTTTTCAACAATATCTTTTTTTTTTTTTTTTTTTTTGCCATTTTGTGCATTGTTACAAAATTGTATAAGTGAAATGTGTAATTTAATGTAACTTGTAAGGTTTAATATAGGTTTATTTAAGGTAATTTTAGATGAAAGTAAATTTTTTTTATAGATCAAAGTAGGATGTAATGAGATAATAAAAATTGTAAAAATACATTCCTTGTGAAAATTGAGTGATAAAATAGTATAGGTCGTATAATTTTTAAGAAAAGCGTCGTAATAATTTAACTTTAACGATTTATGTACCAAATAAATTTAAAACACTAGGTAAACTCAAAATATAGTTTTATAAACTAAACATAAGTATAAAAATATGTCGGGATCATTTTTGAAAGTAATGGATTAAATGTTCAAAATAATAACTACGATAACGTTTATTTAATATGAAATTTTTGCGTTTAAGGTGAAATGAAAAATCATGAATAAATTGATATGAAATGATGAATATGGAGTATGAGAAATGACCGGAATTTGAGAATTGTGACAAACGACCAAGTATAGGTGCTATGGTATTTGTATCATGTTAAACGACCAAGTATAGGTGCATTGGTATACGTATCATGTTAAACGACCAAGTATAGGTGCATTGGTATAGGTATCATGTTAAACGACCAAGTATAGGTGCTATGGTATACGTATCATGTTAGGTGCATTGGTATAGGTATCATGTTAAACGACCAAGTATAGGTGCATTGGTATACGTATCATGTTGAACGACCAAGTATAGGTGCATTGGTATACGTATCATGTTAAACGACCAAGTATAGGTGCATTGTTATACGTATCATGTTAAACGACCAAGTATAGGTGCATTGGTATACGTATCATGTTATGTGCATTGGTATACGTATCATGTTAAACGACCAAGTATAGGTACTTGTGGTATACATTATCATGTTGAGCGACCAAGTATAGGTGCATTGGTGTACGTATCATGTTAAGCGACCAAGTATAGGTGCATTGGTATCACATTATCATGTTAAGCGACCAAGTATAGGTGCATATGGTGTATGTTAAACGACCAAGTATAGGTGCATTGGTATACGTATCATGTTAAACGACCAAGTATAGGTGCATTGGTATAGGTATCATGTTAAACGACCAAGTATAGGTGCTATGGTATACGTATCATGTTAGGTGCATTGGTATAGGTATCATGTTAAACGACCAAGTATAGGTGCATTGGCATACATTATCATGTTGAGCGACCAAGTATAGGTGCATTGGTATCGTATCATGATAAGCGACCAAGTATAGGTGCATTGGTATACATTATCATGTTAAGCGACCAAGTGCCATGGTATTATTATCATGTTAAACGACCAAGTATAGGTGCATTGGTATACGTATCATGTTGAACGACCAAGTATAGGTGCATTGGTATACGTATCATGTTGAACGACCAAGTTTAGGTGCATTGGTATCGTATCATGTTGAACGACCAAGTATAGGTGCATTGGTATACGTATCATGTTAAGCGACCAAGTATAGGTGCATTGGTATCATGTATCATGTTGAGCGACCAAGTATAGGTGCATTGGCATACATATCATGTTGAGCGACCAAGTATAGGTGCATTGGTATCGCATTATCATGTTAAGCGAGAGTATAGGTGCATTGGTATACGTATCATGTTAAACGACCAAGTATAGGTGCTTTGGTATTTGTATCATGTTAAACGACCAAGTATAGGTGCATTGGTATACGTATCATGTTAAACGACCAAGTATAGGTGCATTGGTATAGGTATCATGTTAAACGACCAAGTATAGGTGCTATGGTATACGTATCATGTTAGGTGCACTGGTATAGGTATCATGTTAAGCGACCAGAGTATAGGTGCATTGGTATACGTATCATGTTGAACGACCAAGTATAGGTGCATTGGTATACGTATCATGTTAAACGACCAAGTATAGGTGCATTGTTATACGTATCATGTTAAACGACCAAGTATAGGTGCATTGGAATACGTATCATGTTAGGTTACATTGTTAATTTATCATTATCATGTTAAGCGACCAAGTATAGGCGCATTGGTATCGTATCATGTTGTTGAGCGACCAAGTATAGGTGCATTGGTATCATTATCATGTTAAACGACCAAGTATAGGTGCATTGGTATACGTATCATGTTAAACGACCAAGTATAGGTGCTATGGTATTTGTATCATGTTAAACGACCAAGTATAGGTGCATTGGTATACGTATCATGTTAAACGACCAAGTATAGGTGCATTGGTATAGGTATCATGTTAAACGACCAAGTATAGGTGCTATGGTATACGTATCATGTTAGGTGCATTGGTATATGTATCATGCACCATATCATTGGTATGCATTATCATGTTGAACTTGGAAGGAAAACCAAGTATAGGTGCATTGGTATACATGATGTTAAGCGACCAAGTATAGGTGCATTGGTATACATTATCATGTTGAGCGACCAAGTATAGGTGCATTGGTATCATTATCATGTTAAGCGACCAAGTATAGGTGCATTGGTATACGGATCATGTTACTTGACCAAGTATAGGTATTATGCTATTTGTATCATGTTGAGCGACCAATTATAGGTGCATTGGTATACATTATCATGTTAAGCGACCAAGTATAGGTGCATTGGTATACATTATCATGTTGAGCGACCAAGTATAGGTGCATTGGTATACATATCATGTTAAACGACCAAGTGTAGGTGCATTGGTATCACATTATCATGTTGAGCGACCATATAGGTGCATTGGTATACATATGATGTTGAGCGACCAAGTATAGGTGCATTGGTATAATTATCATGTTGAGCGACGGTATTGGTGCATTGGTATATGTATCATGTTTGAGCGACCAAGTATAGGTGCATTGGTATCGTTATCATGTTTAAGCGACCAAGTATAGGTGCATTGGTATACATTATCATGTTAAGCGACCAAGTATAAGGTACTATGGTAATTGTATCATGTTGACGATAAGTATAGGTGCATTGGTATCACATTATTATGTTAAGCGACCAAGTATAGGTGCATTGGTATACGTATCATGTTGAACGACCAAGTATAGGTGCATTGGTATCACATTATCATGTTGAGCGACCAAGTATAGGTGCATTGGTATGCATTATCATGTTGAGCGACCAAGTATAGGTGCATTGGTATCGCATTATCATGTTAAGCGACCAAGTATAGGTGCATTGGTATCCGTATCATGTTGAACGACCAAGTATAGGTGCATTGGCATACGTATCATGTTGAACGACCAAGTATAGGTGCATTGGTATACGTATCATGTTAAACGACCAAGTATAGGTGCATTGGTATTTGTATCATGTTAAACGACCAAGTATAGGTGCATTGGTATACGTATCATGTTAAACGACCAAGTATAGGTGCATTGGTATAGGTATCATGTTAAACGACCTAGTATAGGTGCTATGGTATCATTATCATGTTAGGTGCATTGGTATATGTATCATGTTAAACGACCAAGTATAGGTGCATTGGTATACGTATCATGTTGAACGACCAAGTATTGGTGCATTGGTATACATATGATGTTAAACGACCAAGTATAGGTGCATTGGTATACGTATCATGTTGAGCGACCGGGGTATAGGTGCATTGGTATCGTATATCATGTTAAGCGACCAAGTATAGGTGCATTGGTATACGGATCATGTTAAGCTGACCAAGTATAGGTACTATGGTATTTGTATCATGTCGAGCGACCAATTATAGGTGCATTGTTATAGTATCATGTTAAGCGACCAAGTATAGGTGCATTGGTATCGTATCATGTTGAGCGACCAAGTATAGGTGCATTTGGTATACATATCATATGTGCAATGG
>OU343216.1:46972245-46999078 GCA_910596185.1 Chrysanthemum makinoi | reverse complement strand
TGTGGTGGAACTATACTTTGTGAGGACTGAATACCAGTTAGTAGACATCTTCACCAAAGCTCTTCCTAGAGAACGTTTTGAGTTTATCCTTCCACGACTTGGTCTTAAGAGCCTACAACCGGAAACACTCAAACGTCTTCAAGAGGAAGAAGAGGAGTAAAAGGTTTTCCTTCATCTATCTCTTGTAAATATCTATTCGAAAAACAAAATACAAAATTACAAAACCTTCAAAAAGCAAATAGAAAAATAGAAAACTTTCAAAAAAATAATAATAATAAAATTAAAAATTAAAAATTAAAAAAATATATATATTTTCCTTTTGTCATGTTTTCCTCGATTCGATAATATCTACGGTATTTGTGTTGTCATTCAAAGAATGACACGGAACTTTAGATGTTAGTCGAATGTTCAAAAAAAAATGAGAGAAAGAAATTTTTTTAAGCAAAACCGTGGCTTATTGTCATTTCAGGCAGTAACCCGTTTTTCAAAGAAAGAACAGAGCCATGCCTTATCTATTTTTTTAATCTCATGCTCTGATTCTATAAACAATTACTTACTATCTAATGAAAACTAGTTGCGTTGAAAAATAACTCAGACTCTATTGTTGAAAATCATTTGGACTTAACTTTTGTCAAAAACATCTATCTCTCAATTAACAACTTATGTCATTGATTGAGGGGGAGAATGATTTCAATTAAATCAAAAGGTTATTTGTCATACAATTGTTTTCAAAAGATAATCATGCATGTTTAATCAATGGAGTTTAAAGTCTCAAAATCCGATCCTTATCAGTTAAAACGTTTTTCATAATCAAGTCACAATTCTCCTTAAAAGCTTTCAAAATCAATTTAAATCCACAGAGATCAAAAATCTCATGTTTTGATAATTGTGATCGGGGGAGAATTTGTGATTTAAATTGGATTTAAACTGATTATTCGGTAAATGGTTTTATAAGGATGTACAAGCTCTCTTTCCCACATGTGCCAAACGATTTTAAATTTTCCATGCACATGTTGAGGGGGAGCATCTATCTTAAACCACAAAGATTTGAAACGTGATCATTTTATCTCAATGTGCGATTTGTTTCCTAATATGTGCAAAACATTTTCAAAAATCTACGCACATATTGAGGGGGAGCAACTATTTTTGAAAACCACATTCCTTATATAACTACTCTTAGATGCAAGCCAACCCCTCAAAGATGAAAATTATTTATATTACAAAATGATGCTTGATGCAAATGTTGAGGGGGAGCTCTATTTCAAAAATATCAAAAACAATTCAGATACAAAATACTTTGATAATATATCACAAGTATACGGGTGATTTTCAAATGGTTTTCAATTGGTTCCAATGGCGGATGAACAATACCAAATAGACCGACCAAATTTACTTTATGCATGGTGATATAAGGATGATAAGGTTAGGTATTTTGTTCCCATGATCCTTGAACCGGAGGGATCTACCGAGGATAATCCACTAGATAGTGTAGAAGTCCTTAGGTATGATGAAAAAGGAGAAAATTGAGATATGGGAAGAGTGCGGTTGAGGCTGAGCTAGTACTAGAATAAACCCAACAAGGTTCTAGTTATGAAGTCTCGGTAAGCAATGAAGGGGTTGAAGAAGGAAAAAGAAATGAATATGAAAAGGGTGAAAAGAAATAGCCCTCCAATAATTCAACCTTAGAGCGGCGGGTTCAATTCATATACTACTGGTGGTTACCAAGGTAACATCGGTATTGAAGACAAGTCGTCATGGACCCGGTGGCCTTGCACTTCAACTTTCCAAACCACTCAAGTTCCTCTTAAAGGACTTGTTTCATTCTCCGAGAGGAACCGACATAATCTATCGACTTTCTCTTAGAGATAGTTGGTATTGAAGAAGGAGACCCTCTCCCTAGTCTCCGGCATAGGAACCAAATATGCACAATTGAGTCTAGAGCCAGGAGATCATCTATAAATCTCATTAGGACACTTTTAATGAAGACTCTTGATTCGTTTGTTTGTGAGTGGTGAAAAACACAATATCAACGTATATCAAAATAATCGTAAAATTCGACAAATTAACCCTTTAGGAAAAAGGTCAACGTATCAAATCTCACGGGTGTGATAAAAGTGATACCGGGAAAGTGATTTCCCCGGGTCGTGTCCCAACGAGGTGTGAATGGAAGGAATCGTTGAGTTTCGTGATTTGAACTTGAATTGGTTTTTAATGATTTGGATTTGATTACGTATTCTACAATTTAATTAACGGGAAGGTAATTAAGGCAAGGGAACCCTAATAAACTACAAACTAACTACTACTAAGCCTAAGGAATGATAAAATGAAGCTACACTAAGTCCTAGGGTGCAAAAGGCGTAAAAGCGTAAAAAGGCAAACAACCCGAGCCATAAACGTAAAAGTTTTGCAATTTAAGGGCTACGGGTGTGAAATCAATTTTCCTACGTTCTATTTGACTAAAAATAATTTTAGGAAAAAGCGGAATATTTTTTGACTTTTAAAATAATTACTACGAATTAAAAACTATTAAACACTAATTAAATTATTAAAAATACTAAACTAATTAAGAAAAATCTGAAAATTTAATGAAAACTATTTTATGATGAAACCAATTTAAGAAAATTATTAAATCTAAAAAAAGCAGTTTAAAGAAGCGGTTAAATAAGTTACAAAGAGTTATAAGCTAAAGTAAGTAAAAGTGAGTTAAGTAATTAACTAATGGAATCCTAAGCAGTAAAGACCCAAGGGCGCAGACGGTATTGTGTGTGGTGTTAGTGTGTTGGTGGGTGGCGTGGGTTCGAGTCCCAACCATGCCGGTTTGCACTTTTTTCTTTGATTACTTTCTTTCTCAGTTTCTTTATTAGATCAAATTAAAAACTTTTACTAAAAACTTTTTGAACTAAACCCAAGAATAAGCTGTATAATGCTTTTTTTTTGACCACGAAACCAAAAACCTTTTTAGCTCATCAACAACATTAAACAAAACCATTTTTTCTTTTTAGAAACCACTTAAAGGGATTACCCTACAAATCTTTCTTACAAATCAATTCTTGAAAAGCTTGAAACAATCTGTTTGGAGCACTAATTCCAACGAGCCAAACACCCTTTAGCAACTTTTGAACACAAATAAGGGTCCTTAAGCACACGCGAAGTACCATAAGCAGTTGGAATATGAGTGATAAGCAAGATGTTAAGTTAAACAAACTAAAGTAGCACCTAAAGTTAAGCTACAAATAAGCTATTCCCAAAGGGACAACAGTTGGCAAGACTAGCTAAGCTAGGAGATTTTTAAACTAAAGAAGGTGGGAAAATTAAGCACTAAGGTTTTCTATAAACACTGATAAGCTAACTATGACTGAATCTAAATCTACTACTTAAACATCTAACCACTTAAATAAACTAAACCAAACTACCACTAAGCTAATGAAAAAAAGTGACTGTTGAGTTGTTGTGCAAGGCTGAGAGACACCCCAGGACTGTTTTGGATCTTGTTTACGAGCTGTGAAAAGTTATTTCGAGCATGGCCAAGCTACAAATCAAAAGTTAGCGTAATGGAGATTCAAGTAAGACAAAGTTTACTCACTGAAAACATCAAAGAAGCTGAAAAATAACCACAAAACGGCAAAGCTGGCGTCTGTCGATTTTAAGAGACAAAAAACAAAATTTTCTTTTTCAACTTGATTTCCACAGAACCTTTTCAAACAAAATGTAACCAGCTAATCTAGACCAATGATCTCAAAAGGAATTTGACTTCAAAGGTCAAACGGGTAAAGGTTTCTTTGTGACCAATTTAGACAACGAACCAAACATTCCCTTTTTGTGAGAAAACACCTTAAGCTGATTTTTTAGTATCACCTTGACCCCTTCTTGTTGAGATTATTTTGATGTTAGAACTTAAAATCTTTAACAACTTTCAAATAAGATTGGACAACCATCTACCCATAAAACATGAAACTAAAAAAGTGCTTTTCATTGATTTAAAAATACATTACAATAAAACTTAAAAACAAGAAACTGACTTTTTAATTAAAACTAAGGGGTGCCTTTACTGGCTTACAACATGTTCCTATTTATACTAAAACATCTTGGTCTTCACTCTCTTGAGGTCTTCTGATGTGTTTCTTTTGTGAGAGCAGTCAAGTAAAAGCCAATCCTTTGTGCTTCTTTAACTCAATCCAAGCCTTTGATTTAGTAGGTACAAGAGAAAATGAATCCAAGCCATCCATTGAGGTCTTTTGTAGCTGGGATTGATGACCTGGAGCTGAGAGGAGGGGGGAAAGGTTGGGTAGTGGGGTTGTGTTTTGGGGTTGTCCAGGTAAAGAGGAGTAAGGTGAGATTGAATTTGATGAAACTGGGTAATGGGGAGAATGGGGGTGGAATGTTTGGGGAGAAGTAAAAAGAGAGAGTAGGGCTTGTGGGGAGTGGCAAAAAGGAGGAGAGGTGGGTTTCTAGGGTTCTGGGAGCAGGGTTTCTTGGGCGGGAAAATGGGGAAGAAGAAAGTGGGGGTTGGGTTTTTTTGTTAATACTTGACCGGGTATTGGGTTGGGTTGACCGGGTCAGGGTGTTGGACTGGACCAGGTTGTATTTGGGCCTAAGTAGTATTTTGGACTTAGGATGGAACCATGTAATACATTAAGGACCAAAAGTGCCAAAACTGAAAATCCAGGGGCCATTCCTGTAATTCTGAAACTGTAATCCAAGGTCCATCATTGACAATCTCTGTTAGTGTAAGGACTGAATCTGCCAAATTGTGAAACCTGAGGACTAAACTTGACAATTTTAAAAATCCAGGGATCAAAACTGTAATTTCTCAAACTTTTGAAATTTTTCACCAAAGGACTAATTATGACAAATTATGATTTCAAAAGGACCTTTGGTGACTTTTCTTTTTAAATTACGTGCTCGGGGACTATTTACGTCAATTTTGAAAGGCGGGGGACTGGCGCCAATTATCAGACTTTGTTCATTTTTCATCGATTTTAAACATTTTGCATCTGAAACATATAAAACACAATTTTGAGATATTTTTCGTATTTTGATGCATTTGGTGTTTTTAAATGTTTTGACTTTCAGATTTGCCAAAAATGATGAGTGAATAAGCACTCATCAAATCCCCACACTAAAACATTGCTAGTCCCTAGCAATCTTTTGAGAAAACTTAATGGATTTGAATCTCTTTACCAAAAGCCATTACTTCTGGAGTAGCCAAATGTTTTAGTTCAAGTGAGAACTATGGTACACTGATAACCATGTGATTTTGAGCAAACCACCGGCTTCCAACGGATTTGATTTGTCTTTACCCGAAGCCGTTTGCTCTGGACTAGCCAACTCTTAGATAAATTATCAATATTATCTTTGGTGAGGTGATTACCAATTATGGTTTTTCCACTGCCTTTACCACAAGCCATAAACTTGCGGGCTAGCCAACTCTTCACTAATTAAAGATATGGTGAGTTGAACACCATACAATTTTGGGCAAATTGCAAGCCGTCAATGGATTTGATAAATCTTTACCAAGAGCCGTTTGCTCTGGATTAGCCAATCCTTTTGTTTATTAGACATGGCGGACTGATAACCGTAATCTGAGTAAGTGCAAAACACTTACTCCAAAAAAAATTTTTGGCCAAAAATGGGGGAATAGGGTGGTAAAACATATGATAAAATTCGCGAGAATTCCCCCCCACACTAGAAATGAATATTGCCCTCAATATTCAAAGTACCGGCGGTTATGCCGAAACATAGAACGTAAAAGGGAAATACTACGGCCATTATTTGGATTTTTTTTTTTTTTTTTTAGAAAACTTATATACAACAGCTGGGGCAACTCCCCACACTAGGGTGGTAGAAAGTAGAAAGAAGTCAGAAATATGGGTGATAACCCATATAGTGTGCTCTTGTTTTTGATTCCCGAGTCGCTAGCTTGACTCGATCCCCGCATTCATTGGTTCATGGGGAAGGTTTGGAGATCCGGGACAACCATGGATGGTATGTCCCCTCCAAAATAATGTTTCAATCTATGTCCATTCACCTTGAAGTTTGGTCCAGTTTGAGATAACTCAGCGGTGCCATATGGAAAAACTTTGGCAATGGTGAATGGACCGGTCCAACGGGTCTTAAGTTTCCTCGAGAAGATTTTCAATCTAGAATTGAAAAGAAGGACTTCGGTCATAGCGTTAAAAGCGGTTCTTGATTTTTGAGTCATGGATCTTCTTTGTCTTTTCCTTGTAAATCAACGAGTTCTCGTAAGCTTGATCACGGAGTTCATTTAATTCATTGAGTTGAACTTTCGGTGATCACGCAGTTAAGGTCAAAATTGGCATGCTTCAAGGCCCAATAGGCTTTGTGCTTGAGCTCGATCGGGAGATGACACGCCTTTCCATACACAAGCTTGTAAGGAGTACACCCGATGGGTGTTTTGTAAGCGATGCGGAAGGCCCAAAGTGCATCTTCAAGTTTGTCCGACCAAGAGGCACGGTTTTCACCTACGGTCCTCTCCAAGATTCTTTTCAAACCACGATTCGAAACTTCCACTTGCCCATTAGTTTGTGGGTGATCTGCGATAGAAAGCGGTGAGTGACACCATACTTAAGCATGACTTTTGCAAATTGGTCGTTGCAAAAGTGCGTACCGCGATCACTAATGATGGACGGGGGAGTTCGAAGCGGGTAAGAGACTTTAGAAACTTCACACTACTCGAGGTCGTTGGTGGGGGCGCTTTCGCTTCCACCCATTTAGACAAATGTCGACCGCCCAGTATATACTTGTTCCCTCGAGAGGCGAGAACGGACCCATAAAGTCAATGCCCCTACGTCAAAGATCTCGCACACTTGAATGGCATTTTGAGGCATTTCATCTCTTTTAGAGATGTTGCTATGACGTTGGCAAGAGTCGCAAGATTTGACGAGGTCATGGGCATCTTTGTAGATCGTGGGCCAATAGAAACCGGAATCAAACACCTTCTTAGCGGTGTAGTTAGGGCCATGATGTCCCCCCGTGGGTCCATGATGACAAGCCTTGAGAATTTCCGGCTTCTTGGCGTGAACACACCGTCGGATGACTTGATCCGCACAAACCTTAAACAAGTAGGGGTCGTCCCAGAAATAATGCTTAACATCTTTGAAAAACTTGTTCTTTTGTTGGGGCGACATCCCTTTCACAACAAAGTTACCCGCATGATAGTTTGCAAAGTCGGCAAACCATGGGGTACTCAAATTTTCATGATGAGATACCACATTAAGAGTCTCGAGAGGAAACGTTTCATTTATTTCCTTTTTCTCGAACATACCTTGATGTGGATTTTCAAGAGAGAGAGATGATCGGCCGCTAGGTTCTCGCTCCTTTTTATCACGGATAATGATATCAAATTCTTGTAGGAGGAGAACCCATCAGAGCAATCTCGGCTTTGCATCTTGCTTAGCAAAGAGATATTTGAGAGCTGAGTGATCCGTATACACTATGCTTTTGGACAAGATCAAGTATGGCGAAATTTCGAAAGCATACACCACGGCTAGTAATTCTTTCTTCGTCGTAGTGTAATGTGCTTGAGCTTCGGTCAAAGTTTTGCTAGCATAATATATAGGCTGGAAATGTTTTGATTTTCGTTGCCCCAAAACGGCACCTATGGCGAAATCACTTGCATCGCACATAAGCTCAAATGGTAATTCTCAATCGGGGGCAACTAGAATTGGTGCTTCCGTGAGCTTCTTCTTAAGAGTTTGAAAAGCTTCAGCACTCACTAGAGAGATGAAAGGAGTATCCTTTTCAAGAAGTGGTCATAGGCGGGATATTTTTGAAAAGTCTTGAATGAAACGACGATAAAATCCGGCATGACCAAGGAAACTTCTAACTCCTTTGACGGTTGTGGGAGGTAATTTTGAAATGACATCGACTTTAGCTTTGTCAACCTCAATCCCGCTCTTAGAAATCTTATGGCCAAGGACAATTCCTTCCTTAACCATAAAGTGACATTTCTCCCAATTTAGACTAAGATTAGTGTTTTCACAACGTTCAAGCATCTTGTCCAAATGAGAGAGACATGTTTGGAAAGAATCCCCAAAGATCGAAAAATCATCCATAAAGACTTCCATAGTCTTTTCGATCATGTCATGGAAAATGGCTATCATACACCTTTGGAGCGTGCGGGAGCATTACACAAGCCTAAAGGCATGCGTCGGTAAGCAAATGTTCCATAAGGACACGTGAATGTGGTCTTTTCTTGATCTTGAGGGTCAATGGGTATTTGGAAATAACCCGAGAAACCATCGAGAAAACAATAGTATTCGTTTCCGCTAATCTCTCAAGCATTTGGTCCATGAAGGGTAATGGAAAGTGGTCTTTATGGGTGGCTTCATTTAACTTTCGAAAGTCAATGCAAACACGCCATCCCGTAACCAATCGGTAGGAATCAACTTCGTTTTCATCATTTTCAACAACGGTAATGCCACCTTTTTAGTCACACAATGAGCGGGGCTAACCCAAGGACTATCGAGATAGGGTAAATCAATCCGGCATCGAGAAGTTTTATGACTTCCGCTTTGATAACCTCATAAATTTTAGGATTCACCCTTCTTTGGTGTTGAACCGCCGGTTTGAAGTCATCTTCCATGAGAATTTTGTGTGTACAAAATCTCGGGTCAATACCCTTGATGTCGGGAAGGTTCCAAGCGATGGCTCGCTTGTGTGACTTCAAAACCTTTATGAGAGCGGATTTTTCATCCTCACTCAAGTCTTTAGCAATGATGACGGGTGATTTATTGTCACCCTCCAAAAATGCATACTCGAGATGAGGTGGTAAGTCCTTAAGTTCGACCTCGGGAGGATCATTAGATTTTTCAATCGTTTTGATTTCCTCTTTATGAAGTTCTTGAGGAGGGAGTGATGAAGGATCTTCATTGAGCAACTTCTCGATGAGAAGTATATCTCCCTCAATGTCGATGGGAGCGTGATCAATTTCCCATGGAACAGAATCACTAGCCAAGTATGCTTCAATCTCTTCCAAAATATGGGATCAAGCGAAGTGGGATTGCCACTCGAGAATCCAAGAATTTCTTGAGAATATTCCTCCGACACAATGTCAAGGACATCAATTTTGTTGACGGAATTGTCTCCATAATTAGGGGAGTATTTCGTAACTTGATTGAGGTTGAAATAGCGGCTTCCTTGTTTACCCTCAAAGTAATTTCCCTTCATCAACATCGATCAATGCCGACCCGTTTTAAGAAGCACCTCCCAAGGATGAGGGTTTCGGGGATCGGCATCAAATTCGACAACAACAAAGTCATCGGGGAAATGAAACTTGCCTACTTTCACAAATACATCCTCGGCTATACCTAGCGGGCCGAGAACTATGCGGTCCGCAGCTCGAGGATCATACATGTAGGTGTAAGCGGAGGTAATGAAAGCTTTTTCCACATGGAGTGTGGCATCAAGTTAATGCTAGCGCCAAGATCGGCCAAAGCGGAGCATTGAACTATGCCTTGAAAATCACATGGGATGAGAAATTTTCCGGGGTCTCCTAACTTTTCGGGAAGCTTTTTGAGGATAACCGCCGAACAATTTTCGTTCAAAGAAGTTTTAGCCATTTCGGAAATCTTTTCTTTGTTATTAAACAAATTTTTGATTGTTGGACCCGAACTTTGGCATTAGAAGAAGCGTCCAGCGAAACTAATCTCGAAGTGCAAATCTTGAAAGATTTGGATAAGCTTCTCCATTTGTTGACTAGTTTTATCACGGAGCTTTTGGTCATTAAGCCTTGAAGGATAAGGAAGTGAAGGCTTAGGAGTGGTCATCGGAACAACGGGTTCCGGAATTTGAGGTAAGATCACCGAAGGTTGGACTTGTCGGTTGGTGCCATGGGCTTGAGTTATGCACCTTATCCTTTGATACCTCGGTTTCTCGTTCCACATCCCTCACCGGAGAAGGATTAGGCATCGAGGGTCCCTCATAAGATTTACCACTTCTGGTGGCAATAGCATTCAATTCACCTTTTGGGTTGGGAATGGTATTACTCGGAAGAGCACCCGAAGTTGAAGCTTGATTCTTTTGACTCATGAGACTAGCAAACATGCTTTCAATCTTGCTTTGAGATTGATCAATTTTGTTGCTAGTAGCTCTAAGCTCGGAAGTGAAATCATTCTTCAAAGTGGTAATTTGACTTTGCATCGATGCCATTTTAGCTTCATTGCTTTTGATGTAATTAGCAATGTCAATGGAAGCTTGAGGAGGCTGGGCATGCATATTTTGTTGAGGAGCTTGGAATCGGTTTTGATTGAAATTTCCTTGATTTTGAAAACCTTGATGTTGATTTTGAAAATTCGATTCGACTCTGATTTTGATTGAGCTGATTATTTCTATTTTGCACATTTTGATTGTTCTGATTTTGATTAAACCCGGATGGTCCAAGGAAATTGTTAGAGCGATAGGTGAAGGTTTCGGTCCCCTTGCGGTTGGTAGGAATTACCTCCGTATTGTAGGAACCAGGCGGCATATCGCTCTCTTGAGTGAAGCCACGGAGGTGGACACTCAAAATAAGGGTGTGGACCACCACAAGTTTCACAACTCTTGTTTACGACATTCACTTGTTGATTGTTGTTATTTTGACTCATTTTAAGCACGGCGGTGGATATTTCTTCAATCTTTTTGGTTAGAGTTCATTGAATTCGAAGATGGAAGAGTGGTAGATCTCCTTGACTCACTCCTCTCGGTTGAGGAATCCCAATAATTGTGGTGGGCAGTCATGTTTTCGATGAGATCATAGCACTCTTGGGTGCCTTTTCATAAAGGTACCACCGGCAGCAACATTGATTGTGTCACGATGTCTCAATGTTAACCCATTATAGAATGTATCTATTTGGGTGACAAGCAACATGTTGTGGTTCGGACATCGATCAATCGAAAGCTTATAGCGTTCCCATGCCTCAAACAAGGACTCATCGGGATCTTTGAAATTACGATTTCATTCCGTAGTTTCGTCACCATCGGCGGTGGAAAATATTTACGCCAGAATTTGGAGATCATTTAAGTGAAACTATGGATTGAGTTCTTGGGAAGACGATCAAACCATGCGGTGGCATGAAGTGTCAAGGAATATGGAAAGAGATATAAGCGAAGGGCGTCATCGGTGACCCCATTTTGCTTCATACTTTGGGTGATGGTGAGAAATTTGTCGAGATGCTTGTTGGCATCGTCACCCGGTGATCCGTGAAATTGGCAAAAACTTTGGACTTGTTGAATCATGTGATGCTTAAGTCCAAAATCCGTGGCCTCGATGTTGACCGGAGCAATTGGACCGCCCCGTCCATCCATCGTGGGTTGGCAAAGCTCCTCCATCGTTAGGAGATCGGGAGCTGGATCTTGTGGACCAGTGCGGGACTTGAGGTCCGTTCCCTTGGTTATGTGTCATTGTGATATGTTGAGGGCATATCTCGGATGCGTTGCTTGGTTACGGTTCGTCTACGAGCTTGCGGCGAGTCGCATGCACTTCCAAAAACAACACTTTCAATTAAAACAAGACCGAGGCAAAACACGGTGAACTTAAACCAATAATCCCACGTGAAATGATCACTTTTATAAGTAAAGCGCAAAGGGCGGAGATACTTTGTAGGTCGTAAAGCTTATTAAAAACCGTCTCTTTACGGCCGAATTTAATGTCGGGCCGTCCTTATACCCCTCACACGGTTTGTTAAACCGATAGAAATAAACCAAAACACGAGCGACACAAAGGCAAGTTTTAAATCTTTTGTTAGGGAACTTATAATGATAACACCTCAGTTGAGAATGTTATATTGATTGTGTCTTCTATTTATTTAAAACAACAAGGAAAATCTTTTTGTATTTTAATCTTTTACATATATATACAAAGAAAAGAAAAATATTTTTGTATTTTTGTATTTTTATAAAAACAATAACTTCACGAGGCAGGTTCTTCAAGTCACTAATCAAAAATTTGATATTGTCGCAACACACCTCCCGGTGGCGTAAAATTTGATTAGTTTGTTTGTGAGTGGTGAAAAACACAATATCAACGTATATCAAAATAATCGTAAAATTCGACAAATTAACCCTTTAGGAAAAAGGTCAACGTATCAAATCTCACGGGTGTGATAAAAGTGATACCGAAAAGTGATTTCCCGATTGGTGTCCCTAACGAGGTGTGAATGGAAGGAATCGTTGAGTTTCGTGATTTGAACTTGAATTGGTTTTAATGATTTGTTTGATTACGTATTCTACAATTTAATTAGCGGGAAGGTAATTAAGGGAACCCTAATAAACTACAAACTAACTACTACTAAGCCTAAGGAATGATAAAATGAAGCTACACTAAGTCCTAGGGTGCAAAAGGCGTAAAAGCGTAAAAGCGGCAAACAACGAGCCATAAGCGTAAAAGTTTTGCAATTTAAGTGCTACGGGTGTGAAATCAATTTTCCTACGTTCTATTTGACTAAAAATAATTTTAGGAAAAAGCGGAATATTTTTTGACTTTTAAAATAATTACTACAAATTAAAAACTATTAAACACTAATTAAATTATTAAAAATACTAAACTAATTAAGAAAAATCTGAAAATTTAATGAAAACTATTTTATGATGAAACCAATTTAAGAAAATTATTAAATCTAAAAAAGCAGTTTAAAAGCAGTTAAATAAGTTACAAAGAGTTATAAGCTAAAGTAAGTAAAAGTGAGTTAAGTAATTAACTAATGGAATCCTAGCGATAAGACCCAAGGCGAGACGGTATTGTGTGTGGTGTTAGTGTGTTGAGCTGGGTGGCGTGGGTTCGAGTCCCAGCCATGCGGTTTTGCACTTTTTTTCTTTGATTACTTTCTTTCTCAGTTTCTTTATTAGATCAAATTAAAAACTTTTACTAAAAACTTTTTGAACTAAACCCAAGAATAAGGCGTATATGCTATTTTTTTTGGACAGCCACGAAACCAAAAACCTTTTTAGCTACTGTCAACAACATTAAACAAAACCATTTTTCTTTTAGAAACCACTTAAAGGGATTACCCTACAAATCTTTCTTACAAATCAATTCTTGAAAAGCTTGAAACAATCTGTTTGGAACGACTAATTCCAATGACCAAACACCCCTTTAGCAACTTTTGAACACAAATAAGGGTCCTTAAGCACCAGAAGTACCATAGCAGTTGGAATATGAGTGATAAGCAAGATGTTAAGTTAAACAAACTAAAGTACGCAAAGTTAAGCTACAAATAAGCTATTCCCAAAGGGACAACAGTTGGCAAGACTAGCTAAGCTAGGAGATTTTTAAACTAAAGAAGGTGGGAAAATTAAGCACTAAGGTTTTCTATAAACACTGATAAGCTAACTATGACTGAATCTAAATCTACTACTTAAACATCTAACCACTTAAATAAACTAAACCAAACTACCACTAAGCTAATGAAAAAAAGTGACTGTTGAGTTGTTGTGCAAGTGCGAGACGACCCGGTTGCAGGACACTTTTTTTGGATCTTGTTTACGAGTGAAAAGTTATTTCGAGCATGGCCAAGCTACAAATCAAAAGTTAGCGTAATGGAGATTCAAGTAAGACAAAGTTTACTCACTGAAAACATCAAAGAAGGCGAAAAATAACCACAAGACAGCGACAAAGCTGGCGTCTGTCTCTGTTAGAGACAAAAAAAAAAAAATTTTTCTTTTTCAACTTGATTTCCACAGAACCTTTTCAAACAAAATGTAACCAGCTAATCTAGACCAATGATCTCAAAAGGAATTTGACTTCAAAGGTCAAACGGGTAAAGGTTTCTTTGTGACCAATTTAGACAACGAACCAAACATTCCCTTTTTGTGAGAAAACACCTTAACTGATTTTTTAGTATCTTACCTTGACCCCTTCTTGTTGAGATTATTTTGATGTTAGAACTTAAAATCTTTAACAACTTTCAATTAAGATTGGACAACCATCTACCCATAAAACATGAAACTAAAAAAGTGCTTTTCATTGATTTAAAAATACATTACAATAAAACTTAAAAACAAGAAACTGACTTTTTAATTAAAACTAAGGGGTGCCTTTACTGGCTTACAACATGTTCCTATTTATACTAAAACATCTTGGTCTTCACTCTCTTGAGGTCTTCTGATGTGTTTCTTTTGTGAGAGCAGTCAAGCAAAAGCCAATCCTTTGTGCTTCTTTAACTCAATCCAAGCCTTTGATTTAGTAGGTACAAGAAAATGAATCAAACCATCCATTGAGGTCTTTTTGTAGCTGGGATTGATGACACAGGCTGAGAGGAGGAAAGGTTGGGTAGTGGGGTTGTGTTTTGGGGTTGTCAGGGTAAGAGGAGTAAGGTGAGATTGAATTTGATGGCTGGGTAATGGGGAGAATGGGTGTGGAGTGTTTGGGAGAAGTAAAAAGAGAGTAGGAGCTTGTGAAGTGGCAAAAGGAGGAGAGTGGGTTTCTAGGGTTAGGAGGCAGGGAGGTTTCTTAGGCGGAAAATGAGGAAGAAAGAAGTGGGGGTTGGGTTTTGTTAATACTTGGCCAGGGTATTGGTTGGGTTGACCCGGTTGGTGTTGGGCCGGACCGGGTTGTATTTGGGCTAAGTAGTATTTTGGACTTAGGATGGAACCATGTACTTTAAGGACCAAAAGTGCCAAAGCTGAAAATCCGGGGCCATTCACGTAATTACGAAGCTGTAATCCAGGTCCATCATTGACAATCTCACGATAGTGTATGGGGTTGATACTTAGAATTGTGAAACACGAGGACTAAACTTGACAATTTTAAAATCGAGGGATCAAAGCGTAATTTCTCAAACTTTTGAAATTTATTCACCAAAGGACTAATTATGACAACTTATGATTTCAAAAGGACCTTTGGTGACTTTTCTTTTCAATTAACAGGGGACTATTTACATCAATTTTTTTGAAGGCGAGGGTTTGAAGCGCCAATTATGGAGACTTTGTTCATTTTCATCGATTTTAAACATTTTGCATCGAAACATATAAAACACAATTTTGAGATATTTTGATTATTTTGATGCATTTGGGTATTTTTAAATGTTTTCTGACTCAGTTTGACCAAAAATGATGAGTGAATAAGCACTCATCAACTCTCTATTTCACACAATGTGGAAAGAGAGATTATATCTCATGAGTCCTACTTATTATCCTTGTGGTATTTCTAGAACATCAGGTGATATGCATACATATTCACAATGAAGATGGAAAGCAACAGACCAACATCAAACAAGCTCACGGTAGGTAGCATGTGAGATCTATCAATAGATCAACCATGTGACAATGAACAAAACAATGGGGCGATTCAATCTTTTTGAATCAATCACAGTTCGAGTTATGGATTGTGGTTCCTTTGAAAAACCGATTAGTTGTATAAAAACTCTTTTCTTTAGCACATCGGTATAAATATTTCAAAATAAAAGGTGTTTATGATTGATAATTGATTTTCATTAAAACTTCGTTGTATTGCAAAAACAATTTCTATTGAGCGATACGCGATTGTTTTCAAATCTCTTCAATCGGTGAATCTCAATTAAACTTCACTCGTCGTTGTCTTCTTTGAGGCGTTCGGTTTGAGAACGACTAGAGCATTGCTGAATGTGACAACTTCGTAATTTGGTCATTTTACAAACTTTAAAAGTTTCACTATTTCATCATTTATAAGTAAACTTCGTTTACAGTATCAAAACCAGCGTAACCTTAATGGTTTAGCTGCGTTGATGAACAATCATCAGGACATTTCATATAGACTGGTTTGATACATATCATTATCATTATCATCATATTAGTTCATGCATGGTTTTGCATTTTTCGTTAAACGTATAATTTCATATTAAATAAACGTTATCGCGTAATTAATTATTTTGAACATTTGATCCGGTACTTCCAAAAATTATCTCAATATATTTTTATATTCATATTAAGATTATAAAAATAATATTATGAGTTTACCCGATGCTTTCAATTTATTTTGTATATAAATTGTTATGTATAAAAAAATTTACGACGGTTTTCGTAAATTCAATTCGACAAATAATTATTCACTCAATTCTTGCAAGAAATGTAATTTTATAATTTTTATGACTTTAATATATTTTATTTTATTCCGTTAAAATTTATTTTTAGCTAACGCTACCCTAAATACTCAAATGTGTATACAAGTTCCCACTTATCTTCAAATAACTTTACATTTACTCTACACATCTATACTTAATAAAAAAAAATGTATCCTAGCAACTAATACACACCCTTGTCGACTGAGGGTGAGTCTCATTTTGCACTAAATATCTTATATATGTATTATACTCCAAATCAAACACATACAACACAATACTTGCAAAGTGTTTTAGATCAAAATCCTCTCTTCTTCTCTCTAGCTCCATAACCATTACCATAGAAGACCAAGAGGAGTCATAAATATTTTCCTAGTCAAACTCATAACAATCGACACACTCTTGATTAGATTGGTAAATAAAAACAGGGTGTTTAGGATTAAACCATTGTTCACTTCACTTCATCAAGTTACTAGTAAGCATCTCATATTCATTTGCATCTTTCATATTTATTTTATATTCATTTCATCATATTTGAGTAAAACATGCATGTTACATATGAATTTATACCACTTTAATGTTTTATTACATATTATTAGTCATAATCATCCTATAAATTATCCCCTGTAACATATCACTCTTGGTGATGTCTAGGAACCCATGACACCCTAAGAAGGTGTATGGTAGGATTAGAATAACTTCGGAGTTGTTTTGAATTGGTTTGGAATAGGTTTGTGAGAAAAAACTCATTCGACAACTTATTTTAGAGGTCTGATCTTGTTTTGAAAATCTGGAAAATCCGACAGTTTGTAAAATATTTTGGGCTAGATATTCAGAAAATACACTTTAAAGCGAAAGCGTGGCGGCTTGAGCAGGTTAAAAGCAGACTATCTTGAAGAAGTTATGAATTTTTCAAGTTTGGCGGCGAAAACCAATTGTTTCAGAAAATTCAGCATGCTGTCTCGACTTTTTGAGTAAAAATGAGTCTTAAGCGTTGTTAAATGTGTGGGCTTATCAAAAATATATTAGTATATGTTATCCGCGATTCGTGGATATAAAGAGCGTGAAAGCGGACTTATATGACTAAGTTATTCACATTTTAAACAAGTTTAACTTACTTTATTATAAGTAAAACTAATATATATTTCTATTAGACAAATATTATGGCCACAAGGACCATGATTGTTAGGTCGTTTCAATGTGAATTACTTTTATAAAGTGATGTCTTCTAGTAAAAAGTAAGTTAAGCCAAGCATATTTTCCAAAATGTCGACCGTTTTCAGCGGAGTTATGCAGTAAAATCTGATCCTTAAACTTCAAGAAAACCATCCTTAAACAATATTAGGACACAAGTACCTACTTTACCTATATTTTCTCCATGATGAGACCTCTAGGACGAAAACTTAAATGCTAAAACTTTGAGATAATGATACAAGCTTCTCAAAACCGTTGAGTTAAGTTTCCTAACATTCGGCGTGCACCATTTTCACTAACTTTTGAGGCCGTTTGTCACTTTCATGAAATTTCAGCGACATTATTTTCGGCGAAAAGTTATAATTTCACAATAAATCATTAAATGATTATAAGTAAGATATCATTTCAGCGTAAAGCTCTTGTAAGTATTTTTATAACATAACGAATGTCATAAACATATATTTCAACGATAAATTCTATTTTCAAAAGTGTACAAGTGGTATAAATTTCATATGAGTTTGCATGCACGACATTGTTCCATAATTTACATTAGAACATATCATTCATAATAGGTCAGGGTCGGAGGTTGCGCCTCATTTGATGTGCCATTACATCATCATTATCATTTGCAGGTGAGTTTTCATAGCCAGATTTATTCAAGTTTTACTTTATTGCAAACCTCTGGAGAATACATTGCACATCATTTTATTACAATACCAAGTATATCAAATTCATTACATTGCTTAAGTTACCTCATTGCGAATTAAATGTCCCCATTTCATAATCATGAACCGTTAATTTCATAGAAGCGAGGGTGAGTGGATAGATCTATCGAGGTGACGCCTCCATCCGGGTTGGTGGATTACTTGGACGGATGCATTTCATTTCATTATCATTATTTGAGGTTGTTTGGCAAAACAATCTGTTGAGGCGAACATCGGTCAAGCTTAGGTGTCATGAAAGCAATTGTATCATTTTTGTGACATATTGTCATACATGGCCTATACTTTGGTGTATTAAAACATTTTAACAACTCTATGAACTTCACTCAACCTTTGTGTTGACACTTTAGTAATGTATTTTCGGGTAACTAAGGCATTCACTTCATGGCTTGCATGTGGACATATCATAGAAGTGGCGATGGCGGCCCTCGCATAGGATTATACACTTTAAAACATCGTTTGACTTGTACCAAACTTATTTTCCGCACATGATGATTTTCATTTGGGACCTATACTTTGTAAGCTGGATTATTTTATTAAATCAAATGATGCATTTTCCAAGCGACACTTTAGGTCGTTCAATATACTTGTGATTGTGATGCTATGACGTCTGATCCCGAAATTCCATTCCGCTACAAAGCGCGAATTTGGGGTTGTGACAGTTGGTATGAGCTTGATTATAGAGAACTAGGTTGCATCGTTGACCCTAGACTATAACTACATCATCATAGCATCTCATCATTTCATCATAAGTGCATAGTCACGATACATGCGGTTTCATCGGCATTTTGCGTTATTTACTTTCATTTCGTCGATTGTCACATTAATGCCTTCAAGATACCCATCCCATCATACTCACATCACTTTGACATGGAGAATGCCTATCACCCTATCACAATTTTTATCAGTTGACTCAACACCGAATAACATCGGATGATGAGGCTGAACCACGCCGGGAGAAGTTGCACCTACACCATCGATCACCAATGATTCCTTTGTAGGATGGGGACAATTTTATCATTTTGTTGAGAGCCGAGATCATACCATTTGGTAGGACTTACAAGCTTTGTCCTAGTGGACCTATTAGTCATACATTTGATTTGCGGCTTGGGCGTGCATAATTTGACACACCACTACCATCTACCACTAAGACTCTGAAACTTCAAAACTATCTTATAGGTTTGAGGAATTTGTGAAAGTTCTAGAACATTTGTTGCTGAACAACCTATTACTCCTACACTTGAGACATGATTAGACTACCAACAAGAACAGATAATAAGTACCTTTCTAGCTAATGTAATATGTATCATTTATTATCTCCACGATAATCACAACCTTTGTTCATTTCATTCCTATTCCAATTGCCCAATTTTCAATCATTTCGCGATGATATCTCACTATCTTACTAGGGGTTAGGCCAACTTTATTCTTGACCAATTAATAGACTATTACCACTCTATGAGGTTCTCCCATGTATCCTACCAACCATTCAACAAATTTTATTTTAAGTTATTTTGCTACCATTTCATGAAATTATTTCACTTAATTTTATTTCAAGCTATTCTACACTATCTTAGAAACATTGTTTCATAAAGTTTTAAAACAAGTTATTTCATTACCACCCTATCAATTGGCTTTCAGTCATTTTACCAACTATTTAATACCATCATGCGAAGCGATTTTCATATTTACTCACGAAAAATTATTGAGCCATTATCTTCAAAAACAAAGCGTTGAATACCATCTAAAACTTGGGAGAACACAATATCATTTCAACAAAACCAAGCATGCATCATTTGTCCTTGATTATACATGGCACGATCACTATGTATAATTTAGGAAGAATTATGTCATGAAAACAATCTTCACTCAAAAGTAAAGCTTTGTAATCATATAAATTGTTCATAAACATTTCTTTTTGTTAACACTTTATAGAAGCCCACTTATTCATCCCTCACTCAACCGATAAGTTAGAAATTGACGAGTGACCTTTTAGGAAAGGCTTCCTATACAATCTATGAGGAGGATTCCTCGATACAAGAAAACAATGGCGGATTTGAATTCCCCACAAGGACTAGAAGTACGTAGTAAGATGATTCATACTCAATAAAAATCTTAAGACATCAGAGACATTCGAACCACTATCTTTGGATTAAAATCCAAATTATATCATTCAAAAGTACTAGCAAGGCCAGGAGTTATAAGATTTGATGCAGGCGAATACACACTAAGTAACAACTTGTAGGGATCAACCAAGTCTTCTAATGAGGCAGAACATTCCATTAAACATGGCCTCAACAATATGTGAACTTCCCTACAATGAGTTTTCCTTAAAGGAAAATTTGGTTAAATTAAGGTTATCAATATAAACTTCCCCTAAGGCATTGTATTCCCTAGAAATTCCAAGTAACCTCACTTCTATATCAAGAGATGCAACAAGTTTGAACATATCGGACAATAAATGACTCTCCATCTACAAGTGAAATTAGAACAAACATTCTTGACATGGTATGGTGATATCTATTTTCTTGCTAGCATGATAGCAATATAAGTGATGAAATATTTTAGAAGCACTCAATATCGGAACGAGTCTTGAAAACCAATCACATTACTACATCACTTAAATATTTAAGGTTTTGTGACTTTACAACATAGAGCATGGAGACACCTCGATAAGTAAACAATAAATATTTTAGTCATGGAGACTAAACACCTTAGGCAAGTAAGATTCAAGATTACGTGACATTAGCTAGAACTAGAAGCAGAGGAATCTGGCTGTTACCCATAATCTATTCCTTTCTATAAGGTCCTTTTCGACATATTTAACATTTTGAAATTTGGCATGAGACCACGTGGTATCAATTCGGTTGTACCTATTACAAGCTATTCGATTCACCTTAGACTTTTGACAATCATTTTAAGATTCCTTTGGAATTCACTAGTACATGATTACCGCTTATTATCCTCGGCTCAATGGTTGAAGCGAGAGAACAATTCCACATTAGACACATCAAACATCATTGTATTAGCTAATGGTAACTTAATTATACGACACCATTGTCGGTGGTTGTACACTCAATTTTCTAAATCATCCCTTCAATATAGACCTTATGCCGTAGAACTTGGTAGTTTCGGCGTCATCATCGGCATGGATTGGTTATCCAAACATCGTGCAAGAATCATTCATTCGATGAAAAAGTTGTTCATTTTTCCTACAGCGTGAAACTTTGATCATTCATGGGGAGCGAGTGGAACTAGACTCGATATTATATCATGCATCAAGGAAGTACATAAAAGAAAGGTTGTTATGCTTTCTTAGCACATATAGAGAAAATTAGGAAGAAAGCGACTTGAGGATGTACCAATTGTCAGGAATTTCTGAAGTCTTTCCGAAGACTTGCGGGACTTCCACCCGCAGTCAAGTAAATTTCATATTGACTTGGTGCCGGGCTGCAATTACACGGCGCTTATACCGTCTAGCACCATCGAAATGCAAAGTTGTCTGTCAGTTGCAGAACTTTTAGACAAAGGATTCATTAGGCCAAGTTCACTGCCTTGGGAACACCGGTCTTGTTTGTGAAGAAGAAAAGATGGATCGCCGGAATGTGTATAGATTATAGAAATTTGAACAAGTTAACGTAGAAGAATGACCCCTCCCGAGAATCGAAACTTGTTGATGGGTTGCAAAGCTCTAGTATCTACTCAAAGATTGACCTAAGGTCAGGTTACCATCAACTTAGAAGTTAGGAGGAGGATATTACGAAGCGTTTTAGAACATGTTATGGACATTATGAGTTTCAAGTAATGCCGTTCGGTTAACTAATGCTGCGGTATTCATGGATCTCATGAATTGGGTATACAAAATATTTGGACAAGTTTGTTATAGTATTCATCGGCGACATATTGTTTACTCAAAGAGCAAGAAAGAGCCACGAAGGGCATTTAAGAGCGATTTTAGGACTACTCAAGAATGAGAAGTTGTATGCCAAATTTTCGAAGTGTGATTTTTGGAGCCAAGACACAATTTCTTGGTCATGTCATTTATAATCAGGACTAATTGATCTGCAAAGATTGAAGCCGTAAAAGATTGGGCTACTCCAACAAATCTGAGAATCCGACAATTTCTAGGACTGCTTGGGTGATAGATTCATCGAAGGTTTTTCAAAAGATTTTAAAGCGACCAAGTTGACCTGAGAAAAACAAGAATCTGAATGGGGAAAAGAAACAAGAAGGCGCTTTTGATTGTTGAAGCAAAAGCTTTAGAGTCGCCAATTTGGCACTACCAGAAGAATTGAGAACTTCGTTGTATCTGCGATCGCCACAAAGGGCTTGGAACGTATTAATGCAAAGTAGAAGGTGATAGCTTATGCTTCGACAACTTAAGGTTCATGAGAATTACACCACTCATGATCTTGAGTTGGGGGCGTAGAACACTGCACTCAAGATTTGGAGAACTACCTTTACATTACAAGTGCACAATGTTCTGGATCAAAGTTTACAATATGTTCTTGTCAGAAGGAACTTAACATGAGCACAGCGTCGTTGGTTGGAATTACTCTGATTATGATTGTGAAATCAAGTATCATCGGGGAAAAGCCAATGTTATGGTGATGCTCGAAAAGAAAGACGACCTTTAAGAGTCGATCATTAGGGCCGTGATCAGTTCACCTTTACCATCAAAAATACCAGAGCCTGTCGAGAGCACCGAGGAAAACCGACCAAGTGAAAAGCTTTTATGGTATGTCGAAAATGCATAGCTTTGTAAAGAGAGCGGATAGTATATTATGCTTCAAGGATAGAATGTGGGTACCATTTATGGCGGGATACGAGAATTGATTATGCATGAGTCGCATAAGTCAAAGTATTCTATTCACCCAGGTTCCGATAAGATGTATCAGGATCTCAAGAAACTTTATTGGTGGCCGAACATGAAAGCGGAAATTGCCATGTACGTTAGCAAATGCCTTACTTGCTCTAAGGTAAAAGTCGAATGTCGAAACCTTCGGGGTTACTCAACAACCAATTTCCCCAATGGAAATGGGAGCGATACGATGGACTTTGTCACGAAACTTCCTAAGACATCGGGAGGTTACGACACTATATGGATCGTCGTCTTACCAAATCACCCATTTCATACCAATTAGAGAGACTTATTCCATGGAACAACTTACTAGACTTTATGTCAAGGAAATAGTCTCAAAGCACGGTGCACCAATTTCCATCATTTCCGACAGAGATAGTCGATTCACTTCAAACTTCTAAAAATCATTACAAGATTCATTTGGAACCAAATTAGAGATGAGCACAGCATATCATCCACAAACCGATCGTCAAAGTGAAAGGACAATTCAAACATTAGAAGATATGCTGAGGGCATGTGTGATTGATTTTCTAGAAATGATTAGGCAAATCATTATACATCGAACAAGTTGCTTTACAACAATAGTCAACACATGAACATATTGACTACACCAATTGAGGCACTCTATGGTCGAGGTGTCAATCACTTATTCACGGGTCAAAACCAGGAAAGTTTAACTCACAAGTCCATAAGTCATTCATGAAACAACAAAGTGATCGAACAGATCAAAAATCAGTTACAAATAACAACATATAGCTAGATAAGCTACGTAGATATACGACGCAAAATATTGGAAGTATGTTCCATAAGTCGCAAACCATTAGAATTTCAAGTTGGAAACAGATTTATGTTCAAAGTCCCTTCTTGGAAAGGCGTGGTACGATTCAGAAAACATTGGACAACCCAATGCGACTCAAATACCCTCATCTTTTCACAAGTAACACGTGAGAACCTAACATGGTGAATTCGGGGTGAATTCCTTTTTGGTTGGTAGAATGTGACAACTCTTAATTTCAGGTCATTTTACAAACTTTAAAAGTTTCACTATTTCATCATTTATCGTAAACTACGTTTACTAGTATCAAATTCGCGTAACCTTAATGGTTTGGTGCTTAATTCATGAACAATCATCAAGGACATTTCATATAGACTAGGTTTAGTCTACATATCATTAGCATCATTATCATCATATTAGTTCATGCATGGTTTTGCATTTTTCGTTAAACGTATAATTTCATATTAAATAAACGTTATCGCATAATTAATTATTTTGAACATTTGATCCGGTACTTCCAAAAATTATCTCAATATATTTTTATATTCATATTAAGATTATAAAAATAATATTATGATTTTACCGATGCTTTCAATTTATTTTGTATATAAATTGTTATGTAAAAAATTCCTGACGGTTTTGTAAATTCAATTAAACAATAATTATTCACTCAATTCTTGCAAGAAATGTATTTTTATAATTTTTATGACTTTAATATATTTTATTTTATTCCGTTAAAATTTATTTTTAGCTAACGCTACCCTAAATACTCAAATGTGTATACAAGTTCCCACTTATCTTCAAATAACTTTACATTTACTCTACACATCTATACTTAATAAAAAAAAATGTATCCTAGCAACTAATACACACCCTTGTCGACACAAGGGTGAGTCACACCATTTTTGCACTAAATATCTTAGCATATAATGTATTATACTCCAAATCAAACACATACAACACAATACTTGCAAAGTGTTTTAGATCAAAATCCTCTCTTCTTCTCTCTAGCTCCATAACCGGCCACCATAGAAGACCAAGAAGGAGTCATAAATATTTTCTAGTCAAGCTCATAACAATCTAGACACACTCTTGATTAAGGTCGTGAAATAAAAACCTTGGGTGTTTAGGATTAAACCATTGTTCACTTCACTTCATCAAGTTACTAGTAAGCATCTCATATTCATTTGCATCTTTCATATTTATTTTATGTTCATTTCATCATATTTGAGAAAAACATGCATGTTACATATGAATTTATACCACTTTTAATGTTTTTATTACATATTATTAGTTATAATCATCCTATAAATTATCCCCTGTAACATATAACTCTTGGTGATGTCTAGTAACCCATGACACCCTAAGAAGGTGTATGGTAGGATTAGAATAGCTTCGGAGTTGTTTTGAATTGGTTGGAATAGGTTTGGCGAGAGAAAAACTCATTTCGACAACTTAGAGGTCTGATCTTGTTTTGAAAATCTGGAAAATCCGACAGTTTGTAAAATATTTTGGGCTAGCTATTTAGAAAATACACTTTACGAAAGCGTGGCGCTTGCGGGTTAACAGACTATACGAAGAAGTTATGAATTTTCAAGTTTGACGACGAAAACCAATTGTTTCAAAAATTCAGCATGCTGTCTCGACTTTTTACGAGTCAAAAATGAGTCTTAAGCGTTGTTAAATATGTCGACTTATCAAAAATATATTAGTATATGTTATCACGATTCCGTGGATATAAAGAACGTAGAAAGCGGACTTATAACGACTAAGTTATTCACATTTTAAACAAGTTGCCGTAACTACTTTATTATAAGTAAAACTAATATATATTTCTATTAGACAAATATTACGGCCACGAAGGACCATGTTGAGGGTCGTTTTTAACAATGACCGAGTACTTTTTATAAAGTGATGTCTTCTAGTAAAAAGTGGTTCGCCAAGCATATTTTCAAAATGTCGACCGTTTGTCGCGGAGTTGTAACGAGTAAAATACGGTCACTTAAACTTTGCCGAAAACCATCCTTAAACAATATTCTGGACACAAGTACCCTACTTTACCTATATTGTTCTCCATGATCGAGAGACCTCTAGGACGAAAACTTAAATGCTAAAACTTTGAGATAATGATACAAGCTTCCCAAAACCGTTGAGTTCGTTTCCTAACATTCGACGTGCACCATTTCGACTAATTTTCGAGGCGTTTGTCTTTCATGAAATTTCAACGACATTATTTTATGACGAAAAGTTATAATTTCACAATAAATCATTAAATGATTATCGTAAGATATCATTTCAACGTAAATGCTTGTAAAGTATTTTATAACATAGATGTCATAAAACATATATTTCGACGATAAATTCTATTTTCAAAAGTGTACAAGTGGTATAAATTTCATATGAGTTTGCATGCACGACATTGTTCCATAATTTACATTAGAACATATCATTCATAATAGG
Source organism: Chrysanthemum makinoi (assembly GCA_910596185.1). Lineage (NCBI taxonomy): Eukaryota > Viridiplantae > Streptophyta > Magnoliopsida > Asterales > Asteraceae > Chrysanthemum > Chrysanthemum makinoi. The sequence goes on along the minus strand of OU343216.1, from coordinate 46,973,035 downwards.
TCAAGGTCAGAGGTTGCGCCTCATTTCAGTATTGCCATTACATCATCATAATCATTGCAACAAGTGAGTTCACTAGCCCCGATTTATTCAGTTTTACTTTATTTCAAACACGGGGGAGAATACATGTACATCATTTTATTACGATACCAAGTATATCAAATTCATTACATTGCTTAAGTTACCTCATTGCCAGTTAAATGTCCCCCTTTATCATGAACCGATTAATTTCATAGGCTGAGGGTGAGTGGTAGATCTATCGAGTGTACCTCCATCGGGTTGGTGGATTCCAACCGACGGGATGCATTCATTTCATTATTATTTGAGTTGTTTGGCAAAACTCTCGTTGGGCGAATGTCGGTCAAGCCGGTCATGTGCTTAAGCAATTGTATCATTTTGTGACATATTGTCATACATGGCCTATACTTGGTAAAGTAGATAAACATTTTTAACAACTCTGAACTCTCTGACACCTTTTGTGTTGACACTTTTAGCAATGTATTTTCGATAACTAAGGCATTTCTTTCATGGCTTGCATGGGACATATCATGAGTCGCGATGATGACGGCCCTCACATAGGATTTATACACTTTAAAAACATCGTTTGACTTGTACCAAACTTATTTTCCGTGCATGTTGATTTTCATTTTGGGACCTATACTTTAAACAGCTCCACGATTATTTTATTAAATCAAATGTGATAACATTTTCCAGCGACACTTTAAGATTACGTTCAATATAGCTATGATTGTGATGCTTTATAGCCAGTCAATCCCGTGAATTCCATTTCATT
>OU343216.1:46946922-46972145 GCA_910596185.1 Chrysanthemum makinoi | reverse complement strand
AAGGTTCCGTCGAAACGCTTCAAGAAGTCGTTTTCACTTTCTACCATTCCATGCAGTTTCTCATAAGGACGGTTCTCTTCCGTCAATGCCGCAGCCGGCTAAGATTCGAGATGGTAGAGGTGAACTAATGGTCATTCCTAGGGATCGAACGAGTAAAGGTGGTATGTTCTCTTTACGACTAAGGGCATCTGCCACTACATTGGCTTTACCAGGATGATAACGAATCTCACAGTCATAATCACTGAGCAACTCTAACCAACGACGCTGCCTCATATTCAATTCCTGCTGATCTAAGATATGCTTCAAGCTCTTATGGTCGGTAAACACTACACATTTGGTTCCATACAGATGATGTCTCCAGATTTTAAGGGCAAACACTACATCACCTAACTCCAGATCATGGGTGGTGTAGTTTTTCTCATGCTTCTTAAGTTGTCGGGATGCATAAGCTATCACCTTCTCCTGTTGCATCAAAACAACACCTAAGCCTTTATGCGAAGCGTCGCGGTACACGAAAAAATCTTCGCTCCCTTCAGGCAAAGCTAGGATGGGCGCACTACACAACTTCTCCTTTAGAAGTTGGAATGCTTCTTCTTCCTTTTCTCCCCATTAATACTTAACGTCCTTCTGCATTAGTTTGGTCAACGACTTAACTATCTTGGAGAATCCCTCAATGAACCTCCGGTAATAGCTTGCTGTACCTAGAAACTGGCGGACTTCTGATGGGTTCCTAGGGGCTGCCCATTCCTTAATGGCCTCAATCTTGGCTGAGTCGACGTGAACTCCTCGACTATCTATCACGTGACCTAAGAATTCCACGGTCGGAAAAATGAGCCTCAAATGCTCTTTGTGCTCCTCTCTATTCTTGGAGTATATTAAGATGTCGTCTATGAATACTATCACAAACTTATCCAGATATGGTTTACATACTCGGTTCATGAGATCCATGAAAACCGCTGGCGCGTTGGTCAAACCAAACAACATCACTTGGAATTCACAGTGCCCATAACGAGTCCTAAACGCCGTCTTAGAGATATCATCCTCTCAAACTCTAAAATGGTGATAACCAGATCGTAATTCGATCTTGGAAAAGACACTAGCTCCTTGGAGTTGGTCAAATAGGTCGTCTATTCTAGGTAGTGGGTATCGATTCTTCACCGTCAACTTATTCAACTCCCTATGATCAATGCACATCCGAAACGATCCATCCTTCTTCTTCACAAACAACACCGGTGCTCCCCACGGTGACGAACTTGGTCGAATGAATCCCTTCTCTGACAATTTTGCCAACTGCTTAGACATTCCCTCCAATTCTCTTGGAGCAAGTCGATATGGTGCCCGGGCTATGGTGCAGCACCAGGTATCAACTCAATTTGGAATTCCACTTATCGGACAGGTGGAATCCTGGCGATCGTCGGGAAACACATCCGAAACTCTTTAACGACGGGTACATCATTAAGGTGTCCTTCACTCTTCTCCTCGCTTTTCTTTTCGAAATTGAGCCAAGAAAAGACAACCTCCCCTATTGATGTACTTCTGGGCCTTAATACAAGAGATGATGCTCAACCGGGAAGGACTTCCACAATCGCTTCGATCTCCTTGTATGCTCAGTTCTTTTCCGCCATACGGTACACGCATAATCTTCTCATCGCAGATGATGTGTGCACCGTTCTTCGACAACCAATTCATTCCGATGATGACGTCAAAACTTCCCAAGGTAACTGGCAATAGGTCTATGCTAAACGGGTGGTCTAGGAAACTTAAGGTACCACCTCGGACTACGGTTTCTATTTTCTCCCTATTCCCATTAGCTAATTCCACATCGTAGCTTAACCCTAAAGGTGTTGGGGAAATTCCTAGTAATGCCATAAAGGTGGTGGATACGAAACTCATATCGGCACCAGTATCAAACAGTATGTAAGCATAGCGATTATTGAGAAGGAACGCACTGTAACTACGTTAGGGTCTTCACCGCCTTTCTTCCCAATAGAATACACACGCGTCTTTGTTCCCATGTCTCTCTGCTGATTTCTAGCACCCTGGTTTCCCTGGTTCCCTATAACCTCTCGCTTCACAGGGTTTAGGACATCACTTCCCACACCTCGGTTAACAAATCATCCTCAACTGCCAGGGTTTCCCTTCATCCACGGCTCTCGGAACTCATTCTTGTAGTGCCCTTTCTTTCCACATCCAAAACAGGTGACAGTGGCCTTCTAGTCCGCTCCTTGCGCAGTTTAAGCCGCAGCAAGAGGACGGGACCTACAGTCCTTGGCCATGTGTCCTACCTTAGAGCAATTCCTACATACTATTGAGCACGGTCCATGGTGGTGTCGGTTGCAACGACCACACAAGGGCTTACTACCTTCATAACCCTTTTTCTCTCCATTTCCTATGGCAAACACCCTGGTTGTCTCTTGCCGTTTATTGCCATTCCCTTTAACAACCTCATTCCTCTTCCTCTTATCACTCTTATCATTCTTACCCTTGTCTCCTCCTTCTAACACATAAGAGTCCATCAAACGTTGAGCCACAGTAATTACCTCATGCAAGTTAGTGGCCGCAGCGATGACATCATTCCTAGTAGCTAAAGGCAATCCATCAGTATACCTCTCAATCTTAAGGGTTTCAGTGCGAACCATTTCAGGGCAAAGCAGCGACAACTCTTGGAAACGACGATTGTAGGTCATCATGTCGGTACCCTTAACCTTATGGTTCCAGAACTCAATCTCTAGCTTCTTAAATTCATTCCTAGGACAATAAGTCTTGATCAGGAGAGCCTTAAACTGGGTCCAAGTCATGCTATAAGCTACATCACTTCCTCCGGATCTGCGATAGTTGTTCCACCAAGTCAACGCTTCGTCCTTCAAGGTGAACATTGCATACTTAACCTTACAATCCTCTTCACAGTTACTAACGGTAAACACAGACTCAATTTTATCCATCCACGTTGTTAGGTAAACCACTCCCTCGGTTCCTCTAAACTCGATAGGAACACACAGAATTGGAACTCTTTGTAGGTACAACCTCGAGCTCAATTAAGCGGTGGGGTTCCACCAGAGGTGTTAGAGTGATTAGACTCAACTAGCAGTTCAGCTACACGTTGCGTCACAAGCTGGTCGATGTGGGCTGGATTCAAAGGTGGAGGGTTTAGTGGAACAGGACCATTCTCAGCACGGTCGTTCACATTCGGGTTCCCAACAGCTGGGCTACCAGTATTCTGGTTCTCAACAAGTGGAGTTGTCGGGGTCGGACGACGACCTCGACGGACAAAGGCAAACACAACAGTAGGAGCTGCTCGGTTGTTCCTAGGCGGGTTTCGTCTTGGTGCCATCAATCTGAAGGTTAGAACAACAGTTTCATAAGTTCACAATTCACGCTCTAAAAGATTGGGTTTGGTTCCAAGGATCACCGAATAACGCATGAATACGTAACCAAGGATAACAAGGATAACGCTATATCATAACGAAACAACTAGAGACCGAATCATAACTAAAGGATGCGCATTCTAATAACCATAACTCATAGTTTCCAAAGTGGAATACATGAAAGGATACGAAGAAATCAAGAACGATTCTAACAACGATACTAACAAGATAACTAGGATGGATCTACATCTCGAACTAGAGACTACTCAGTTTCAAGATGGTACAATGCCATGAATCTAACACAATCTAGCCACGATTACGAGCACTCCTAAATGATCTCCAAACATCGTCCATCACTCTCCATACAAAATCCACAGACGCTGAAAGTCGCGATCTTTCTTAAGATTCACGACTTCCTCCTCCAACTCGTCGACCTTGCGCTGAAGCGCTTGGTCTGCCTCCTAGGCTATCGAATACTCTGCTTGCCGGTTCCCTACCTGCTCATAGAGTTCTGGCATACCCTCTCTCAAGGCCATCGACTTCTTCTCCATCTTAGTCATATCCACTCTCAAATCCTCTACACCAGTCCTCGACACTCCATCTAATCGATCCGACAATCGACTAAAGCTAATATTCTGGGATATAATCCTCTCCCAAATCAGACCCGTACCTCCATACTCCTCGGGCTCTGAAGCAATCTCTGATGGTATCTCTGAACCTAATAGGCTACCTATCTCTGGTGAATGTGGAGGTGAACCAAAATCAAAAGGTTGCCAGGAGAATCGGGCTCGGGCAAAGGTAAGGGAGAGCACTGTTGGAGAATGCAGAATCGTAGGACTGCAATGGTAGAGTACCCCCTTCTGGGATATCCTCATCATCCTCCTCCTGAGGATCCTCATCCTCATCTACATACTCCTCCTCGATCTCATGCTCCTCATCGTCCTCACCTACTGAGGGGGAATCCATGAGTCGGCGTCTCTATGAAGGTGAATCTTGAGGTGGTACAGTATGGGATCTAGGTCTTCTAAAACATGGTGATGACAGAAGAGAGTGGGCTGCTAGGTGAATAGGTGATGATGGTGGTCGCACAGACATACGAGCAGTACTACGAGTAAGTCTAGGAGTCTGAGCTCGTGCTAAGACCTGATGCAATGTGAGCTGCCTAAATGAGCTAGGGTGATCAGATGATGATGAAGTGGAACTAGAGTGTCGGGCAATCACATAGGGATCACCCTGCGCAATAGTCATCAGAGACAATGTTGGGGAAGTAGGAGCAGCAAGGACATCCTCAGACACATCATAAGCTAGTGAAGGCATAGTCTGTGACAATGGCATAGGGTAGGCATAAGTGTTTGAAAATAACTAGTTCTAATAAGCGCAATAACTCAACCAAAACATATATCACATGATGAAAGCTTTAAAATAGAGGTACCGCATTACTCAAAATACGCCTTTAAATAAAACACATAAGTTTTGTTCTATCACATAATCCACGCATCATATAATCCCAGATCAAATCAATCATACAATCAGCTCAAAATCCCAAAATCATAACATATCAATAATCCAATCAAGTTCATAATATCTCGACAATCGAATCACATTAATCAATAATCATAACTCAAAACATAACATCTCAATAAACAATTCACAATTCATAAATCAAATCGCAGTTCATACCAAAATCAAATAAGAAGCTTCGGCTTGGCAGGCGGGCATGCGTTTGTCGAGGATCAATTTTCTTAAAAAGTGGTTATAGTTTAGGTTTTATTAAATATCTAGTTCTCTATAACCTTGGCTCTGATACCAATCTGTAACACCCCAAAATCTCGGTACAGTGGAAGACTTAATCAAGTTTTCTAGGCGTTACATTGGATTGGTATCTCACACAAATATATCAAACAAGATAGTGATATTATCATTCAAAAACCAATCCCAAATTTAATTATTCAAACAATAATCCCAAAATGTAAATAAAAGGCCCAAACATGATTTATAAAAATAGGTCCCCATAAATTATCAGAGTTTGATTATGATCCTTGAACCATACCTTCTTGCCAAGCTTCCACATAACACGTAATCCAAACATCACTTAAATACATGAGAAAAACATGCTAAAAGGTCAGCTAACGCTGGTGAGTTCATAGGTTTAAATTCAAGTTTAAAGTAGTGGACCTGTAGGAGTTTATTTGCTATGCGAGACCTAAGATAGATACACATCAATCACATACCAATATCACAATTACAATATCAACAATATCATATCCGACGTCATAGTGGGCCCCTAGCGACACTAGCGGCCATCGTAGCAAAGTCTAGAATGATTGCTAACCCTGGACTAGGTCGAGGTAGAAGTCTATACTTAGCTAGGCAAGTGCTATAGCAATTAGGATTGCTACCCTAGACTAAGGCAACAGCTACCACATATCTATCTAAACAGTCAAGAACATAAGCAAATCAAAATAGTTTAAAAGGTCCAAAAATAGTAGCATGATTTTCACCCCAATTTAGTTAAAAACATAGATAAAAGTCGGGCTATGAAACTCACCTCAAGCAAGCAACGCACAAACAAACACTAGCAAAAAGATAACAGCTAACACGGCTCAGCAACTATTCACTCGGCACAACCTATTAATGTAAACCAATTTTAATATATATTTCCCAAAATCAACGTTATCTACCCCAATGTATTCCTTTTCTTTATCTCCAAAAATGTCTTGTTTCACCGTTTAGTCCTAGCGTTTGGTATCATCGTGTACGTGTATCGACTCAACATGATATCATGAATGCACTCAAACAACCACAATGTGACTCAATGCAACACAATGAGACGTCTAAGCGATAAGCTCCATAGTCTAATAAGTTTCAGAATAAATAGTAGACCTTATCGAATTCGTCAACTCGATAAACTCAATTATTTATTCGTGTCGCTTATTATCCCACAAACCGGTCGCATTCTAACGAGTCATAAGGATAATTCACCCATTAATAACGTTATCCTATGTACCTAGCGGGCTCTTATTAGATTCGTCAACCTAATAAGTCTGCTACCCACGTGGATCGACGCTATTAATGTTAGGTCATCCGTAACCCATGCACATAACGTAAATAAATCAAATACTTGAAACTAGTATTAAATGCTCATAAATGGCACATTTCGATAAACGTGCACTCGAAACATTAAATACCTATTTATTAGGAAACCTTTCCATTTTAAGTTGTTAATTCCCATTTAAAATAGTAAATAACAAGACAAGTCTTGTTATCGATAGTTTTGGTATAAAAGCCTTTTTATTATTTATGTTTCACCATTTATTATTCATGTTTATATATATTTATTACGTCAAATTCAATATAAGTCTCATATCGTTATTCGTTTCGAGTCCACAAGCACGAGTCATGACTTCTCGGCTTTTAATCAATCAATAGTCCAAAGTATACTAAAGTCCATGTTATGGCGTTGTCGAGGTCAACTATGACTAAAAAGTCAAAGTAACACCGACGTTGCTCAAAGTTGACAATTTATATTATAAGTCCAAGTAAATAATGACAATAGCGCAACTCAATCTCAAATCAACCTAAATCAATCTCGCCAAACAATCAATCTACCAAATATACCCGAAACCAATGTTATGACCCTAATGGTCATGACACGGTCACGGTTAAGACCACGTGAACCAAACAAGCTCTAGAAGCTTTTCGGCTCCACGCGTCTCATCCAAACACCAACAACAACAACCAATAATATACCACAACAACCCGACCCGGACCCTTGGTCCATATGGGTCTCGTACGCCACACCATAATGACCCATCGTGGGTCTTGTGGCTCGTACACCCCAACACTCACAACCAAACATTCCCAAATGGCTTCTACTACAACCAAACACAATCAATCAACCTCCAATCATCATCCAAACATCAAACCCAGTCAACTAATCTAGACCCATTTCATGAAACTAAGCCTAAAATGTAAAAACCCAACAATATGATACAGCACATGATACCAAATCACTAGCTATATATTTTATTAAGTGTAAATTAGTTTTAATCCCATGTTTCACCTAAAAGCCCTAAATTTCGAGCCATGGCCGAGCCCTATAGGTCCCATTCGTGGCGTCTCATGACCCAAACAAGCTTGACCCATGTTCCATTTACCTTTTCTCAACCCGATCTACAAGATTTAATGAAAACCCTAGAATCACGAATCGTTTTTGTAAGATTTGGAGGTGTTAATGTAGGCGTCTATAAGAGATATGTATATGGATGGAAAGAGGAAAAAGAGATCTACAAAATGGTAGTGGAGGTGAGATGTCACTCGCCGGATTTTGGCCGGAAAATGGCCAGAGAAGGGGCGGCGGTGGTGAGGTGGTGGCTAGGGTTAGGGTTTTGATTTAGGAGAGAGAGAGATTATAGAGAGAAAGTTGGTGTGTAGGTGTTTTTAGAGAGAGAAACAAATGGGAGAAGTGAGGTACGGAGTGGGTATATATACTAGGAGGGGACGGACCTCAAAATAATTATTTTGGGTGGAGGGGGGCGCCGGCTAAGGAGAAAGAGGAGGGGCCGAAGCCGTAATTTTTCGTAAATTATCCCGTTTACCCATTCCCGAGCTCATATATTGTCCCACGAGTGTCTCATGAGGCTACGACGTTCCTTCGACTTTCTATTATGTTTACTTATGTTTTTCCACAAGTTTTGACTATTAATTTGCCAAGTTTTGAGTTACGGTTTGAAAGTTACTTTATTTCTTGTTTTAGGCTTTTATTGTGCCGAATCGAATAGTGCCTAACAAAAAGAGTTAAAACTCGCACGATAACTCATCCAATAATAAAATAAATCATAAAAACCAATAAACGATATCAAATCAAGTCATAGTCGATAAAAATAGTTCTAAAGGCAAAAGCTCGGTTTAGTTTAACGTAATGCGGTTACTTAAAATAGACTCCCTATTTGCCAGTTGTCACAGTGTAGTGGTATATAGGCCACATACAAACATGTAAAAAACTAAGAACAAGGTTTGTTCTTTAAAATGACTCAAAAGATAAAAAAAAATAGATAAATAAGTAATATCATTCCTTTCATGCTTGCATAAGGTTAATTATGGAAGTTTTGGTGAGTGATGATGTTGATGCGATCAAGGATGTGGTTAAGTATGAATCGCATCTCATCCCTAATTTCCATTGCAAGTTCCCTAGTGGATTGACAATGTTCACAATGTAAATGATGTGGGTATTGTGTGTGGATGGTTTCCGGGTAAGTTTGATTTGTGGGAGGCGGAATATGTGGTAGAAAAGTTAGAAAATATGGATCAAAGTCCATTATGTTGGTAAGTGGTGGAATATATGAACCTATATGTTGTTGTAAGATAATGGGAGCTAAAGGTGGTGAAGTTGCAATATCTTTGTAAATTGTATTTGGAGAAGTTGGTGGTGTTAAAAGACTAGTTCTTTTGGGTTGGAAGTTTGTTGAAATGATGTAGGTGGAGACTTGATAGGTGACGGTGGTGATGTACTTGTTGGGGATGATGGAGGTGCTACTATGGAATCATTTGGTGGTGAATGAGTAGTTGATGATGAACTTTTTGACAATGGTTTGGCTAAACAACAAGGTCGGATGCTAATTCGTGCGATTTTTCTAGATTTGGGTGGTGGCACTACGGAAGGTGGTAGGATAAAATTTTGGATTTCTTGAAGAGGATTGTTTGCACTAGGTGATTCATCAATTTTGGATGACATAATCATGATTGTTTGTGAGGTTGAGAGTGATGGATATGCAAGCATTTTGGGAACCTTATTTATAGAGAAAATAGTGCATTGTAATGAATGCTAGACCCAAAATGTGGACTAAAATCTAATGATTAGATATGAATTTAAGGCATGTGATCATGAGAACACAAGCATTAAGTAACATACTCATTAGTGAAAGAGGTAAAATGATTAAAATATGAAGGTTTATAGCCAAAGTGAGAAAAATAGAAGAGAAATTCGGCTTCTGTCCCACGGTTCCCACAGATCCATTCCTTTAGGGAACCATCCAGCGTTAATGCTGGGATCCGTGCTACTGGTGACTCAGGCAGCTCAACTTTTTCCTTATGGAAACATTTGTGCCTAGTGTGTGCCTAGATGCAAACCATTTGGAGTTGCGGTTATCTCGACTCCTAAAAAGAAAAAGAATATAAACTAGAAGTGAAAAAGCATGTTATTATGTGAGATAACTCAAGTGCTTCTTAGTTCATTGTTGCTTGAATAAATATACCCGAAAACACATATTAGTTATGTGTTCCCTTTAGCATTCAAAAGACATGAGATGCAATGAAAACGGGTTTTTACTTTGTATTAATAATGAAAAAGGTTTGTCCTAGACGTGAGAATAGCGTTAGAAAAATGATACGGGGAGAAGTATCCTTTTAGAAAACATCTCGAAAAGTTTCTTGAAAACAAAAAGTTATTGTTAGTTTTGAAAGGGTACAAGATAATATATTTAGAGTTTTGAAAATCCCCATATTGTTTGTGAGTTGTGTGTGAAATAGAGATCCTAGACTCAGAAAATAAGGAAGGCTAAAGTTTACATACCTTGAAGAGTTGAGAAACAAATTACGACGATTGTTCCATGAGGCCAAGACCAAGACGAAGCAAGTTGAATTGTTCTCGCTTCAATGGTTTTGTGAGGACGTCGGCTATGTTATCTTCGGATGCTACCTTCTCAATAGAAATGTTCCCCTTTTGAACATTGTCTCTTAAGAAGTGATGACAGATCTCTATATGCTTGGTGCGAGAGTGTAACACCGGATTCTTGCTTAAATCAATAGCACCTTTGTTGTCGCATAAAATGGCTATGTCACTGATCGGTGCAAAACCGTCAAGTTATCTCACGCAAGCTAGCCACTTGTGAATGACCAACTGTAAGAAACTCAAAACAGTTCACACACCAATGCAATTTAAGATCAGAGGAATATAGTGTATTCCTGGGTCGTTAAGTCCCACGGAGGATGAATTGGTGTTTAAACAACTTCAGATGATAGAATGATCACTAAGGATAGTGATCAGGAAGGTTTTGAATGGATAATTATACCTAAAGAAAAGATCTACAAATTAAAGCGACTTAAATGCAAATTAAAAGAAATTAAAAAAAATTAAAATCTATTAAATAAACGCTATCACTATTTTTAAAGTCGATGAACGTTTAAAACCTACAACTTAAAACTTACGTTTAAATAAAAATTACGTAAACGTACAAAATAAAACGTGAGTTTTAAAGAAATAAAAGGCCTATAAATATGAAAATGACATTTTAACAATCCTAATAATAAAAGAAAATTATTAGAAAAATAAAATTATTTTTACAACTATTTATTTAATTATTATTAATTAAAAACTATTTATTAAATATTTAAAATGTACTAAAATACAAGAAAATACAAAATTAACCTAGAAAAATGAAATTATAACTTAGAAAAATCTAAAATATGATAAAACTTATTTTAAAACTGAAAATATATTTTTTAGACTTTTTATGTATTTATTATTAATTTAAAACTATTTAAAACTAATTAAAATGCTAAAAAATAATATTTAAACTAATAAAATTATGGAAAAATACTTTTTATTACTTTTATATTTATCTTAACCTAAGAAAATTGAAAAATTATTTTTTAAAGCTTTTTCTGATTTATTAGTATTAAAAGCTATTTAAAAAGGATTAAAAACTATTTAAAATAAAGAAAAATAGAAAACAGTGTAGGAAAAATCTGAAAAATTCAGGAAAATGTTAAAATATTATTCTAAGTCTAGGAAAAATATAAAAACATATGCTTATATAGAAGAAAAAGCTACTGCTGTGTAATGCAGTCCTAAATAAGTTACTAAAATAAGCTATAAGCTACAGGAATGATCCAAATGATTAGCAGAGCTAAAGTTCACTAAAATAAGCCTAATGCAACTTATTAATACTACTCTAGACCACTAATGATGTATTAACTAAGAATGAGCTTATGAGATTAATAATACAAAACAGTGATCAAGGGGGTACCTTTAAGCACTTGCACAAGCTAAGTAAATAAGCTAAAGGGAAAAACAGATGCTTGGACCTAAAGTAGACCTGGTAGGGTACACAAGAACCAAAACTCAGCTCCTAATGAGCTCACATGAGCTTTATGCAACCATCGCAATAAGTCGAGAAGCACTCAAAGATATTCTCGACCCTCGCGAAAGGGGCATTTGACATCCTAAAGAGAAGCTTGTTTAAAGCTTTTAAGAAATTTGCAAAAATCTGATAAAATGATAAGAAGAAAGGGGACCAGTTGAACTTTTTAAAACAACAAATTGCACTGAATTTGGCTTAGAAATGAACCAATGAAAAATAACTCTCAGTTGGCTCAAAACAAGTTTTTGCAACGTTTGACTTTTAAAGCAGTTGAGTATGGTTGACTTTTATGAAGTTTTGATTGATCTTAATGACTGTATATGTTATATTAAGATATACTAAGGTTGGATTAAGCTAGTTTAACAAGTTTTAAGCTGATTTGATGAGATTTGTAATCCTAAATCTTAACAGTGAACTGCACATTAAGATTAGAGACTAATTTTGACTTTTAACTAGATAATAACTGGTTTTAATGACTTAACTAAGCTATATGATACTAAAATTACACAGAACAGTAATAAGCAAAAACTCTAACACTCTCTAAGACAGTTAAATAAGCTGATCCAAACACCCTTGTAACAAGCTGTTTTAAAGCTTTAGACACTAAAATAAGTTTTTAAAGCAAGAAATCTTGTTATAACCTTATACTAACTGTAATGAAATAGATTTACACTAAAATTAACAAACTTAAAACACTTATACTGAGGAATGCGAATTATTAGAAAGTGGCTTACAAATTAAATTCATACTCAGGAAAGAGTTCCAATGTCTGAGATCATGCCTATAGCTTACCACTAAGCTCTACACCAATAAGAATTCCATATATCACCAAGCTTCTGTCTTGATTCTCATTACCATAGATTTTTGATTTTATCACCATATTTCTTGAATTTTATGAATTTTTAAACTTTATAACTATGACTGATCTTATTGATTCTAATAGCTCTCAGAAGCTATAAAATGAGCTTATATAACCTTATAAATCTTTTACAACAACTGGAAACAACATTTAACTTGATCATGAGATTTCTTTAAACTTAAAATTTACATAAACTGAAAATGTGAAGTTAACTTGAAATTTATTATTGATGAAGGTTCACTTACTCTTAAAAACACTTAAATAAAAACTTGTAAGTTTAAACATACACAGGAAAACATGAAATTATTAAAACGACATAAAGCTAAACTACACTACTCTACTTGGTTTCTTCTCTCCTTCTTTCTTCACTTTATAATCATATTTTTGAGCTCTGTCGACATCCTTGAGACTTTCCCACTTCAATCTAGCCATTCAATATCTCTAATTCATCATATACGTACATGTGGAAATTTGGCGGGAAAAGTGGATTAAGCAGGTTTATCCAATTAATGCATCTTGGACTTTGTTGGAGGTGGAGGGGGGTTGGTATACAAGTGGGGAGTGATGTGGAAAGGTGTTGGTGAGGTGGTAGCAGCAGGTGTCGGGGAAGGAGTGGACACAGGTGGGGGAGGTGAAGGAGATGAATAGTGGCGCAGGTTTTATTTTAAAACATGGGTCGGGTTAACTGGTTTTGGGCTTGGGGTATTTGGGCCACAGCTGGGTTAATAGGATTGGATTTGGAATAATAATAATACAAGGGTCCATTTGGTATATATTAAACACAAGGATCATTTGTGTAATTCTGCCATTCTTGATGGACTGATCCTGTCAACATTCCAAACTTCTTTTAAGGGGCCAAACCTGCCAATAATATAAACACAAGGACCAAAAATATATAATTATTGTATTTTAAAACTTTAAGGACCTTAAATGTAATTTTGGATTTTTTAGGGACTTAAGTTGTAAATTTCCAAAAGTTTATCATAAGGACCAATATTGCCATTTATAAATAGTACAAGGTTTATTTTGATCAATTTCCAATTTTAAAACCTTAAGGACTATTTTTGACACTTTTGCAAAGTTGAGGGACCAAAGTTGTAATTTTGTGATTTTAAACTTCAAAGGATTATTTTGAACAACTTGTGAATCCCAAGGACCTAAAATGATATTTTACAAGTTTTTGAATTACCAGGGACTGATTTTGACAACTTTTGAAACTTGAGGGACTAAAACTGCCAATTATGCAAACTTGATACGTTTTTCATCAGATTTTGATGTTTTTGCATTTAAAACATATAAAACACTTGTTTGTGATATTTTTATCATTTTGAAGCATTTCTGAGTGTTTTCAGATGTTTTTGGCATTCTAACAGTATAAAAATGATGAGTATTTAGACACTCATCAATCCCCCACACTAAGATATTGCTAGTCCCTAGCAATGATTTGAGAAAATTTAATGGATTTTATCTCTTTACCAAAAGCCATCACTTCTGGAGTAGCCAAATGTTTTAGTTCAAGTAAGAACTTTGGTACAATGATAACCAAATGATTTATTGGCAAATCATAAACCATATAACGGATTTGATGTGTCTTTACCAGAAGCCGTTTGCTCTGGACTAGCCAACTCTTAGATAAATTATCAATATTATCTTTGGTGAGTCGATTACCAATTATGGATTTTCCACTGCCTTTACCACAAGCCATAAACTTGCGGGCTAGCCAACTCTTCACTTTTAAGGATATGGTGAGCTGAACACCATACAATTTTAGGCAAATTGGAAGCCATAAACGGATTTGAGATATCTTTACCAAGAGCCGTTTGCTCCTGGATTAGCCAATCCTTATGTGGGTTAGACATGGTGGACTGATTACCATTTGTTGTGTTTAGTACATAGTACTTCCACTAAAAAAAATTTAAAATTTGGCCATTTTGGGGGAAAAAGGGACTAAAATGGTACATTTATGATCAAATTCGCCAGAATTTCCCCCCCACACTTAGAAATGAATATTGTCCTCAATATTCAAAGTGTGGAAACACAACAATTATTCTCTTTTTTAATATTCACAATTTTCATTCATCATTTTTTTTTTTTTTTTTTTTTTTTTTAACATGTGGGGCATCTCCCCCACACTAGGGTGGTACACACGGGTGAAAACCCATGTAGCATGCTACTGTTTTTGATTACCGAGTCACTAGCTTGACTCGACCCCGAATTAATTTGTTCATGGGAAGTAAGTGGAAGAAACAATCTCCATCGGACTTTCATTCAAGATGTTTGTATAAACATTGAAGTTCGTGAAAGTTCCACACGATGAGATATAGATAGAACCGGCTCAAAAATGATAAATGAAAATGCCGGGTCAAAGATAATGTCTTCATTCCCGAAGGAGTGAAGAACAGGAGAAGTCACGGGATATATGAAGAAAAGAAAGAAAATCATGATAAAAATCATGACTAACTCTTCATCCTCAATAGGAGAATTCATAGTTTCATGAATCTCTTCAGTTAAGCTCATTTGATCTAGACATATCCCGGGTGTGTCTAGATCAAAGTAGAAGTTATCATACTACGGTAGAGATATGATATGAGTGAGTTCACAGGAGAACTCCTCAAAGGAGAATGATTCATATTCAGGATTGATTTGACTGAGTTCACTGGGAACTCCTCAAAAGTGAATGATTCATAATCGGGGAGAGAATTATGAGAATGAGAAGTGGTAATACCACTAATCTTCTCTCCCATATGATCAAAATGGAACGTTTGCAATTCTGGAATAGAATCATCGAAGAAAAGTTCACTATCCTCAAAGGGATAGGATATGAAGTAGGCTTTTCATTAAAAGCCTCGATTCTAGAAATGAGAAGATTAACATTCAATAATGTAAGGCGAAGAGCTTCGTCTTGGATTATTTCTTCATCATTCTCTTCTCCTAAGCTGACAAGTTCGGAAGGTAATTCCCCCACATAACTTATGTCTCCACAAGATAAAGAATAGTCCTCATCAGAATCAGAGAACATCTCAACATAATCATTTTGGAAGACAAGAGGGGTAGGGATATCACACAAATGCTCGAGAATTTCCTGTGACTCTCTTGGGATTGGGACAAGGTCCTCAACACTAGACTTTATGAATTCGTCCGATTCCTTTTCAGGAACAGTGTCAAGAAGCTCATCCCCATGTTCAGAGAGTGAGTGTGAACCTCGGTGTGATAGCGATTACATGAGAATGAATCTCAAGCTGCTGGAATATCCAGCGATGAACTTGATGAATCTTCAAGTGTATCTTCATCATCACATTGCTCGGGAATAAAAGCTGAATCTAGAGCTAGATCTGGCTGCTTTTTCGTTTGCAATTGATTCCCTAATAGACTTTTCAAAAGCAATTTGGGAATTTATTTTAGCGAACGCTCTTCACTAGCAATTCTTCCATGGATTCCTCATGTGAATTTTGAATGACGGGACATTGTGGGAGTGGAGATTTGTCAAAACCGAAAGGTTGACATTGATAATCATCATGAGGACCCCCACAATATACACAAGAAATACTGGGAACATTATGAAATCTTTGTCTTACTCAACTCCTCAGTTCTTTTCACACGACTCCGAAGCTCTAGATAAGTGTCTTGTTGGATTTCTTTGAGGAGTTTGAGTCATTTACTTGTGGAGATTGGTCGCGTGATCTGGATAGTCATAATTGTTACAAGGAAATGGATTCCCTGTTTGACAATCAGAGCTGAAATGAGGACATCCACAGTTCTCACAACAATTAAAACTGTTGAGCCGGATAGGTGAATCATATGGATATTGGTCATATCCAAAGTTCTAAGCATCATCGGAAAACTGTTCATAGACAATCGTGTTTCCGGATTGACACTCAAATCCTTGGTGAGAACCTCCACAAAATTCACAGCAGTATTGTTGATTATATGAAGATGAGTCGGGCTGTGGTGGGTAATTGGAAAAATTTGAGGGTCGATTAAATGAGTTGGATTAGGATCATAATCAAATGAATTCCTCGAACCACAAAACAAACAACTCCTGTTAAGAATATCATTACCACACTGTACACACGTACACCGGCAACATGGTGAACCAAAAGAGGCTCACCACAACCGACACAAGGAATAAACGATTCTATTTGAGAGTTATGAGAAGGAATCAGTTCATTCAAAGAATCAACAAAACCAACATGGTGATCTGAATGACTAATAGGACTCAAAGAACATTTTGAAAAATCCGGAGGTGGGACAAGTGGTGTGCTCTGAGAGCTAGCAATTTCCACCACTTCCGTTATGGACTCCGGTTCTGGTTCTTGAGAAACGTGAAGATTAGGTAAGTCATTCTTGCTAGTCAGTTTAAATGCATGTTTGCTTTTAACCGTAAATCGTGAAAGTTTAGAATCAATTTTAGACGGCTTAGGAGCAATCGAGGGATTAGATCTTTGGATAACCGTAGGTTGGACGTAGTTAGTACCTCCATTATCAGAGGGAAGTACCTGGTCCTTTGTCACCTTGGTTTCTCTTTCCATTTCCCTATGCAGAATCAATGGATCATCGCGAACAACACGAATTCTTGACATTTGCGATAAAGTAGGAAGTTTTTCAACTTTGTCCCAGAATTCGTTCTCGAGAGATTCCATGAGAATAGAAGAAGTTAGAATCAAATGGATAGAGGGTAAAGGAATAAAGAATCAAAAAGGGTAAGAGGGTAAAGATGAATATTTTTGGATTTTTGAAAAACATGCCATAATAACAAAGAATGAAAATATTTTTGGTGTTATCAACACTTCAGGAAAAGTGTTAATGAACTTTTTGATTTTTTAAAAACTGTTTACAAAAAGGAGGTATATGTGCAAGAATGGATCTGGAAATGCTTAAAACACGCTTACAGCCTCCCGGCAAAATTTGATCGGTGCAAAACCGTCAAGCTATCTCACGCAAGCTAGCCACTTGTGAATGACCAACTGTAAGAAACTCAAAACAGTTCACACA
The DNA here is from genome assembly GCA_910596185.1 of Chrysanthemum makinoi. Lineage (NCBI taxonomy): Eukaryota > Viridiplantae > Streptophyta > Magnoliopsida > Asterales > Asteraceae > Chrysanthemum > Chrysanthemum makinoi. The sequence continues at coordinate 46,954,788 of OU343216.1, read as the reverse complement.
CCAATGCAATTTAAGATCAGAGGAATATAGTGTATTCCTGGGTCGTTAAGTCCCACGAAGGATGAATTGGTGTTTAAACAACTTCAGATGATAGAATGATCACTAAGGATAGTGATCAGGAAGGTTTTGAATGGATAATTATACCTAAAGAAAAGATCTACAAATTAAAGCTACTTAAATGCAAATTAAAAGAAATTAAAAAAAATTAAAATCTATTAAATAAACGCTATCACTATTTTTAAAGTCGATGAACGTTTAAAACCTACAACTTAAAACTTACGTTTAAATAAAATATACGTAAGCGTCAAAATAAAACGTGAGTTTTAAAGAAATAAAAGGCCTATAAATATGAAAATGACATTTTAACAATCCTAATAATAAAATAAAATTATTAGAAAAATAAAATTATTTTTACAACTATTTATTTAATTATTATTAATTAAAAACTATTTATTAAATATTTAAAATGTACTAAAATACAAGAAAATACAAAATTAACCTAGAAAAATGAAATTATAACTTAGAAAAATCTAAAATATGATAAAACTTATTTTAAAACTGAAAATATATTTTTTAGACTTTTTATGTATTTATTATTAATTTAAAACTATTTAAAACTAATTAAAATGCTAAAAATAATATTTAAACTAAGAAAATTATGGAAAAATACTTTTTATTACTTTTATATTTATCTTAACCTAAGAAAATTGAAAAATTATTTTTTAAAGCTTTTTCTGATTTATTAGTATTAAAAGCTATTTAAAAGGATTAAAACTATTTAAAATAAAGAAAAATAGAAAACAGTGTAGGAAAAATCTGAAAAATTCAGGAAAATGTTAAAATATTATTCTAAGTCTAGGAAAAATATAAAAACATATGCTTATATGGAAGAAAAAGCTACTGCTGTGTCTGATCCTAAATAAGTTACTAAAATAAGCTATAAGCTACTGAGGAATGATCAAATGATTAGCGAGCTAAAGTTCACTAAAATAAGCCTAATGCAACTTATTAATACTACTCTAGACCACTAATGATGTATTAACTAAGAATGAGCTTATGAGATTAATAATACAAAACGATGGTGATCAAGGGGTACCTTTAAGCACTTGCACAAGCTAAGTAAATAAGCTAAAGGGAAAAACAGATGCTTGGACCTAAAGTAGACCTGGTAGGGTACACAAGAACCAAAACTCAGCTCCTAATGAGCTCACATGAGCTTTATGCAACCACTGCAATAAGTGAGAAGCACTCGGCATATTGACCCGTGGCGGGGGCATTTGACATCCTAAAGAGAAGCTTGTTTAAAGCTTTTAAGAAATTTGCAAAAATCTGATAAAATGATAAGAAGAAAGGGGACCAGTTGAACTTTTTAAAACAACAAATTGCACTGAATTTGGCTTAGAAATGAACCAATGAAAAATAACTCTCAGTTGGCTCAAAACAAGTTTTACAGCGTTTGACTTTTAAAGCAGTTGAGTATGGTTGACTTTTATGAAGTTTTGATTGATCTTAATGACTGTATATGTTATATTAAGATATACTAAGGTTGGATTAAGCTAGTTTAACAAGTTTTAAGCTGATTTGATGAGATTTGTAATCCTAAATCTTAACAGTGAACTGCACATTAAGATTAGAGACTAATTTTGACTTTTAACTAGATAATAACTGGTTTTAATGACTTAACTAAGCTATATGATACTAAAATTACACAGAACAGTAATAAGCAAAAACTCTAACACTCTCTAAGACAGTTAAATAAGCTGATCCAAACACCCTTGTAACAAGCTGTTTTAAAGCTTTAGACACTAAAATAAGTTTTTAAAGCAAGAAATCTTGTTATAACCTTATACTAACTGTAATGAAATAGAATTAAACTAAAATTAACAAACTTAAAACACTTATACTGAGGAATGCAAATTATTAGAAAGTGGCTTACAAATTAAATTCATACTCAGGAAAGAGTTCCAATGTCTGAGATCATGCCTATAGCTTACCACTAAGCTCTACACCAATAAGAATTCCATATATCACCAAGCTTCTGTCTTGATTCTCATTACCATAGATTTTTGATTTTATCACCATATTTCTTGAATTTTATGAATTTTTAAACTTTATAACTATGACTGATCTTATTGATTCTAATAGCTCTCAGAAGCTATAAAATGAGCTTATATAACCTTATAAATCTTTTACAACAACTGGAAACAACATTTAACTTGATCATGAGATTTCTTTAAACTTAAAATTTACATAAACTGAAAATGAGAAGTTAACTTGAAATTTATTATTGATGAAGGTTCACTTACTCTTAAAAACACTTAAATAAAAACTTGTAAGTTTAAACATACACAGGAAAACATGAAATTATTAAAACGACATAAAGCTAAACTACACTACTCTACTTGGTTTCTTCTCTCCTTCTTTCTTCACTTTATAATCATATTTTTGAGCTCATGCGACATCCTTGAGACTTTCCCACTTCAATCTAGCCATTCAATATCTCTAATTCATCATATACGTACATGTGGAAATTTGGCGGAAAAAGTGGATTAAGCGAGTTTATCCAATTAATGCATCTTGGACTTTGTTGGAGGTGGAGGGGGGTTGGTATACAAGTGGGGAGTGATGTGGAAAGGTGTTGGTGAGGTGGTAGCAGCAGGTGTCGGGGAAGGAGTGGACACAGGTGGGGGAGGTGAAGGAGATGAATAGTGGCGCAGGTTTTATTTTAAAACATGGGCCGGGTTAAGCTGGTTTTGGGCTTGGGGTATTTGGGCCACTTGGGTTAATAGGATTGGATTTGGAATAATAATAATACAAGGGTCCATTTGGTATATATTAAACACAAGGATCATTTGTGTAATTCTGCCATTCTTGATGGATGATCCATCAACATTCCAAACTTCTTTTAAGGGGCCAAACCTGCCAATAATATAAACACAAGGACCAAAAATATATAATTATTGTATTTTAAAACTTTAAGGACCTTAAATGTAATTTTGGATTTTTTAGGGACTTAAGTTGTAAATTTCCAAAAGTTTATCATAAGGACCAATATTGCCATTTATAAATAGTACAAGGTTTATTTTGATCAATTTCCAATTTTAAAACCTTAAGGACTATTTTTGACACTTTTGCAAAGTTGAGGGACCAAAGTTGTAATTTTGTGATTTTAAACTTCAAAGGATTATTTTGAACAACTTGTGAATCCCAAGGACCTAAAATGATATTTTACAAGTTTTTGAATTACCGGGGACTGATTTTGACAACTTTTGAAACTTGAGGGACTAAAGCGCCAATTATGCAAACTTGATACGTTTTCATCGATTTTGATGTTTTTGCATTTAAAACATATAAAACACTTGTTTGTGATATTTTTATCATTTTGAAGCATTTCTGAGTGTTTTCAGATGTTTTTGGCATTCTAACAGTATAAAAATGATGAGTATTTAGACACTCATCAGTCACTTAGATGAATGCCGTAGTCAACTAACGCTTGTTGCATCCATAGTGCTTGTTGGCATGCTTTTCCGGCGGAGACATATTCGGCTTCGGTTGTTGATATGGCCAATGTCGTTTGCTTCTTCGAAAACCAAGATGTTAAACAACATCCCATAAAGGTACATACACCACTTGTACTCTTTCGGTCAACATAATCACCTGCATGGTCAGAATCCGCATATACAATAGTTTCTACCCCCGTTCCCTTAGGATACCATAATCCCAATTGAGTCGTACCCTTAATGTATCTAAATATTCTTTTGACCGCTTCTAGATGTGATGTTTTAAGGTCTTCTTGAAACCTAGCACATAGGCAAACACTAAACATGATATCCAACTGACTAGCCGTAAGATAGAGAAGACTACCAATCATGCCATGGTATTTTGTGTTATCAACAGATTCACCGTCTTCATCTTTTGTTAGTTTAGTATCGGATGACATTGGTGTTCTTATGGGTTTTGACTCTTCTAAACCAAATTTCCTTAACATTTCTTTTATGTATTTGGATTGATTAAAGAAGATATCATATTCTACTTGTTTGATTTGTAGAACAAGAAAGAAACTTAGTTCTCCCATCATACTCATTTCAAACTCATCATGCATGATTTTTGAGAAATCATCACACATGTCTTGACAAGTCGATCCGAATATAATATCGTCCACGTATATTTGAACAATAATTATATGTGATTCATTTTTCTTAGTGAAAAGTGTATTATCAACTAACCCCATGGTGTTGTTGTTTTTGATTAAAAATGATTTGGGTCTATCATACCAAGCTTTTGGGGCTTGTTTAAGACCGTAAAGAGCTTTCTTTAATTTATACACGTGTTTAGGTTTTTCGAAATCGATAAAGCCCGGAGGTTGAGCTACATAGACTTCTTCATTAATAAATCCATTTAGAAAAGCACTTTTAACATCCATTTGAAAAAGCTTAAGATCATTAGCACAAGCATAAGCAAGAAGTATTCTTATAGACTCTAATCTAGCCACGGGAGCATAGGTCTCATCAAATTCTATGCCTTTTTGTTGATTATACCCTTGGGCAACGAGTCTAGCTTTGTTTCTAGACACTACACCGTTTGCATCTAACTTGTTTTTATATACCCATTTAGTTTCGATTATGGTTTGGTTATTAGGTGGAGGGACAAGTGTCCAAACATCGTTAGAAACAAATTGATTTAACTCTTCTTGCATAGCCATTACCCAACTTTTATCTTTTATGGCTTCTTGTTTAATTTTAGGTTCTATGGTTGAGACAAAACAAAATGAACTACTTTGGTTTTGGACTTGAGATCTTAAGGTTCTTTCATTTAACTTTCCTATGACCTTATCTACGGGGTGATCTTTGGACTCTTTAATATTGATGATTTCATTGTTTAATGGTTCATCTTCTTTTTTTATATTTTCCTTGATTTCTATGGCTTCACTTTCGATTATCTCGTCATCGACAAGAGGTTGGGTAGGTTTAGGTGGACTTTCATCAAATTTTATGTTTAGGTAATCTTTAGTGTTAAGTAGGAAACATTTTCTACCAAAGACTCTTAAATGTTCTAACGTAGACTTTTTGCCTCGAAGTAACTCATATGGATTTTTACCTAAGAATTGTCTAATTAAAACTCGGTTAAGTATGTAAGTTGATGTATCAACGGCATTGCACCAAAATTTATGAGGAATATATTGCTCATTAATCATGGTGCGACTCATTTCTTGTAGGGTTTTATTTTTCCTTTCAACTACCCCATTTGATTATGGAGTGCGAGGAGCCGAGAAATTGTGAGTAATACCATTAGCGTCAAAAAAACTCCAAATTGCACTTCGTTATCAAATTCCCTACCATGATCCGTTTTAATAGACACTATAGGACTTTCTAATTGCTTTGGATTTTCTTACTTAATATTTCAAAGTAATCGAACGTTTCACTTTTATTCTTTAAAAATTTAGTCCATGTGTACCTAGAGTAATCATCCACTATGACCAAGGTATAGTAGTTACCTCCATAACTTTGAATAGCGGATGGACCAAATAAATCCATGTGAAGTAGTTCTAGACACTTAGTAGCAGAGACCATATTTTTAGCTTTGTGACTAGCATGAACTTGCTTTCCAACATTACAAGCATCACAAAAGTGATGTTCGTATTTTAATTTTTGTAGATCTCTTACTAGTTCTTTGGATGCCATAAGGTCGAAGTATCATCCATAGAAATAAGACAAAGTTTGTCTTTAGGTTCATTACCAATTTTAATGACATAGACTCCATGTTTTTAATGCCTCTTCCTATAGTGATACCTTTTTTCAATATTTTACTATCGGTTTCACTAAAAAGTACGTTACACTTTTTATCACATATTTGTCTTATACTTAGAAGGTTGAAGTTTAGGTTTTCTACGTGACACACATCGTTAATGGTTAAAGATTTGTGAGAAATTGTACATTTACTGATGATTTTGCTCTTGCTATTACCAAATACCACATTCCCTCCATTGAAGGATTCGTATGTGGAAAACAAGTCTTTGTTACCGGTCATGTGCCTCGTGCACCCGCTATCCTTGATCCATTCATCCGGATCTAGGTCGACCTTTAAGCACACCTAAAAAAACAATTAACTCAAAAGTTTGGTCCCCATTTGTTGTTCATGGGTCCATTGGTGTTATACATTTCATTCATGTTAGGCATATATGAAAAAGGTGAGAATGCATTCCATGGTGTAAAGTTTTGAAAAGGAAAACCGTTTTGTACATCAATATTCCATCCCATTTGATGGTGATTACTTCTTGGATAAACATTATTAGGTCTCCTTATAAATTTGTTTGGTTTTGAAAACGATGGACCTTTGTTTCTCATAAAACTTTGATTTTGTTTTAGTGGAGGTGGTTGTCTAACAGTAACGTGGGTTGGTTTCTTCTTGTTAATGATAACAAAGTTTGTTCTAGATGAAGTAGCTACATTATTTCTCTTGTTTCAGCAGATGCAGACCCACGGATACGTTTTACACTAGATGATTCCTTTTCAAAGGGATCAGGATCCGTGACTCTGATATTTGTTTTTAGTTGCCTTAACGAATTGTGTTTCTTTATTCTTGCTAGTTGATGCATTAAGTTTCTAAAAACCTAAACCCTTTTGATTGTTTCCTGTTTTAACACTATCTAGTATTATATCTAGAGTATTAGTATTCATTCTAGCAATCTTGGAATCAAGATTATCAAATAGTGTTTGAAGTTAAACACAAAGCTCGCATTCTCACTTCTATCTTCCACTTTTCAAAGCGTTTTAATTTGCCTTTAACTCAATGACTTCCTTTTATAAGCGTTCATTTTTTGTTTTCAAAATCATATTTTTGTTAATTACTTTTAGACTAATTTTGCAAAGTTTATCATATTCACGATGCAATGATTCATCATCTAATGATGAGATACTATAAAAGAGAGATTCGGGGACATATCGTTTGAGTCATTTGCCATGAGACAAATTTCTTACGTTCTCCTCGCTAACATTCCCCATAAACCACTCACGGCCTTTTGTTCCGTCACGTTTGGGACACTCACAAATGAAGTGATTAGGGTCCCACATTTAAAACATCTTGGCGTTCATCCCACTTTCTTGTCGTCTTTTGCCTTCCGAAGCCCTTCTTGTTGTCATATGGTTGTTTGACATGTCTTCCTTTTCTTCTAAAGTACTTCTTGAAATCACTTACATGCCATGGCATATTCGTCATCACTTTCTGAAGAAGAGTTTTCTTCATCGCTTGACACCTTCTTGGCTTTTAAGGCAAGAGATTTATGCTTCTCTTTCTTTTCTCGGAGTCTTTAGTGAGGACAAGCTCATAGACCTTTGCCTATGAGTTCGTTAGGGTGAGGATTGATAAGTCTTTTGATTCTGGTGGTCGTGCCTTTGATCTCTACTTGGATGGAAGTGCCCTTAGATATCTGACATGATTATGACTAGAAAAGACTCATCAGTGCTTGTAATGATGTAATTATAGTATTAAAGTTACAATGAATTATCTATAATATCTTCATCCGATATTGAAAATTATTCATATTGTTGAACAAATAAATCTATTTTATTGTTTTTAACTTGTTGATTTCCTTGATGATTTACAACTAAAGAATTCCAAATTTCTTTAGAGGTTTTAGCATAGAAATTCTTTCGAATTCCTTTTGGGTAAAGCATTGTATAAAACCATTTTAGCTTCACTATTTTGAAGCTTTTTCTTTTGATAATCGGAGGATTAATCATGAGGTGTGTTTATTTGGTTCTTTGGTTTTATCATCTTTTGTAGTGGCTTCAAAGTCGCCTTCAAAAATGATGTACCAAAGATCAATATCTTTTGACTTCACATAAGTTTGAATCTATTTTCAATAAA
>OU343216.1:46935578-46946822 GCA_910596185.1 Chrysanthemum makinoi | reverse complement strand
TTAGTAACTTTCCGAATATAGTAACTTTCCGAATTAGCAAATTTCCCTTATATAATAACTTGAATACTTTAAGGTTAAATGACAATTAGTGGACTTAATGGTTTAACGTAACCAATATCATAGTTTAGGGTTTAATGTGTAAATCATTAGCTTAAGGTTTAAAATGTAGACTAATATAAATCTTTCACAATTAGGAGGACCTTATTTAACATATACCCGATTTCATTTAACCCCGAACCCATCACTCTACATTCGATAAATACTTAACACACCCACAAAACAATCGATAATAGCTTTACCCTCACCCCGAGACACCACAACACACGCTCGAACCCACATGCACATCTATACCTATTTGTACCCTTTTAAAATATTTGAACACAAGTCTTTTACTCCATGAATTTCCAACACCAACTTCATTCGACCAAGGACCCTTGCCCCAATACACACTGCCACTACCCACACACATATACCACTCATGAATAAAATCACCCAAGACCCATGCATGTAAAACTATTCTCGACCCCACCCTTTACTGCTTGTAGTTTCAACATGAATATATGAATGAGTTCATGCACAATCCCAACCCAACTTCATGCACTTACACGTACCCCACACATCCCACAAGTCTAACTTCTTATTCTGATTGAAAATAGTTTACGTATATAGGTACATCTAGGCATGCAAAATTTATAACTCTAGCATTTATGAACACACCAGGTCGTATGACTCCTACACACTAAACACATCACTCGACCTCCAACTTAACGAGACACACAACGCCAAGAATTTAAGCATAAATGTCCATTTTCTATTTGCCAGGTACAAGTTAAAACCACGATTATGTGTTCATCTACATCATTTTATGTGACAAGCTAAGATCATGATTTTATGTGATAAACCATTTACTTATTTGGCATATCATTGGGTGGTGTTTGATTGTATTAAAAGTCATGCGCATGGAAACAATTAAACAACCAGGTTCATGAAAGCATGAGACGAGACGAAGTTTATAACGGTTACCTTTGTGGTGTGAGACTAGGAGGAGGAGAGCAAGATCGAAACAAGCAAACCAAGACACCCCTTTGCTGCTCCAAGACCCACGACAGCAGCAGCACCACAAGGCTCACGACAAACAACAGCCCACAAATCCAAAATACCTACGATAACAGTCCTTACGAGCCTCGCACCACTCTCCTTTGAGCTGTTCTCTTGTCGACAGAAAATAGGATAGAGAGGAGATTATTTGTCATCACTTTTTGGTGAGGATGTTAGGGTTTTTCTTATGTTTTATTTTGGATAAAAATTATGGAGATATAAAGGGAGTTATAAGAAGATTTGCTTGGACCGAAATTCATGGGATTTAGGCGTTTTGAATTTGACGAAAAGGTAGGAAATAGCTGTGCTCTTGGACGTAATATAAGGAGTATCAAGACCTTTTATTCACTTTCCTTAACTTCTATTTTGAATATTTTAATTTGGTTTAATTATTTGTACTTTGTATTTTTTTTGTGTAGTGCATTGTTATATTGATATTAGACATAGGTGAGAGTCAATTATTATCTTGCGTAGACCATTTATTTCTTAATTAAGTTAGAACGTAGTTGACATAATATACGTATTTCGCAAATATTAATCTGAGGGTATAATGGTCTTTTCACAGGTTTTAATTTTTTTAGGGTTTTACAACTCTTCCCCTCTAAAAGAAAATTTTCGTCCTCGAAAATTGAACAAGACGAACGAACAACGTAAAAATCGATTTTATCGGATATTCAAACTCATACTTCTCATAAGTCAAATCAATAGTCAAATACTTATAACAGATAATTATATACTTATCAAGTAATGGCAGATAACAAATGAGACGCAGAAAACCAAACGACAGATTCTAACTTATTCAGATATCTAAGGGTGAAAACAATCATATGCATAGGCAGAACGAATTCTAACGGTCTCACTAGTTCCTGATAATCAAACTAAAAGGATCTAATGTTCCTCAAACACTTAACGAAATATCCAATGATCACAATAAGGGTACACGGAGACGTACACATTTAGAGCAAACATAGCAATCCATAGTTCACAAAAATCATAACAATTTCTTCCTTAACGCATGAACTTATACATAACCGACTGTATAAACCGCAAGCTCACCACACAAGCTAGCCATTTGTGAATTGCTAACCGTAAGAAGCTTAAAACTGCTTAAAACACAAATACAATGAAGTCCTGGAGAATATAATGAATTCCCGGGTCGTTAAGTCCCACGGAGACTCAATGGTGTGTAAACACTATTTCAGATGATAGAATGATCACTAAGGATAGTGATCAGTAAAGGTTTTGATGAATTATTACACTACTGATTGATTGGAATGAGATTGGAAACAGAATTGGAAACCACAACAATCGATAAAGAAACGTAAAACGTACGTTTAAAACTACGTGATAATGCATAAAATAAAAAGTGAAATCTAAGAAACAAAAGACCTAAAAATATTAAAATGACATTTTTGAAATCCTAAAAATAAAAGAAAATTATTAGAAAAAGAAAATTATTTTTATAACTATTTAATTAATTATTATTAATTAAAAACTATTTTAACTATTTAATAAATACTCTAAAATAGAAGAAAATACAAAATAAGGCTAGAAAAATAAAATTATGATTCAGAAAAATCTAAAATATTATAAAACTAATTTTAGAATTAAAAATATATTTTCACACTTTTTATCTAATTAATACTAATTAATTATTATTTAAAATACACTTAAATGCTAGAAAATAGAAAATAAACCTGGAAAAATAAAATTTTAACTTGGAAAAATCTAAAATATGATAAAACTAATTTTAAAATTGAAAAGATATTTTTTATGCTTTTTAATTATTTATTACTAATTATTTAAGACTTTTAACTATTAAAAATTCTAATAAATACTAAATAAACAGAGAAAATTATGAAACTTTTTCTAAAAATAACTTAAGGTGACAGAAAACTAAGAAAAATGTAAAAAACAAGATTTGCTTATTAATAAGATGAAAAGAAAAATCAAAAAGCTAAAACCTATTAAATAAACACTATCACTGATTTTAAATTGAAGTTTTTCTGGATTTTCTTTTTGAGAACTACTTAAATACTAAAAATATGAAACTTTTATGAAAACACAAATTTTACAAATCACAAATAAGCAGTTTTAGAAGCTTATTGGCCAACAGTTATGCTTATGAGCTTATGTGATGAATTAAAGCTCAAACAAAGTTATTAACTGGAAACAAAGATGAAATAAGCTATAAACAAGCTAGAACTACTCAAATGAAGCTAAAAGACAAAGATAAGCACCGATAAGCTAGAATAAGCGATAAGCACTTATCACTCTGTGTTAAAACAAAATGGGACAAAGTTTGAGCTTATTGTAGCCCTAGCAAACAAGTTCCAAAATGAAAAACCAAACTTGAGACTTCAAGATGGCTAGGTTAGCTACCCAAAGAACCAAAGATCAAAAGCTATGGACAACTATAGAGCTTTTGGTGAGCTTAAGATGATCAAATCAATGCTCGCTTGAGTGACTCAGTATCAACTGAGTATTGCAGAAATAAAACCACTAGCGACCCTAGTAAATAAGCTAGAAATTGAAAAAGAAGGCTTGAGACCTCAAGATGGTTAGGTTGGGTATCCAAAGAACCAAAGAACCAAAGATTTAAGCAACTAATAAGCTCTATGAGCTTATCGTTGGACTACCAACTACAAGCACGGGGCATGGTTTCAGAACAGGTACCAACAATAAGCCAATTAAAAAGCACTTTATAAGCTGAATAACAGAGAACTAGTATTTTTCTAATTTTGTTTAGCAACTGATCTTTAATATCCCAAGAGCTTTTAAGCTAAAACTTAATATTAAGCACACAGTGAAATCCCAAAGTTTATTCAAAATCGACCAAATGAGAATTTGACTTTTTGAGAAAAACTAAAAAGTTGACCAAGATGAACTTTGATTTGATCTTAAGCACTGAATGTGATGTATTAAGGTTTGTTAAGACTAAATTGAGCAACACTAACAACTTTCTAACACAAAATCATGATCATGGGACTTAAAATCCCAACAGTGGACAAGACGTGATATGATTAAAAGGATTTTTGACTTTTAATGAACAAACACCGGTTTTTGACTTGCTTGAGATATTAGATACTAAAGTGACAAAGAACAAGCAATAATACTGTCTTAAACAAACTCTAGCACAATCAAACAAGATAAACCAAACAACACTTATTATGACTGTTTTGAAGATTTTTCAAAGCAAACCACAAATTTAAACCATAAAACTGATTCAAGACCATGAAATCTCATATATTAGAACTGATGAAGCATGAAACAACAACATTAACAACATGAAACTCACTAATGAAAATTATGATGCTTTTACTGTCAAAATAAGATTTTTATAAACTACAAATTTAAAAGAACAACACACTGATTTTAATGATCAACTAGACTTAACTATAACTACTTAACACAGAAAACGTAAATTTAAGCTTATGAACAATTACAACAAGAAATGCCAAGATAATCAAAAGTGCTTACAAATGCTTGTCCAAGCGAAAACCAAGAACCAATGACCAAGACCAATCCTAATAGCTTTCCACAAAGCTTCTAACCCAAGGCCATCCATAATTCACCCTGCTCCAGCTGTGTACATCACTTCCATATGACTTTTGATTTTTTAACTATTTAATTTGTATTTTTGGTGATTTTTGACTTTTGCTACTAAACTGTATTTTATTGTTTCTAAAAGCTTGAAGAAGCTTTATAGGAGCTTATATGAGCTAACTCAGTCCATACAAACAACTAAAAACAACATTTGAAGCATATGAGATTTTCTAAGGAAAAATTGCATAAACTGAATTGGACTTTAAAACTTGTAATTGCTTATTAAAAGAGATTCACAATACACTGAAAAACTTAAACAGAATGCTTGAAAGCTTTAAAATACACTGAAACTTGAAAAATACTTAAAACGACATTAAGAAATTGAAATTACACTAGATGATGTTGATACATTGCTTCCCCTCCTCTTTATATACTTTTAAGACTCTCTCTTGACCTCTGAATCTTTCCCACCACTTCTGAGCCATTGGATCATTGAAACTCATCAAAACCGTCCACTTGGATTTTTGGCGCCAATATTGAGGGTTTGAGCATTAATTGGGTTGGTTTCAATCAATTAAAGATTTTTGTGTAAAGGTGGAGGGAATGGTGGGGGGTTGAAAAAGATGGGAAAACCATGACCGGTTTTGGATATCGGTTTGTGTGGGAGATGAACAAAGCCTGGTGGTTTTAGGCTTTTTGGAGTTTTTGACTTTTGTTGACCGTATATAATAACGGGTTATTGTTTTGGGCCAAAGGATTGGATTTGGGCTTGATATATTAAAAGGATCCGTTTGGTGTAGTTTATTAACCCAAGGACCAAATTTGCAAATCTGCCAAACATGAGGACTGAAAATGTAGCTTTTCCAAAGATATCATAAGGACCAAATTTGACAAACTTTGATAGTACAAGGACTACTTTTGTAATTTTTCAAAGTTTAAGGACCTTTCCTGCCATTTGACCAAAGAATCATTCAAGGACCAATTTTAACAACTTAGAATACTTCAGGGACCTTGAATGATAAAATTCCACATTTTTGAATTCCAAGGACTAGATTTGACAATTTTTAAAACTTGGGGGACTAAAACTGCCAATTTTGCAAACTTGATACATTTTTCATCTGATTTTGATATTTTTGCATTTAAAACACATAAAACACTTGTTTGTGATATTTTCATCATTTTAATGCATTTTTGAGTGTTTTCAGATGATTTTGCAGTTTAGATTGTACAAAAATGATGAGTATTTAGACACTCATCAATAACAGATGTCGGTGAGGATCTCACAAGGAGGTACAGAATTCCAATTGAACATGAGGATTGTCAAATAACGGATATAAGCCCTAGTCCATTCACGCACGTACCCAGGCATTTCCCAAGACGTCGTATGCCTTCAATAAGTTCAAATTATATGATCTCTAAGATATCACGCTGATCAGGCCATAATACTTGCATCATATAACAAGTCCTTATTGTCACCATATTCTCCCGGTCATGACAAATCACATAACCAATATCACACAAAAACATATCACATACAGATATCAAGTAACATACCAAGCGCACAGATTCACATACGCATGATAAACTACATCAAACAACTTACCATAGTAACCAAAGAAGGCCACCAACTTGCTCGAATCGGTTCCTCATGACTCATTACTGACGATCCAAAAGAAAAGCCGAGATATTAACAAAATGCCAAACGATAAAACTTCACGATTCAATACCGAGTTCCGAACAAATCAAGAAAAGCAATACCAATCGAATCACTAAAACGAATATCAAACCGCCAAAACACATGATGAACGGATCGGAGTAACACAAGTCGCGCCCAAATCATATGAAGTAGATGAACTCCTCAACCACTAGTTGAATTGTCTCTTCTTTGCTTTGGTTGACCCGTTCAGCCTCCTTCAAAGAAGATCCTCGATGTCTCCAAGCAGACGGCAGTCGGTGGGCTTCGCTTCATGAACCTCTCCAAAGAAGGGGGTTGCAGAACGCTAGGTTAGCACCATCTTCTTCGGCTCCACGGTAGTCTCCATCTAACGATCGACAAACGGATGTGCGAAGACAAAATAACAAAATTACGCGAAGAGGAAGGCCAAATCGCTGAAGACAAACGAATATCAAAGTTAAATCAATGACTATCAAACGAATCGGAGAAGATCGTAACGGACGGAAGCCTAATACACCAAGTCACGTGTCAATCCTAAGGTTAACAAGATCGAAAACTGGCTCGATACCATAATTGTAACACCCCAACCCGAAAGGGTAGAAGTGTCACATTCTCGTGTCATATCGTAACATACAAATAAAATTCTTCAAGCGGAAATCTTAAAGAATAACGTACCAAGTCATTTAAACAAAAGATTTACAAGGAAAAATTACAAAATCCAATTGTCTAAAATAAACCAAAATTCCAAAACCATAGCCCGCCAAAATAAGTCCAACTAGAACGGTAACTGGTTGGTCCACCATAATCCAACTCTCACCCATCTTAATCTAAAACCCTGCCGCAGGAAAGAAATGCGGCCGAGCTTAAAAAGCCCGCAGATATAACAAAACAAAAGCTAAATAAAATCTGAAATGCAAAATGAAAGAAAGGAAACAGATAACAAAGTTGCAAATGAATGAGAACAATGAGTCAATGAGGATCCTGCAGAACACAATTATACGATATCCAATACAACGATAACAAGGAGAACGAAACAAAGCAAAGCATCGCACGACATATAAACAAGCACATACAAAACCACATACAAGAACTGAAACATAAGCAAGCATAGCAGGCGTAGCATCCACACAACATATATGTCATACAATCAATTCAGAAATCGAAGGCATACAAGCCAAACAGATATCTACGAAAGCCGGAAGCAATTAATTAATAAGTGAGCATAGCACCACACAGGTCAAAACCCTTAGTTGAAAACATAACCGTATCATAACAATGAGTACTAACGGCAGCCAACACATGGCAGTCACACGTAATAAGTAGGAATACAATATAAACGATATAATTAAATGAATTAAAGACATATCAGGCAACTAAACAAATTAACAAGCCAGATGTCACAAGATGACCCATTTACCCAATCAAACCGTAGCATAGGCATAAATGTAAACATGACAGGTCAACAATAAACAGATGAGAATACAACGGAATAATCATAGTCCACGAGATACCCAACAAAGCACACATAATAAACTGACAAAACTATCGATTACACCTTAGTATGGTCACCGGACAATTCAGAGTCACATAACAGGAGATCACATATCATCATATGAAGATATAACTCGATAACCGCATAGTAATCACATCATAGCCGGATAATCAGTAGTCACATAAAACATGAATAGCATAATCAAATTCAATAAGCATATAATAACCCCAGACGTGAATGGAACGATATTCAAGTAACGAAATGAGAGTGTTGCATCAAAGCAATGGAATATATATATATCTTGGTAGTAGAGTGAGTCATATAAAGGTACTGAGTAATGAAGAATTAACGTAGCATATGCCGGGAATACAAAAGGTACAATATAGCATATCAAAGGTGTAGGGTTGTCAAATCTACCACGAGCCTGGAACATATCATATCATATCATATCATAAGTAACCATTGTATTCGGAGGTGACCCTAATACCATATATCATAGGAGGGGAGACCTCAAGAACAAATGGAGTAGCTACCCGGAATGTGAAGACGCTGATTCCACATCATTCACCATATATATCTCCAAACGATCAAATCCTCAAAACATATCATATCTAGCCCCCGCCAAATCATATACATATAGTGAGCTCATAATCATATCATATCATAATAGGGACGGGTGTGTATCATCACTCGTACACCTGGAGTCATGCCATTGGTGCATCAATGACACGGCAGTTACCTTCCTCGACTAGGAACACATATTCTCGGGTATAAACTGACGGGTCAAAGCATACTCATATCATATCATAAGGGTTCATACCAAAGTTCATATCAAGGTTCATATCAAAGTTCATATCAAAGTTTCATATCAAAGTTCATATCAAAGGTTCATAATCAGATGGTTCATAATCATAAGGTTCATAATCAGAAGTTAATAATCATAACAAACTATCATAGCGAACGAATCATATCAAAGGATTATGTCTGAATCATATCAAAAGGATCATAGCATAAGGAAATCATAGCAAAGGAATATCATGAATGAAGTAAAGTCAAGGATTGAAAAGTCAGGAGAAATCCCTACTGAAAAGGGATAGAATATCTGTACCTCGTTACGCAGCAAAGTAAACACAACAGATGTAACAAAAGACAACGAAAGATCGCTCCTTCCTTGAGGAATCTACATAAGTGAAAGAACGTACATTTATCAGGCGGGGTTCAAGTATTTTATTTCAGATTAAGTCCTTTTTATTAAAGCCTTTCCATTTTTTTAGTAACTTTCCGAATATAGTAACTTTCCGAATTAGCAAATTTCCCTATATAAATAACTTGAATACTTTAAGGTTAAATGACAATTAGTGGACTTAATGGTTTAACGTAACCAATATCATAGTTTAGGGTTTAATGTGTAAATCATTAGCTTAAGGTTTAAAATGTAGACTAATATAAATCTTTCACAATTAGGAGGACCTTATTTAACATATACCCGATTTCATTTAACCCCGAACCCATCACTCTACATTCGATAAATACTTAACACACCCACAAAACAATCGATAATAGCTTTACCCTCACCCCGAGACACCACAACACACGCTCGAACCCACATGCACATCTATACCTATTTGTACCCTTTTAAAATATTTGAACACAAGTCTTTTACTCCATGAATTTCCAACACCAACTTCATTCGACCAAGGACCCTTGCCCCAATACACACTGCCACTACCCACACACATATACCACTCATGAATAAAATCACCCAAGACCCATGCATGTAAAACTATTCTCGACCCCACCCTTTACTGCTTGTAGTTTCAACATGAATATATGAATGAGTTCATGCACAATCCCAACCCAACTTCATGCACTTACACGTACCCCACACATCCCACAAGTCTAACTTCTTATTCTGATTGAAAATAGTTTACGTATATAGGTACATCTAGGCATGCAAAATTTATAACTCTAGCATTTATGAACACACCAGGTCGTATGACTCCTACACACTAAACACATCACTCGACCTCCAACTTAACGAGACACACAACGCCAAGAATTTAAGCATAAATGTCCATTTTCTATTTGCCAGGTACAAGTTAAAACCACGATTATGTGTTCATCTACATCATTTTATGTGACAAGCTAAGATCATGATTTTATGTGATAAACCATTTACTTATTTGGCATATCATTGGGTGGTGTTTGATTGTATTAAAAGTCATGCGCATGGAAACAATTAAACAACCAGGTTCATGAAAGCATGAGACGAGACGAAGTTTATAACGGTTACCTTTGTGGTGTGAGACTAGGAGGAAGAAGAGCAAGATCGAAACAAGCAAACCAAGACACCCCTTTGCTGCTCCAAGACCCACGACAGCAGCAGCACCACAAGGCTCACGACAAACAACAGCCCACAAATCCAAAATACCTACGATAACAGTCCTTACGAGCCTCGCACCACTCTCCTTTGAGCTGTTCTCTTGTCGACAGAAAATGGGATAGAGAGGAGATTATTTGTCATCACTTTTTGGTGAGGATGTTAGGGTTTTTCTTATGTTTTATTTTGGATAAAAATTATGGAGATATAAAGGGAGTTATAAGAAGATTTGCTTGGACCGAAATTCATGGGATTTAGGCGTTTTGAATTTGACGAAAAGGTAGGAAATAGCTGTGCTCTTGGACGTAATATAAGGAGTATCAAGACCTTTTATTCACTTTCCTTAACTTCTATTTTGAATATTTTAATTTGGTTTAATTATTTGTACTCTGTATTTTTTTTTTGTAGTGCATTGTTATATTGATATTAGACATAGGTGAGAGTCAATTATTATCTTGCGTAGACCATTTATTTCTTAATTAAGTTAGAACGTAGTTGACATAATATACGTATTTCGCAAATATTAATCTGAGGGTATAATGGTCTTTTCACAGGTTTTAATTTTTTTAGGGTTTTACATAATGTTTGTGCGATTTGCCTCCACCAACAATTGGATGCTCATTCTATTTTAAAACCACAATCGTCTTAATAGTCAATAAGGTTATCACATATGCATAACATTTCCACCAACTAATACAAGTCTTAGATGATCAATACATCTTTATCATTAAGGTGTCAAACAAAAAATGATTGAAGATGTACTATTACATATTTAACTATGTTTCAAAAATCAATAATCATATAGTCCTTTAGAGTAAAAATCTGTATTTTTTTACGTTTAATCATCTTACCTGTCACAATTCGCAATTTTTGGTCATTTCTCAAACTCAACATTCATCATATTAGCTCATGCATAGTTTTGCATTTCACATTAAACGCATAATTTCTTATTAAATAAACGCTATCGCGTAATTAATTATTTTGAACATTTGATCCGTTACTTCCGAAAATTATCCGATATATTTTTATACCATATTAAGTTTATAAAATATT
>OU343216.1:46793196-46935478 GCA_910596185.1 Chrysanthemum makinoi | reverse complement strand
GATCAAGAAAACTTATGTTTAGCTCGATGATACGCTTACACAACGTGTTCGGGGTCCAAGGAACTTCCTTTTCGTCGAGCAAGTTTTTCAACACCCTAGGCAGTGAACCTAATCGTTGTAGTGTAGTATTAGGCTAAGACACGGGAATTGATATTGTTCTCTAGGGGAATAGGAATGCTAGTGAGAAGTTACTACGCTAAGGTTGGGGTTGAGGAAGATTATTTTTTATCTTTTTATGTTTTTTATGAAATGGAAAGGTACGAATCTCGGGGTTTGAATTTGGGGGGTTGGTATTTCTACCGATTAGTTCTACTTATCTAATTATCTAAGCTAAGGTGTATGTAGTCTATGTCTATTGTTGTGTGCTCAGTATGATAGTTAAAAATGTATTTCCTTAGGCTTTATTACTCCCTAGTTATCTCCTATTGATGGTTGAATTGTCATATCCTTATTCTTAATCGCGTTGTGTTTCTAAGGTCGTAGGGTATGCGTTTATCCCTAACTCTTTGAAGCTACCAAAGGTTAATGACTACAAAATCTCTAGGATTTATAAACTTTAACTCTAAGGTATTCTTTGGATGTATAGCTTACAATTACTCTAGGTGATTATAAACTAAGGTTCAACAAAGATTAATCAAGCATTATTAGCACAACGAATGACCTATCGCAATACTAGGTCAATCACAATTAAGATAAGAGACAACCAATCAATATTCAATAACTAAGTTTCATATTACCTAAGCAAACACACAATTAAATTAGCCGGACATGGGGAACATGCAAGCATACACACAATCAATTGAAGACATAACTGAATTAATGAAGTAAAACACTTATCTTGATGTAAGATAGGGTATGGAACCCTAAAATACTGTACAAGAAAACCTTGGTTCGGTTTAGGTTTTTACTCCAAAAGACTACCCTCTGAAAACTGAAAATTTCGGATTCTATATATAAGATTATAAATGCGACGGCGTCACCCTTTAATTTGTGACGCTGTCGGGTCACCGTTATTAGGGTTTCGTCTTGGACACGTTAGTATTGCGACAGCGTCACCTTATGCTTGTGACGCCGTCCTCTTCAGTCTCTGACGTCGTCTGGATCAAATCTAGGCCGTCAGAGCTACGACGCCCTACTCTTTTAAAACCTGAAGCCGTCACTTGTAAATAAGCAATTTGGCTACTGAGTCGTCACAAAATTTGTCCGACGGCGTCTCTAGTAGAACCTGACGCCGTCACTTGTAGAACCTGACGCCGTCCCCTTTAGTTCCAGCAGCCTGAGTGTCTCGATTCTTGACTTTGGCCATTTTCTTCGTATATTCGCGCCTTTTCGTCCGAATAAGTGTCATTCCAGCATTTTGCCTTCAAGATACCTAAAAAGTGAAAAGGAATGATATTAAGTAATAACGGATACAAAAGTGATCAAATAAGGGCTTAAACGACCTCTCAAAAAGGTACATTTTAAAACCTTATCAAATATCCCTACACTTGGTATTTTCTTGTCCTCAAGCAAATGTGCTTTTAGCCAATTAATTTATAAGTTATGGGTCATGAAGCATTAGTTTAGAACGATCCACAACACATATAAGCCCCGCAAAAGTCATAACAAGCACGGAAATTACATACTAGCACCTCACATAGGGTGTTTAGATACTCACATCTCTCGGGTGTATATGAAATATAACAAGTTGGAAATTGAAGATAAACACTCATTAACCGGTCCTAGTACATAGATTACCATAGGCTTGAGACTATATCAAACCTCCATCGCTTTGGCGTAAGCATCTAGGAAAGACTATCCAAGAGTTCTTTTTAAGGGTTGTAATGATAGGCTTACGGTAGGGAAACAAAGGGTTTGGTGGGATAGGCGATTTAGTGGTGGCAAGTCAAAAATCTTTATGTTACAAGCATGCGAAGAATGGCGTTCCAAGACTCGACACTCTAAACTCTAGATAACTGAAACAAACAAACATAAATTTAAAGATAGATGTAGGATGGTAGCCCGTATGTTTTTTTTTTTTTTTTTTTTTTTTTTCAACACTCTTTTTTTCAATTTTTTTTCATACACTTTTACTCTACCATCCTCTACGATAACATCAAAATGATAGGGATTTATAGGCACATCCCTACACTTGAGTTTTTATTACTCTAACACTAATTTGACCCGAATTGAAAAGATCAAAACACTTGGAGTACATTCTTACGCAAATAAAGGGAATTTGAATTTAACATTCCCTTCCCGTCATTTCATAAAATTTAACTTTTCCCATGAGTCCCAATCGTCCCAAAACTATGTACAAAGGATATGACTCGACTTAGCAACTTATGCAAGCAACAAGATAATTGAACTAAGGGTTTAGCGTGATAACAATAATGCACTAAAAAGTGAGTGCATACAAGGTAGGCTAAGGCGATTTGGGTGTACATTTGGGGGTGGATTGTAAACAATGCTCTTCATTGATATTCCGGAAAACCGAAACATCACGAGAACCGCGAAAAGGATAGGATCTGAGGGGTTAACTAGGGGTATCGTGTACTAAAGGTAAGTACAACGCAAGGGTGTGGGGGAATTACTCAACCGATGTGGAAGAAGTAATTATATTACGGGTATCAAACAAAGGTTATCCTAATGCCTCTTATCATTTAGTTATTCCTAACTACACAAGTGTAGTCTTACTAGCGATCTCGGGATGCATCACAAAACAAGTTCTAGAATCTATTATACTACCGGTTCACACTCTAAGCATTAAAGATGAATGCTTTAATTCCTACAAATCTAAGGGTGATCATCACATTTTGGGTGGAATTTAAGTGGTAAAGGGTTTTGTGCTAGTCATATAATTTCCTATCCATAAGACGCTTTATTAAGACTAATGGCCCACTCCTATATGTCATGAAAAATTTTAAATTTGGTGCCAAAATTACTCTAACCGATATTTCTCATGGTTTATTACACAAATGCAATTGGTCAAAGCAAATAATCAAGGATAAGCATAGTTTCAAAGTTACCGTTTTATTTTCCCTCCTTACACTTAAACTGAACATTGTCCCCAATGTTCCCCGAAAG
The DNA here is from genome assembly GCA_910596185.1 of Chrysanthemum makinoi. Lineage (NCBI taxonomy): Eukaryota > Viridiplantae > Streptophyta > Magnoliopsida > Asterales > Asteraceae > Chrysanthemum > Chrysanthemum makinoi. The sequence continues at coordinate 46,932,412 of OU343216.1, read as the reverse complement.
TATCAAAGTTATGATAATGGTAGGTAATTAAAAACGAAAGAAACTAGTACTCCCCTGATTAGCTCGGTAGGATCCGTGTAAAGTGGTGGTTACATCTTTCTTCAAGAAGAATGTTTGCGTGAAAAGCTCATTCTCATCTTATGTATTTTCTTCTTGGTAAATTAAACCTGCACACTTGAAGAAAACAAACGAAACCTTCGCGTAAAATCGGTGGTAACAATATATATAAGACTCTACTAAACTAGGAAATAATGCTTGTGGAATGGATGTTTACAGATTTTCTAGAAAATTAAGACCTGGAAAATTCCAAAAATTTATAAGTAGCTCAGAAAATGAGAAAAAGTAATCAGTTGTTTCTGCTCCTTCCTGACGCCGTCAGGTTATCATGACAGAAACTGGTCTGCGATTTTCTGGAAAAAATTCTGGAACATTTTTATCTTTAGAATCTGGAAAAATTTCCTGCAAAACATCCATTATGACTCGATACAAGCATTTGACTTGACATAACACACATGTATATCTTTTAATTAATTGTAATTCTCATGTTTACTTTTCTTTTGAAAACGTGTGTAATCCTCCCTACACTTATCCCTTATGTAAAATACCTTTATATGTAATTAAGACGAGGTTAAAGACAAAATAAAGCATTTTTACAAATTTAAACATGAGAATAAACAATAAATAAAAGATACACGACACACAAACAAGCAAACAATTAAGCATGAGTTGCCTCCCACGAAGCGCTTTTCTTTATTTATGAGTCTTGTAGCTAGACTCGAAGTCGTGCCCCTACGCGATCTCGTTTTGCATTCTCAATGAGAATTCTATCATGTTGACAAAATTTTCATTGACTCTATACCTAGGCCCTAGGGTCAAGCAATCCTTATAATAAAGCCTCTTTTTTTCCCACATGAATTTTAAACCTTTTTCAACATCGTCCTTGCTTTTGTCCTCAAAAGCTCTAATGTTATCTCGTTCAAAAAGGGATAGATGGCCATATTCATTCGTCTTCTAAGGCATCCTATAAGTGATCTCATCGTTTCATTCCTTAAACCTAACCGTTCCATCATACTTGTTATGGCTCATTTAAGATGTTTCAACAAACGGTTTTCCTTGCACTACTTGGGATAAGCTATAGTCAATGACACATCCAATGTCTTCTAGGACTACAAAATCAACTAGGTAGGTGAAATTTCCTATAAAGACGTGTACATCCTTGACCCTTCCCACAAAGTTACAAACACCACCAGGATACTTAGGGTCTCTCCTAATCTTAAGTCGCTCATTGATAATGTCATTGTAAACAGCTGATGACATCACATTAATGGGAGATTCCGTATCTATGTAAGCATGCTCGACATTCCTATATCCGATCATACAAGGAATTTTAAGGTTCCAAGGATTTCCTCTCCTAATCTTTGGACATATCCTAATGATGGGTGATCGGGGGTTATCGATTATGTATTGATGGTAAGCAACCTCTTCCTTAGTGGGGTAAAGATTGAAATAAGCACTATCCTCCTCATTCACTAAGCCATTTTTCGAATTATTGTTGATCATGGAGCCTACTACAGAGGCGCTGACTACTTTCTCAACAGCTTCCCTAATTGTGCTATCAAATACCTTTTGCAAATCTTAAAGGTCGGTGTTTCTACTCACATAACGGCTTCGGCGGCTGTGTTGGTCATTGGTTTGGGTTTTGAGTGAAAGTGATTTATTTGGTGGTGGGTTGTTGAGTGGTGGTTGGTTATCACCTTCCATGATGAAAAGTGATGGGATTACGAACAAAGGTCATGAAGAAGGGGGTAGACTATGAGGAAGCTAAAAATGGGGAAAAAACTTACTTGATAGGAATCAAGTAAGGAAACCTAAACGAGGTGGACTCCTAACTAGCTATTCTATTCCCCGGCAGCGGCGCCAAAAACTTGATACGCTTACACAGCGCGTTCGGGGTCAAAGGAACTTCCTTTTCGTCGAGCAAGTTTTTCAACACCCTAGGCAGTGAACCTAATCGTTTTAGTGTAGTATTAAGGTAAGCCACGGGAATTGCTGTTTGTTTATTATATTTTATGTCAACGAAAGTACTCCCTTTGTCTAATAGCATTGTCAGGCCTTATTTTGTCTAATAGCATTGTTATAGACATCTGCATATACGTATCACAGAATTTTAACATTAGCATGAAAGACTGAAACTTATTTACAGTGATAAAATAACCAAAAAGAACGATATCACAAGCATATACTCTAAGGTTGGGGTTGAGGAAGATTATTTTATTTATCTTTTTATGTTTTTTATGAAATGGAAAGGTACGAATCTCGGGGTTTGAATTTGGGGGTTGGTATTTCTACGATTGCTTCTACTTATCTAATTATCTAAGCTAAGGTGTATGTAGTCTATGTCTATTGTTGTGTGCTCGTATGATAGTTAAAAATGTATTTGCTTAGGTTTCCCTAGTTATCTCCTGTTGATGGTTGAATTGTCACATCCTTATTTTTAATCGCGTTGTGTTTCTAAGGTCGTAGGGTATGCGTTTATCCCTAACTCTTTGAAGCTACCGAAGGTTAATGACTACAAAATCTCTAGGATTTATAAACCCTAGCCTACCCTGTAGTCTTTATTTGTGATTGGGAAGTCATCATTTGCCTAAGTTCAAGGTTCAAGTGGAAAGGTTCGGGAATCACGCTTTCGTCGACGACATATTCTTAAAGATCATTGAAGACCCCCCGAATTTCCATTGTTCATCTCAAGTGGGGGGATGTTATGTTTAGATGTTATGTTTATGTTGAAAAAAAAGCCTAAAAGCCCAAAAGCCCAAAAGTTATGGTAAAAAGTATTATGCATGTCCTTTATCAAAGGTAAATAATTATACGTTTGCTTATTTTCGTAAATATATCAATAACTTTTTTGTTAAGAATACATTTCTTATAATTGTTTCACCATGTAACAGCTAGGGACAGAAGACTATGGGTGTCCATACTTTATGTGGAAGGATGTATTTCAACAAAAGTACTTTAGTCAAGTCTCTTCTTCAACGCAGTGCTCAAACTGCGAAACTAAAGATAACACGATCAACATGCTTGAAACAAGAAACCAGATGTTATTGTCTCAAAATAATATGTTGAAGGCAAGAATAAAGACGTCGGAGGCATCGCTGGAATTGGCAAGAAATCCCGTTGATCATGCATGTCAGTCGAGTACTCTATGACCTTATAGATGACATTAATAATTTTCATGTGGAGTAGATTTCGTTGTAGTAGTAGTAGCATTTGTTGTTGTACTTGTTTAATATTTTAAGATTTAATGTTATTGTTTAATTAAATGGAAACAAATACACAATTAAAAAAACATAACGTAAAAAACTACACAAATATATTTTACACAAATAAATATACACACATTTAAAAACACTACACAAATAAATATAATCTACATATAAAAACACTACACAAATAAATAAACTATACATATTCAAACACTACACAAATTAAATATATTACACAAATTAAACACTACACAATTAAATACAAAAAAAAAGTACAAAGTACGGTACCTACTCTGTGGAAACGTAGAGGGGGGTGAATACGTTACCGTTTAAAAACTTTAGATCTTTAGTATCAAATCGCTTATGAAGCTTGTTATAATATGAAAGTTCCAATTATTGTTTGTGACTAATGTAAAGCATAGTAAACCATGTTGTCACACAAGCATTAACATCAAACCACATCACAAGCAATAGTATAGTGCAACTATAAAAGTAAAGAGATAAAGAAAGGAAAGTGCAAACCGAACACGATGATTTATAGTGGTTCGGTCACGGATCTCCTTTCCGCCCTACTCCACTCCCCGAGTACCCAACTCGAGTGTTACTTCACTAAATCAACAAGCTCCCTTCTCGGCGGAGAAAACCTTACAATCGTCCGCTTATACTTTTTCCGGTAAAAAGCTAAATACCGGGTTCTAGTTCGAGGTAGAACCAACCTAACGTCCCCTATACAATATTTCCGACACTAAGCTAGATGTCGAGTTCTTTTACAAGGGTACAACCACTCCCAATATGTTTTATGGCCCAACATAACAAACCTTGTGTTTGGTGAAAGTGTTGTTATGATGCAATGATATTTACACTAATGATCCATGACACAAATGTCTAATGGATATGAATAACTACTTCTAAATGATCTTCCATTGATAGGAAGTCTTCATGATGAAGATCACAAGTTCCCTAAACTTGTTGTGATAGATCTTCACTTGTGGTGAGTGGGAATGGCTAGATCTCCAAGCTTTCCTTGGTTGATCAAAGAGTATGCTTACAACAAAGATGAATGTTAGAAGCATTATGATCATGTGATGGTGAGGGTGATTAATGTATGTTTCTACATTGTTATCTGCAGATCTAAATGATGCAAGAAGGGTAGAGAGAAAGTGTGTTGAAGGGATGATTAAACAACTTGGTTTGGCTTGCTATTTATAGCCAAATGGACAGGAGCGTCCACGGACCACGGAACCCTCAAAAGGGTTCCGCCCGTGTACCATTTTGGTACCGTGGTCCTGGATGTCGACAAAATTACCAAAATCTTACCAAAGTCAACCAAATCCATCCAAGATTGTTTAAGCTATGTAGAGTCCAAATCTAAACAAAATATTCTATGAAATCTTCTAAAGATTACAAAGATGATGCATGCCATGATGTAATATGTATTTCCATTTTAGATTAAAAAGTTTATCAAAGTAAACTTGTAAAATGTATTATGTAACTAGTTAATAAAATGTCTAGTTACCTTTTGAAATACTTGTGAATGCAAAATGTAAAATGAGGTTCGAAATAGAATGGTTAACCTATTAAAATACTTAGTGACTCTAAACGTATTTTAAACATTCTAAATGATTTGTTAATGGGTTTGATCATAATGCCACATAACAAACATGTACGAACCTGTGTTGTAACATACGAGGACTTGAGACATCGAGAGGAGTTGAATGTATGTTGAGACAAAGTGTGATTACAAGTAACTTGTACATTTTACGTTATGTATTACAAGTTACATGTTTGTCATCAATCAAAACAAACGAGACTGTATAGATTAAATATCGTAATATTTGCACTAACAATCTCCCCCTTTTTGATGATGACAAAGATATGTAAACGTAATAGAAAGTAAAATGTAAAAGGTTACTTGTATCCTTACTACCTTTACATTACCTTCTCCGTTTACACTCTTCTCCCCTTTTGTCGAAACAAAAAGAGCGTGTCCTTGGAGTTTAACTTCATTTCTCCCCAAAAAGGCGAGCTTGCATCATCCCTAGTGAAGTTAAATCGTCTACTTCAATCCGTCCCTTGTTTGGTAGCGGATCCATGAATCAAATAAAGATGCTTAACCTACATCAAGGTTAGTTTTATGCAACAAAAATTATGAGAAATATATGAAAAGAAAAAGGCATAGCAATGTTAGCCTATTTTTTTTTTATCGAAGCACAAATGCTTGTTGAAAAGTGAGAATGATGCTAAATGCGTGAATGCTCCCCCTTGACGGTTGCTCCCCCTTGTTTGAGGCGTCAGGGTATGATTAAAAACCTAAAAAACAAATATTAGTGCAAAACTATATTCGTCATTGGACGAGTAAGTGATATACAACAAAGTGTGTATAAGATGCATTCAAGTAATTCTGACGGAAGCTCCCCTTGCTCTAGGTTGTCAAGATGAACCTTCAAAATAAATATTAGTATAATAGAAGCTTTGTCTTTAGACAAATATGTCATATACAACCAAGTGTATAGACGATGCAATATGAGTGCTTAAAGGATATTCCTCCTTGTTCTAGGGTGTCAAGAAGCACCTAAAATAAGAAAAATAATTGATGCAAACTTCATCCTTAGATGAGTAAGTTATATACAATCGAGTGTATATGATGATGAACCTACAATGAAAACATTAGTGCAATATATTTCATCTTTTTCACAAAGAAAAATAAGATGTATATATGTGATAAATGATATAATCAAAGATCTCATGAAGTGTAGTCTCCTAATTACAATCATAAGAAAAGTGAGAATATAATATGATAAAAACCTACAAAATAGTTCCTAGAAAGAAGATATGAAGTCTCCCACCGGGTGTGCCACTAGTGGTGCTAGTGTTGGTGTCGGTTTACTAGTAGGATTCATGTGGTGATGGTAGATGAATCGAGATTTATAAAAGTAAGTTTTCGCTAATCCATGGTGGTGATGATTAGTGAAAGTGGTGATAGAAGGTGGTGGTGATTAGGTAGGAAGCTATTAAGGAGTTAGAAACTCATATATATAGCAAATATAAAAAATATAGACTCATGCAATCCTTTCGTCATGTCAAGTGACCAAAGCTAAGAAAATATGGACTTTGCATTTCAATGATGCGTAAGAGTTATGATTTGAATGATTTATTGATGCTAACAACCTATTGTTTTGAGCAAGTTCTCATATGCTTCAACCCAAGAGTAATCAATAATGCGTTCTATCTAATAATATATAAAAGTGATAACATGAAGATAAATCCGTTCATTGATTGACACGAATTATAAAAATGACCTATTCTAGGTGACAATGGGAAATGTAGTATTAGCATGGTTTTGACCGACATGGATGATTATCACTTTGAAAAGAAGTGAAGACAATATGGAAAATACTAATGATAATAATGGGTACCTATATGAGGATGAGAATGACATCATATAAGTGAGAGTTGGATGGACCAACGTGTTGGAAATGGCTGTTTTTATTAATATATCGTTTGCACTGACAATGACATGCATGATATATGTCAAGCGAGAAAATGATAAGATCCTATGATGGTGTTCTAGATAGTGAAGTTGTAAGGTGCTAGTTTAAGGAAAATCCTAGATTCGTTGATTGTGATATAAGGTTAAAAAGGTTGAACTAGTTGTGGTTTCGTGAACCGGTTTTAGCTAAGTGGTGTTTGCCTATGTGTTGGTATTTTAGAGTCTAAGAGACATAAAATTTGACAAAAGACAATTATGTGAATGGATTTCTCTCCTCCTTAATTGGTGGACATCCAACATAATGTTTAATATATCAAATAAGGAATGACAACAAAGTGTTTAGGAGATTATTCGGGTTAACGAAAGAGATGAGCTTTGTGATGTTTTTCTGGATGATGGTTAGCATACAATGAACTTCATCCTTAAAGTCACGTACCTCTTCTCGATTAATACGAAATGATCGTATGATGAGGCATGTGGTTTCCTAACAGGAAGTGAAGAGGATTAGAGTATTGTTATAACTAAATAATGATGGAGGTGATTTTTGAAAAGCGGAAGCAAAAATGAGATTTGGAAGGAGGTCGGTTGAAAGACAAAAAATGCAAAGCCAACCCTCTAGAACTTAATTCTATATGCTTTTAAACTATATGCAAGTGTAGGGGTCCCATAAAGCATAGTACTAATCTACGTAGCAATAAAGGGGATTATGCAAAATGAGCATATAAAGGTTAGAACCAAGTGAGATAACAAATAATTTGTTATCAACCTACAAAACAAATTTGTTAGTGACAAAAGATGTTAACATGATAGAAATCAAATGATAACATATTATATAAGCAAAAACAACACATTGCACTTAGTAGACAAGAAATCACCACACAAGATAGCATCAAAACAATCATATTATGCAAGAATACAACTTTATTCAAGACATTTCATTTTGAAATTGTTTTGTCGTTAGACTTAGACGCTTAAGCATACTTCGATTTACAATAATCTATGTGATTAATTTGTAAGATAAAAAGGCTTCTAAAAGTTTGTCATACCAAAAGCACTTTGACAGATTATATGTGCACACGTAGCAAACAAATAATGTGACAAGAAGCAAAAGAAACAAGATGAAAAAATCATGCAAGCCATGTTTAAGACATAACAATTTGGAGCATGTATCATTTGGATCGTACTACATATAGATGTAATGAATGCCAACTAATAGCTTTCAAACACAAATATATCATATCACGATCAAAATGCCATATTATGAGTTCATAAGTAACATGTTAATCATGCTAAAAACAATTCAAATGTAAGTATCATGCAAATAAAGTTTAGGTTTAAACGTTTAGTAGCATGAAACAAGAATACAAGCATTATAAAGATAAAACCGTACTAAGGTTTACACATTTGACTAGTTATCAAACACTAAGATAATGTCAAATCAACTTATCGTATCAAACAAGAACATGTAATCAACACATGTAAGTGCAATGCAAGTGGTTTTAAAAGAAAAGTCATATATACTACTTGTTTGATTAGTATTCCTAAGGCGAGGCAAACTATCAATGTTTTAACACTTACTTTAGGCAAGTATAGGAAAACAGATTTTTCAAGTTGGAGAATGAATATGAGACTATTACTAGCGGTGCTCAATTAAGGCTAAACACGACCATTTTAACGGGTGATTCCACATACCCAACTTCTCTCCAGGAAGCAATTCAACCGTTAGGTCAAATTGAGTTTCTAGTGCAATAGGTTCTCCAGTAGTCATTCTCATGTTAGAAAGATGGGAACTCCTACTTTTGCCTATTAAAGTGCATAAAAGATGATAGTTTACCAATACTTGGTTTAATGTGACACAACTAATATGCAATATAACTAAGGTGATGAAGATGTCATGTTATACACATGAATTTTAACAATGGTGTGTTGATAAACAATATGTTTTAATCTTGTGTTTAGAATCTAAGGTTGTTCAAATTACACAGCTAATTGTATGATCTAATGGATGACATCTTTTATGTTGAGTTGAAGTGTGTACTTTAAATGTGAATTGATCATCTAAGACTAGAGAATGGAATATGTTAAACTAAGAACGTTCTCAAGAGAACTCTTTGGAATATTATTTAACAAGAATCTAAGTGAGGTTACCAACTTCAATAGATCTTGTGTATGCTCTAAAGATGTGTAGTTTTAACCTTGGATGTGCACTCGGTTTGAGCAAGGTTAGGTTATGATGTACGCTTGAAAGGAAAAAGATATAAATAGTATCTTTCAACAAATGAGATTATCCCATGGGATAAAGTTATCATGCTTATGAAAACAAGTATGACAAGATGAATTGGATATGCTAGTTCATAGAACTTGTAGATGTTTGTTTCAAGATCATTTAGCCAATGAGGTGTAATGAAATCTCTTGTAACACAACTATTTATGTCGCAAGAGTGATGCATAGGATATACAATATCCTTTTAACAAAATGAAAGCTTAACGCATGAATCTTAGGCATAATGTTTTTCAAAACATCATGTTTTCCTAAATGAAGATATGAAGCCAAAGTGTTTGAATCGGATAGTCCCATCTAAATAAACTTGGTCTCAAGATTATATTCACTAGATGATGACAAGAGGAATTCACTCGAGTTTCTTATGTATACTCCTCAAGAGTCATTGTTGCTTGGGGTGTATGATGTTGGCTTTGAGATTGCATTTAACATATGTTGTTAAAATGTTGATTTGAGGTTTAATGAAATTTATGCAAAAGTTTAACGACAAAGTATTACTAATACTTTGATAATTTGTGAAGGTAGTACTACTTATACCTAGTGGAAATTGACAACAATTACCAAGAGCACCATGCTTATTTGATAGTTGAGGTTCTAGCCATAATGAATTATCTAAGTCCTTATATGTGGGAAAGGATGTTTGAGTTTGTTCAAACGTGCATTTGATTCAAGACAAGTGTTGAACACAAGGTTTGAGCAATACACTCAACGAATTCAAATGATGGTAAGGATGGTGGATTGGTTGATCTAGGTGGTAGGTCTTCTAGTGTGACTAAATAAGGATGTGGTGATGTAGGGGTTTGTTGTGCTATGGGAGTACTTAGATTGATTATTTGTCCATAGATGTTGAACACAAAAAGTATGGATACTAATTCTTATGGTTCATTGGTTGCTACAACTAGTGGGTGAAGTGCTTGAAGTTTTGGTTATGTCTATGAAGCTTAGGGGCTGAGGTATAGGTTCACCTTGAAAGGGCACGTTGATTTAAAGGATGTTCTTGGAAGTTCATGAGCAATACGCTTAATGGTGCCAAAAGATGGAAGAGGGATAGTAGGTGTCAAAGAGGAATAAGTGGCACAGTGGGTTGTTTGTTTTGGATAAGTGTTTCAACATGTGTTTGTTAAAATACTTGAGTGTTGATTTTTCGGATATGACTTTTAATGACTACAATCGTAAGTTGCATATACTTGAATATTTCGGATGAAATACTTAAGTTGTCAATCCTAATTTGTTGAGATTATAAAGCTTAGATTGAACTCAAGGATAACAAGACTTGATAGTATGTCTTTAACATACGTGTGAGTTATGACTCTATGTAAATACTTATCGTCTTGAAGGATGACACATTATTTTCATGTTAACCAAGTGAGGTAATACATGTAGATACAAAACAATATCTATAGTCATATGATAGACTTGTGTATGATATCTTTGCAAATAATGAGTACAGATTTGTTAGTCTCGGTAAGTCATCTAAGTCATCCGAAAACGGGTGAGGAGATGTTGGTGGTGTTTGCACAAAGTACAAGTTTTGGAGACTTTGGTAGTGAAGGTGTTTTGGATGGTTGTGAAGTAGTCATAATGATGGGTGATTTTGGTGGTGGAGTTGGAGTACTTAAGTTTAGAAAGTTCACATCTTGAATGGGTGATGAGATGTTGAGAGGTAACAAGTCCGAGGATGAAGAGTTCAAGTTTAATGAAGCAACAAGATCGAATGCTAATCCTAGTGGTTTTCTTAAGTGGCTTATTTGAGGTTGAGGATTTAGTCATTTTGACTTTGCTTTAAGAAATGCTAAGCTTGAGGAAAAGTAACAGCGAAGGTGTGAAAATGACCATCCTGAATGTGTTGATTTATGGAACTAAGGATTCATGGATTTGATGTTAATCCATACAAAGATGGTAGTTTAATGAGATGGAAGTGTCTAAAATCATGTCAAACATCCTAAGTTAATCCATTGAGGATGTGTTGAATAAGATATGAAAGATATGCATTAACAACTATCCTAGAAACGAAATTTGGTAAATTAGATTGCGGATTTAGTAAAATACAACAACTTACCCGTAGGTTCCACGGCACCATTTCTTTACACATCGGAACCCTTAAATTGGTGCCGCCTGGTCCGCTGTGGTATGGCGGTACAAATGGCTATAATGGGCGGAACCAAATATTTGGTGCCGTCTGGCCGTGGTGCACAAATCTTCACAGACCCATTTTTAGGTATCGGGGACTTTTCCAAAACCTAAAATTTTGCTTAAAACATATGACATTAATTATTTCTAGTTAGGAAAAGTCAATAACACATATACAAACATAGTGGAGCATAGATTTTGACCAAGGGCTAACGATTTTCACATATAAGTGAAAATGGGTAAAATTTGATAACACCCGTGTGCTATCCCTCTGCATGAACCAGTTAGCATACATCAATATTTTAAGTTAGTTTATCATCCTACGAAATAAAAACAACCAAATAGTATCATACACCATTGTTTTTGTCCTTGTACCAAACACTCTCTTAAAACCTTCATTTTTCAAAGTACTTGACTAATTTACTTAGTACTCATTGCTAAGTGAGTTATGACATTTCATAAGTTATGCGAGATTTTAGTATAACCTATGCAAAGAAAGTTATCTAATTCTACAAGTGATGGTAAAACAATTTTCCAACTTAGTGCACAAAATCTAGCAAAGTCCTATTGTGCATAAACAAGAAATCGTCAAACAAGCGAATAAATAACATGGCAAGATTGACACTTATATTATGCAAACAAACAAGTGTAAACAAAAATTTGAAAATAAGCAAGCAACATATATGCAAACAACATAAACAAGTGGTCATTTAGCATAGCATAACAAGAAAGACACTTTTCGTCATTTTGCGTTTAAATATGACGATGTATACCAAGCTTGATTAGTTTTCTTTAAACATATTACCAAATTATTTAGTTTCAAAGGAAGTTGTATCAAAGTTCTAAGAATACCAACTTAAATTGCATGATTCAAAAATTTGAGTTTTTATGTTAAAGCGAAACTCAATATTCTAGACATACTGTAGTATTTGGTCTATTTCACTTATTTAAAATTAGACTCAGGCCATGAAATTATTTTTAAGTGAAAGTAGACTCAATTCCCTTTAAAATGATAGGTGGCTCGACTCGTACGGACTTACGGTTAATTAGTTATGATTTTTTGAAGTTGCCCAAAAAAACTGCATACTGTACCCACGGATTCCATGGAACCAAATAAAGGGATCCGCCTTTATAAGATTTGGTGCGTGGTCCTCTCGGAGACAGATTCACCAAAACTAGTATTTGACATAGAGAAAACGTGTGACTTACTAGATTTCATAGTAAACATATAATACACATATTTAACAACATATCTACTTATGTAACTTATCTTAAACATTTACGGAGGTGATTTTTCAACTAAATTTATAGTTATCCCAAACACTCCTTTAAAATCATATTTCTTCGTAAATTTTCTATAAGCACACAATACAATACTTACTAGTTCTTTCAACAAACTTTTATTTTATTTTTCAAGAAAACCTTCAAGCTTGTATACAAAGTTACATTTAACAACAAAATTTCTAAGTATAACAAGCAAATCATTTTTCATATTATTTTTCGCTTCAATGGTAATTTGATACATGGATCGTACTCTATTTTAAAAACTATTTGTTTTGAAAATAAGAGCTACGTGGCTTTGATACCAATTGTGGAAACGTAGAGGGGGGGGGGGTGAATACGTTACCGTTTAAAAACTTTAGATCTTTAGTATCAAATCGCTTATGAAGCTTGTTATAATATGAAAGTTCCAATTATTGTTTGTGACTAATGTAAAGCATAGTAAACCATGTTGTCACACAAGCATTAACATCAAACCACATCACAAGCAATAGTATAGTGCAACTATAAAAGTAAAGAGATAAAGAAAGGAAAGTGCAAACCGAACACAATGATTTATAGTGGTTCGGTCACGGATCTCCTTTCCGCCCTACTCCACTCCCCGAGTACCCAACTCGAGAGTTACTTCACTAAATCAACAAGCTCCCTTCTTGGCGGATGAAAACCTTACAATCGGCGCTATATTTTTCGGTACAAAGCTAAAAACCGGGTTCTAGTTCGAGGTAGAACCAACCTAACGTCGCCTATACAATATTTCCGACACTAAGCTAGATGTCGAGTTCTTTTACAAGGGTACAACCACTCCCAATATGTTTTATGGCCCAACATAACAAACCTTGTGTTTTATGGCACAAACACATAAACCATCTAATCTAGTTTGGTGAAAGTGTTGTTATGATGCAATGATGTTCACACTAATGATCCATGACACAAATGTCTAATGGATATGAATAACTACTTCTAAATGAACTTCCATTGATAGGAAGCCTTCATGATGAAGATCACAAGTTCCCTAAACTTGTTGTGATAGATCTTCAGCTTGTGGTGAGTGGGGATGGCTAGATCTCCAAGCTTTCCTTGGTTGATCAAAGAGTATGCTTACAACAAAGATGAATGTTAGAAGCATTATGATCATGTGATGGTGAGGGTGATTAATGTATGTTTCTACATTGTTATCTACATATCTAAATGATGCAAGAAGGGTAGAGAGAAAGTGTGTTGAAGGGATTATTAAACAACTTGGTTTGGCTTGCTATTTATAGCCAAATGGACAGAGCGTCCGGACCACGGAACCCTGAAAAGGGTTCCGCCCGTGTACCATTTTGGTACCGTGGGTTTCTGACAGCAAGATTACCAAAATCTTACCAAAGTCAACCAAATCCATCCAAAATTGTTTAAGCTATGTAGAGTCCAAATCTAAATAAAATATTCTATGAAATCTTCTAAAGATTACAAGGATGATGCATGCCATGATGTACTATGTATTTCCATTTTAGATTAAAAAGTTTATCAAAGTAAACTTGTAAAATGTATTATGTAACTAGTTAATAAAATGTCTAGTTACCTTTTGAAATACTTGTGAATGCAAAATGTAAAATGAGGTTCGAAATAGAATGGTTAACCTATTAAAATACTTAGTGACTCTAAACGTATTTTAAACATTCTATATGATTTGTTAATTGGTTTGATCATAATGCCACATAACAAACATGTACGAACCTGTGTTGTAACATACGAGGACTTGAGACATCGAGAGGAGTTGAATGTATGTTGAGACAAAGTGTGATTACAAGTAACTTGTACATTTTACGTTATGTATTACAAGTTACATGTTTGTCATCAATCAAAACAAACGAGACTGTATAGATTAAATATCGTAATATTTGCACTAACACATTCTATGGGGTGCTTGGGAATCATTTTATGGGGTGCCCCATTAGACTACCCCTTTTCTATATAATAAGTGTTTTGACTCTCGGTTTTGCCAACAGGGTTGCTTTGTTTGTTTGTTTATTCTATTTTATGTCAACGAAAGTACTCCCTTTGTCTAATAGCATTGTCATACACATCTGCATATACGTTTCACAAAATTTTAACATTAGCATGAAAGACTGAAACTTATTTACAGTGATAAAATAACCAAAAAGAACGATATCACTAGCATGTACTCTAAGGTTGGGGTTGAGGAAGATTATTTTTTATCTTTTTTGTTTTTATTAAAATTGAAAGGTACGAATCTCGGGGTTTGAATTTGGGGGTTGGTATTTCTACCGATTACTTCTACTTATCTAATTATCTAAGCTAAGGTGTATGTAGTCTATGTCTATTGTTGTGTGCTCGTATGATAGTTAAAAATGTATTTGCTTAGGCTTTATTACTCCCTAGTTATCTCCTATTGATGGTTGAATTGTCACATCCTTATTCTTAATCGCGTTGTGTTTCTAATGTCGTAGGGTATGCGTTTATCCCTAACTCTTTGAAGCTACCAAAGGTTAATGACTACAAAATCTCTAGGATTTATACACCTTAGCCTACCCAGTAGTCTTTATTTGTGATTGGGAAGTCATCATTTGCCTAAGTTCAAGGTTCAAGTGGAAAGGTTCGAAAATCACGCTTTCGTCGACGACATATTCTTAAAGATCATTGAAGACCCCCGAATTCCCATTGTTCATCTCAAGTGGGGGATGTTATGTTTATGTTGAAAACAAAAGCCAAAAGCCCAAAGTTATGGTCCGAAGTATTATGCATGTCCTTTATCAAAAGTAAATAATTATACGTTTGCTTATTTTCATAAATATATCAATAACTTTTTTGTTAAGAATACATTTCTTATAATTGTTTCACCATATAACGACAAAGAGAAGACTAATGGGTGTCCATACTTTATGTGGAATGATGTATTTCAACAAAAGTACTTTAGTCAAGGCTCTTCTTCAACTGCATTGCTCAAATGCGAAACTAAAGATAACACGATCAACATGCTTGAAACAAGAAACCAGATGTTATTGTCTCAAAACAATATGTTGAAGGCAAGAATAAAGACGTTGGAGGCATCATTGGAATTGGCAAGAAATCCCGTTGATCATGCATGTCAAAATACTCTATGACCTTATAAATGACATTAATAATCTTCATGTGGAGTAGATTTCGTTGTAGTAGTAGTAGCATTTGTTGTTGTACTTGTTTAATGTTTTAATATTTAATGTTATTGTTTAATTAAATGGAAACAAATACACAATAAAAAAAACATAACGTAAAAAACTACACAAATATATTTTACACAAATAAATATACACACATATAAAAACACTACACAAATAAATATACTCTACATATAAAAACACTACACAAATAAATACACTATACATATAAAAACACTACACAAATTAAATATACTACACAAATTAAACACTACACAATTTAAAAAAAAAAAAAAAAAAAAGTACAAAATGCGGTACCTACTCTATGGGGTGCTTGAGAAGCATTTTATGGGGTGCCCCATTAGACTACCCATTTTCTATATAATAAGTGTTTTGACTCTCGGTTTGCCAACAGTTGTTGTTTGTTTGTTTATTCTATTTTATGTCAACGAAAGTACTCCCTTTGTCTAATAGCATTGTCATAGACATCTGCATATACGTTTCACAGAATTTTAACATTAGCATGAAAGACTGAAACTTATTTACAGTGATAAAATAACCAAAAAGAACGATACCACTAGCATATACTCTAAGGTTGGGGTTGAGGAAGATTATTTTTTTATCTTTTTTATGAAATGGAAAAGTACGAATCTCGGGGTTTGAATTTGGGGGGTTGGTATTTCTACCGATTACTTCTACTTATCTAATTATCTAAGCTAAGCTGTATGTAGTCTATGTCTATTGTTGTGTGCTCGTATGATAGTTAAAAATGTATTTGCTTAGGCTTTATTACTCCCTAGTTATCTCCTATTGATGGTTGAATTGTCACATCCTTATTCTTAATCGCGTTTTGTTTCTAAGGTCGTAGGGTATGCGTTTATCCCTAACTCTTTGAAGCTACCAAGGTTAATGACTACAAAATCTCTAGGATTTATACACCTTAGCCTACCCTGTAGTCTTTATTTGTGATTGGGAAGTCATCATTTGCCTAATTTCAAGGTTCAAGTGGAAAGGTTCGGGAATCACGCTTTCGTCGACGACATATTCTTAAAGATCATTGAAGACCCCCGAATTCCCATTGTTCATCTCAAGTGGGGGGATGTTATGTTTAGATGTTATGTTTATGTTGAAAAAGAAAAGCCCAATAGCCCAAAAGTTATGGTCAGAAGTATTATGCATGTCATTTATCAAAAGTAAATAATTATACGTTTGCTTATTTTCGTAAATATATCAATAACTTTTTTTTGTTAAGAATACATTTCCTATAATTGTTTCACCATGTAACAGCCAGGGACAGAAGACTATGGGTGTCCATACTTTATGTGGAAGGATGTATTTCAACAAAAGTACTTTAGTCAAGGCTCTTCTTCAACGCAGTGCTCAAACTGCGAAACTAAAGATAACACGATCAACATGCTTGAAACAAGAAACCAGATGTTATTGTCTCAAAACAATATGTTGATGGCAATAATAAAGACGTTGGAGGCATCGCTGGAATTGGCAAGAAATCCCGTTGATCATGCATGTCAGTCGAGTACTCTATGACCTTATAGATGACATTAATAATCTTCATGTGGAGTAGATTTCGTTGTAGTAGTAGCATTTGTTGTTGTACTTGTTTAATATTTAATGTTATTGTTTAATTAAATGGAAACAAATACACAATAAAAAACATAACGTAAAAAACTACACAAATATATTTTACACAAATAAATATACACACATATAAAAACACTACACAAATAAATATACTCTACATATAAAAACACTACACAAATAAATACACTATACATATTCAAACACTACACAAATTAAATATACTACACAAATTAAACATTACACAATTAAATACAAAAAAAAAAAAAAAAATACGGTACCTACTCTATGAGGTGCTTGGGAAGCATTTTATGGGGTGCCCCATTAGACTACCCCTCTTCTATATAATAAGTGTTTTGACTCTATCGTTTGCCAACAGGTTGTTGTTTGTTTGTTTATTCTATTTAACGAAAGTACTCCTTTTGTCTAATAGCATTGTCATAGACATCTGCATATACGTTTCACAGAATTTTAACATTAGCATGAAAGACTGAAACTTATTTACAGTGATAAAATAACCAAAAAGAACGATACCACTAGCATATACCCTAAGGTTGGGGTTGAGGAATTTTTTTTTTTTATCTTTTATGTTTTTATGAAATGGAAAGGTACGAATCTCGGGGTTTGGATTTGGGGGTTGGTTTTTCTACCGATTACTTCTACTTATCTAATTATCTAAGCTAAGGTGTATGTAGTCTATGTCTATTGTTATGTGCTCGTATGATAGTTAAAAATGTATTTGCTTAGGCTTTATTACTCCCTAGTTATCTCCTATTGAAGGTTGAATTGTCACATCCTTATTCTTAATCGCGTTGTGTTTCTAAGGTCGTAGGGTATGCGTTTATCCCTAACTCTTTGAAGCTACCAAAGGTTAATGACTACAAAATCTCTAGGATTTATACACCTTAGCCTACCGTGTAGTCTTTAATTGTGATTCGGAAGTCATCATTTGCCTAAGTTCAAGGTTCAAGTGGAAAGGTTCGGGAATCACGCTTTCGTCGATGACATATTCTTAAAGATCATTGAAGACTCCCCGAATTCCCATTGTTCATCTCAAGTGGGGGGATGTTATGTTTATGTTGAAAAAAAAAACCCAAAAGCCCAAAAGTTATGGTCAGAAGTATTATGCATGTCCATTATCAAAAGTAAATAATTATACGTTTGCTTATTTTCGTAAATATATCAATAACTTTTTTTTGTTAAGAATACATTTCTTATAATTGTTTCACCATGTAACAGCCAGGGACAGAAGACTATGGGTGTCCATATTTTATGTGGAAGGATGTATTTCAACAAAAGTACTTTAGTCAAGGCTCTTATTCAACGCAGTACTCAAACTGCGACACTAAAGATAACACGATCAACATGCTTGAAACAAGAAACCAGATGTTATTGTCTCAAAACAATATGTTGAAGGCAAGAATAAAGACGTTGGAGGCATCGCTGGAATTGGCAAGAAATCCCGTTGATCGTGCATGTCAGTCGAGTACTCTATGACCTTATAGATGACATTAACAATCTTCATGTGGAGTAGATTTCATTGTAGTAGTAGTAGCATTTGTTGTTGTACTTCTTTAATATTTTAATATTTAATATTATTGTTTAATTAAATGGAAACAAATACACAATAAAAAAATATAACGTAAAAAACTACACAAATATATTTTACACAAATAAATATACACACATATAAAAACACTACACAAATAAATATACTCTACATATAAAAACACTACACAAATAAATACACTATACATATTCAAACACTACACAAATTAAATATACTACACTAATTAAACACTACACAATTAAATACAAAAAAAAAATACAAAGTACGGTACCTACTCTATGGGGTGCTTGGGAAGCATTTTATGGGGTGCCCCATTAGACTACCCCTTTTCTATATAATAAGTGTTTTGACTCTCTGGTTTGCCAACATGTTGCTGTTTGTTTGTTTATTCTATTTTATGTCAACGAAAGTACTCCCTTTGTATAATAGCATTGTCATAGACATCTGCATATACGTTTCACAGAATTTTAACATTAGCATGAAATACTGAAACTTATTACAGTGATAAAATAACCAAAAAGAACGATATCACTAGCATATACTCTAAGGTTGGGGTTGAGGAAGATTATTTTTTATCTTTTTATGTTTTTTATGAAATGGAAAGGTACGAATCTCGGGGTTTGGATTTGGGGGTTGGTATTTCTACCGATTACTTCTACTTATCTAATTATCTAAGCTAAGGTGTATGTAGTCTATGTCTATTGTTGTGTGCTCGTATGATAGTTAAAAATGTATTTGCTTAGGCTTTATTACTCCCTAGTTATCTCCTATTGATGGTTGAATTGTCACATCCTTATTCTTAATCGCGTTGTGTTTCTAAGGTCATAGGGTATGCGTTTATCCCTAACTCTTTGAAGCTACCAAAGTTTAATGACTACAAAATCTCTAGGATTTATACACCTTAGCCTACCTTGCAGTCTTTATTTGTGATTGGGAAGTCATCATTTGCCTAAGTTCAAGGTTCAAGTGGAAAAGTTTGGGAATCACGCTTTCGTCGACGACATATTCTTAAAGATCATTGAAGACCCACCGAATTCCCATTGTTCATCTCAAGTGGGGGGATGTTATGTTTATGTTGAAAAAAAAGAAGCCCAAAAGCCCAAAAGTTATGGTCAGAAGTATTATGCATGTCCATTATCAAAAGTAAATAATTATACGTTTGCTTATTTTCGTAAATATATCAATAAATTTTTTGTTAAGAATACATTTCTTATAATTGTTTCATCATGTAACAGCCAGGGACAGAAGACTATGGGTGTCCATACTTTATGTAGAAGGATGTATTTCAACAAAAGTACTTTAGTCAAGGCTCTTATTCAATGCAGTGCTCAAACTGCGAAACTAAAGATAACACGATCAACATGCTTGAAACAAGAAACCAGATGTTATTGTCTCAAAACAATATGTTGAAGGCAAGAATAAAGACGTTGGAGGCATCATTTGGAATTGCAAGAAATCCGTTGATCATGCATGTCAGTCGAGTACCCTATGACCTTATAGATGACATTAATAATCTTCATGTGGAGTAGATTTCGTTGTAGTAGTAGTAGCATTTGTTGTTGTACTTGTTTAATATTTTAATATTTAATGTTATTGTTTAATTAAATGGAAACAAATACACAATAAAAAACATAACGTAAAAAACTATACAAATATATTTTACATAAATAAATATACACACATATAAAAACACTACACAAATAAATATACTCTACATATAAAAACACTACACAAATAAATACACTATACATATTCAAACACTACACAAATTAAATATATTACACAAATTAAACACTACACAATTAAATACAAAGTACGGTACCTACTCTATGGGGTGCTTGGGAAGCATTTTATGGGGTGCCCCATTAGACTACCCCTTTTCTATATAATAAGTGTTTTGACTCTCTGGTTTGCCAACAGGTTGCTGTTTGTTTGTTTATTCTATTTTATGTCAACGAAAGTACTCCCTTTGTCTAATAGCATTGTCATAGACATCTGCATATACGTTTCACAGAATTTTAACATTAGCATGAAAGACTGAAACTTATTTACAGTGATAAAATAACCAAAAAGAACGATACCACTAGCATATACTCTAAGGTTGGGGTTGAGGAAGATTATTTTTTTATCTTTTTATGTTTTTAGGAAATGGAAAGGTACGAATCTCGGGGTTTGAATTTGGGGGGTTGGTATTTCTACCGATTACTTCTACTTATCTAATTATCTAAGCTAAGGTGTATGTAGTCTATGTCTATTGTTGTGTGCTCGTATGATAGTTAAAAATGTATTTGCTTAGGCTTTATTACTCCTAGTTATCTCCTATTGATGGTTGAATTGTCACATCCTTATTCTTAATCGGGTTGTGTTTCTAAGGTAGGGTATCGTTTATCCCTAACTCTTTTAAGTTACCAAAGGTTAATGACTACAAAATCTCTAGGATTTATACACCTTAGCCTACCCTGTAGTCTTTATTTGTGATTGGGAAGTCATCATTTGCCTAAGTTCAAGGTTCAAGTGGAAAAGTTTGGGAATCACGCTTTCGTCGACGACATATTCTTAAAGATCATTGAAGACCAATTCCCATTGTTCATCTCAAGTGGAGGATGTTATGTTTATGTTGAAAAAAAAAAGCCCAAAAGCCCAAAAGTTATGGTCAGAAGTATTATGCATGTCCATTATCAAAAGTAAATAATTATACGTGTGCTTATTTTCGTAAATATATCAATAAATTTTTTGTTAAGAATACATTTCTTATAATTGTTTCATCATGTAACAGCCAAGGACAGAAGACTATGGGTGTCCATACTTTATGTAGAAGGATGTATTTCAACAAAAGTACTTTAGTCAAGGCTCTTATTCAATGCGTGCTCAAACTGAAACTAAAGATAACACGATCAACATGCTTGAAACAAGAAACCAGATGTTATTGTCTCAAAACTATATGTTGAAGGCAAGAATAAAGACGTTGGAGGCATCGCTGGATGGCAAGAAATCCCGTTGATCATGCATGTCAGTCGAGTACTCTATGACCTTATAGATGACATTAATAATCTTCATGTGGAGTAGATTTCGTTGTAGTAGTAGTAGCATTTGTTGTTGTACTTGTTTAATGTTTTAATGTTATTGTTTAATTAAATGAAAACAAATACACAATAAAAAAAACATAACGTAAAAAACTATACAAATATATTTTACATAAATAAATATACACACATATAAAAACACTACACAAATAAATATACTCTACATATAAAAACACTACACAAATAAATACACTATACATATTCAAACACTACACAAATTAAATATACTACACAAATTAAACACTACACAATTAAATACAAAAAAAAATGTACAAAGTACGGTACCTACTCTATGGGGTGCTTGGGATGCCCCATTAGACTACCCCTTTTCTATATAATAAGTGTTTTGACTCTCTGGTTTGCCAACAGGTTGCTGTTTGTTTGTTTATTCTATTTTATGTCAACGAAAGTACTCCCTTTGTCTAATAGCATTGTCATAGACATCTGCATATACGTTTCACAGAATTTTAACATTAGCATGAAAGACTGAAACTTATTTACAGTGATAAAATAACCAAAAAGAACGATACCACTAGCATATACTCTAAGGTTGGGGTTGAGGAAGATTATTTTTTTATCTTTTTATGTTTTTTATGAAATGGAAAAGTACGAATCTCGGGGTTTGAATTTGGGGGGTTGGTATTTCTACCGATTACTTCTACTTATCTAATTATCTAAGCTAAGGTGTATGTAGTCTATGTCTATTGTTGTGTGCTCGTATGATAGTTAAAAATGTATTTGCTTAGGCTTTATTACTCCCTAGTTATCTCCTATTGATAGTTGAATTGTCACATCCTTATTCTTAATCGCGTTGTGTTTCTAAGGTCGTAGGGTATGCTTTTATCCCTAACTCTCTGAAGCTACCAAAGGTTAATGACTACAAAATCTCTAGGATTTATACACCTTAGCCTACCCTGTAGTCTTTATTTGTGATTGGGAAGTCATCATTTGCCTAAGTTCAAGGTTCAAGTGGAAATGTTCGGAAATCACGCTTTCGTCGACGACATATTCTTGAAGATCATTGAAGACCCCTCGAATTCCCATTGTTCATCTCAAGTGGGGGATGTTATGTTTAGTTGTTATGTTTATGTTGAAAACAAAAAGCCCAAAAGCCCAAAATTTATGGTCAGAAGTATTATGCATGTCCTTTATCAAAAGTAAATAATTATACGTTTGCTTATTTTCGTAAATATATCAATAACTTTTTTTTGTTAAGAATACATTTCTTATAATTGTTTCACCATGTAACAGGACGAAGACTATGGGTGTCTATACTTTATGTGGAAGGATGTATTTCAACAAAAGTACTTTAGTCAAGGCTCTTCTTCAATGCAGTGCTCAAACTGCGAAACTAAAGATAACACGATCAACATGCTTGAAACAAGAAACCAGATGTTATTGTCTCAAAACAATATGTTGAAGGCAAGAATAAAGACGTTGGAGGCATCGCTGGAATTGGCAAGAAATCCCGTTGATCATGCATGTCAGTCGAGTACTCTATGACCTTATAGATGACATTAATAATCTTCATGTGGAGTAGATTTCGTTGTAGTAGTAGTAGCATTTGTTGTTGTACTTGTTTAATATTTTAATATTTAATGTTATTGTTTAATTAAATGGAAACAAATACACAATATAAAAACATAACGTAAAAAACTACACAAATATATTTTACACAAATAAATATACACGCATATAAAAACACTACACAATTAAATATACTTTACATATAAAAACACTACACAAATAAATACACTATACATATAAAAACACTACACAAATTAAACACTACATATAAAAAAAAAGTACAAAGTACGGTACCTACTCTATGGGGTGCTTGGGAAGCATTTTATGGGGTGCCCCATTAGACTACTCCTTTTCTATATAATAAATGTTTTGAATCTCTGGTTTGCCAACAGGTTGCTGTTTGTTTGTTTATTCTATTTTATGTCAACGAAAGTACTCCCTTTGTCTAATAGCATTGTCATAGACATCTGCATATACGTTTCACAGAATTTTAACATTATCATGAAAGACTGAAACTTATTTATAGTGATAGAATAACCAAAAAGAACGATACCACTAGCATATACTCTAAGTTTGGGGTTGAGGAAGATTATTTTTTATCTTTTTTTATGTTTTTATGAAATGGAAAGGTACGAATCTCGGGGTTTGAATTTGGGGGTTGGTATTTCTACCGATTACTTCTACTTATCTAATTATCTAAGCTAATGTGTATGTAGTCTATGTCTATTGTTGTGTGCTCGTATGATAGTAAAAAATGTATTTGCTTAGGCTTTATTACTCCCTAGTTATCTCCTATTGATGGTTGAATTGTCACATCCTTATTCTTAATCGCGTTGTGTTTCTAAGGTCGTAGGGTATGCGTTTATCCCTAACTCTTTGAAGCTACCAAAGGTTAATGACTACAAAATCTCTAGGATTTATACACCTTAGCCTACTATGTAGTCTTTATTTGTGATTGGGAAGTCATCATTTGCCTAAGTTCAAGGTTCAAGTGGAAAGGTTCGGGAATCACGCTTTCATCGACGACATATTCTTAAAGATCATTGAAGACCCCCCGAATTCCCATTGTTCATCTCAAGTGGGGGGGATGTTATGTTTAGATGTTATGTTTATGTTGAAAACAAAAAGCCCAAAAGCCCAAAAGTTATGGTCAGAAGTATTATGCATGTCTTTTATCAAAAGTAAATAATTATACGTTTGCTTATTTTCGTAAATATATCAATAACTTTTTTTGTTAAGAATACATTTCTTATAGTTGTTTCACCATGTAACAGCCAGGGACAGAAGACTATGGGTGTCCATACTTTATGTGGAAGGATGTATTTCAACAAAAGTACTTTAGTCAAGGCTCTTCTTCAATGCAGTGCTCAAACTGCGAAACTTAAGATAACACGATCAACATGCTTGAAACAAGAAACCAGATGTTATTGTCTCAAAACAATATGTTGAAGGCAAGAATAAAGACGTTGGAGGCATCGTTGGAATTGGCAAGAAATCCCGTTGATCATGCATGTCAGTCGAGTACTCTATGACCTTATAGATGACATTAATAATCTTTATGTGGAGTAGATTTCGTTGTAGTAGTAGTAGCATTTGTTGTTGTACTTGTTTAATATTTTAATATTTAATGTTATTGTTTAATTAAATGGAAACAAATACACAATAAAAAACATAACGTAAAAAACTACACAAATATATTTTACACAAATAAATATACACACATATAAAACACTACACAAATAAATATACTCTACATATAAAAACACTACACAAATAAATACACTATACATGTTCAAACACTACACAAATTAAATATACTACACAAATTAAACACTACACAATTAAATACACAAAAAAAAAAAAAAAAAAAAAGTACAAAGTACGGTACCTACTCTATGGGGTGCTTGGGAAGCATTTTATGGGGTGCCCCATTAGACTACCCATTTTCTATATAATAAGTGTTTTGACTCTCTGGTTTGCCAACAGGTTCTTTGTTTGTTTGTTTATTCTATTTTATGTTAACGAAAGTACTCCCTTTGTCTAATAACATTGTCATAGACATCTGCATATACGTTTCACAGAATTTTAACATTAGCATTGAAGACTGAAACTTATTTACAGTGATAAAATAACCAAAAAGAACGATACCACTAGCATATACTCTAAGGTTGGGGTTGAGGAAGATTATTTTTTTTATCTTTTTATGTTTTTTATGAAATTGAAAAGTACGAATCTCGGGGTTTGAATTTAGGGGGTTGGCATTTCTACCGATTACTTCTACTTATCTAATTATCTAAGCTAAGGTGTATGTAGTCTATGTCTATTGTTGTGTGCTCGTATGATAGTTAAAAATGTATTTGCTTAGGCTTTATTACTCCCTAGTTATCTCCTATTGATGGTTGAATTGTCACATCCTTATTCTTAATCGCGTTGTGTTTCTAAGGTCGTAGGGTATGCGTTTATCCCTAACTCTTTGAAGCTACCAAAGGTTAATGACTACAAAATCTCTAGGATTTATACACCTTAGCCTACCCTGTAGTCTTTATTTGTGATTGGGAAGTCATCATTTGCCTAAGTTCAAGGTTCAAGTGGAAAGGTTCAGGAATCACGCTTTCGTCGACGACATATTCTTAAAGATCATTGAAGACCCCCTGAATTCCCATTGTTCATCTCAAGTGGGGGGATGTTATGTTTAGTTGTTATGTTTATGTTGAAAAAAAAAGCCCAAAAGCCCAAAAGTTATGGTCAGAAGTATTATGCATGTCCTTTACCAAAAGTAAATAATTATACGTTTACTTATTTTTGTAAATATATCAATAACTTTTTTGTTAAGAATACATTTCTTATAATTGTTTCACCATGTAACAGCCAGGGACAGAAGACTATGGGTGTCCATATTTTATGTGGAAGGATGTATTTCAACAAAAGTACTTTAGTCAAGGCTCTTATTCAACGCAGTGCTCAAACTGCGAAACTAAAGATAACATGATCAACATGCTTGAAACCAGAAACCAGATGTTATTTGTGGAAAACTAGAAGGGGGGTTGAATAGTTTTGCCGATTTTAAGTTGATTTCAAAAACTTTAGATTCGATATTATGTGAAATCGTATGGATGTTGAGAACGTATAGATCTAATGATAATGCAAGAAAATAAATAAATTTAAGGGATAGAAATGACACAACCGATTTATAGTGGTTCGGCTACAAGGTCACCTTCCTTGCCCTACTCCACTCCCCGAGTCACCTACTCGAGAGTTCAAGCACTATGTCAACAAACTCCTTCACTTGGCGGAGAAGCCTTCACAACGTTGCTTGCACTTTTTCCGGTACAAAGCTAGATACCGTAGCACGGTGGACCAAACCAACACAACTATTACACAACAAATATGTGAAATATCAAATACAAGATCTTCGCTACAGAAATATTGCGGAGTGACAAATCAATCAAGGACCCCTTGCTTGGATGACTTGTAGAATGCTCGTGATCTCGCCTTAGAAGAGGACCTATATGAGGATCACAAATAGAAAGAAAGAAGAGCAACTCTCTAGATCAAGTGATCTATATGTTAGAAGAGAATGAGAGTGTATGAGAGATTTAGTAAGAAGAGGGTGAGTTAGAATGAAGAAATGGCTCTCTATTTATAGGCAAATTTCTTCTCTGTTCCACGGATCCCACGGATCCCACCCACTTGGGATCCGGCTAGTGTAATCCTAGGGATCCGTGGTCCGCTCCTCTTTGCCCATGGGTTTTTGGTTATGGGTCATGGGTTATGGGTTGGTCCATGGGTTTCTTTAGATTCAATGTATCTAAGTATACATTGTATCTAGCCAACTTGGGTATGAGTTATGATCCATGGGTTATGGTTTTTACCCATCCTAATAAACTATTACAACAAATGCTTAATTATTACATTTTTGGATTGAAATGGCTATATGTAAATGCTTTACAAAAATAACATGTATCCTTGTAATTATACTTAAGATAACATTACATTTGTTATCAACAAAACACAAAGAGATCGCAAAATATTAATAAACGTTTTTACGGTTTATTTGTATTAACAATCTCCCCTTTTGTGTTGATGACAAAACATAATGTTATGATGAGTAAAACTTAAGAATAAATGCAAGTTTTGAAAGCCCCTAAGTTTTACTTCTTCTCCCCTTTTTGTCGAAACAAAAAGTTAACCCTTGGAAGAAATAAACAAACTCCTAACTCCCCCTTGACGGTAGCTCCCCCTTGTTTGGGGCGTCAAGTGAAGAAAAATAAAAAATCCTACAAAAGAAAGGTTAGTAACATGCTTATATAATCTTGTGGTTGCCGAGAATCAAGATTGGGAGCCAAGGTATGCAAACAAGGCCTTGTAATAAAACAACAAATTGTAGTGGTGTGTATGCCACTTACAAGCATGTAAAAGTAAGAACAAGACTTGTTCTTGAAAATGATGTTAATACAAATAAGCCGTAAAAACGTTTATTTATATTTTACGATCTTCTAATGTTTTGTCGATAACAAATGTAAAATCATTTTAACGAAACAAATAGAGTACGTAAATAGTTTGAGTTAATAGTTTTCTAACACACTTACGCTTTCACATAAAACACTAAAACAAGTATAAGTGATTTTATGATTTAGATACATATGTACAACAACTAGTGTTTACATATTGGGTTAAACATATACTTAAACTAAGTATACTAAAATGGGTAAAAACTAAGTGTATGCTAAAATGGGTAAATACAAGTATATACTAAATGGGTAAATACGAGCAAATGGTTGACCCATAACCCATGGTTTTATATATACCACTTAACCAAGTTCATTGTATCCTTAAGATACATTGTATCTAGAAAGAAAACCATGGATCAACCCATAACCCATGACCCATGACCCATAACCAAAAATACCCATGGGCAAAGAGGAGCGGACCACGGATCCTTAGCTTTGTGCTAGCCGGATCCCTTGTGGTAGGGATCCGTGGGATCCGGGGAACAGAAGAGAATTTCCTCTATAAATAGAGAGCCATTTCTTCCTCTCTACACATGGTTTTACACACATACTTCCCCAAAGTATTCTAACCCTCTAACCTCATATCTAAGTGATCTATGTAGTTTGTCTTTTGTTTTTGTGTGATCTACTAGGTTCCTCTTAAAGGAGAGATCACCACTTCTTGAAGACGTGCAAGCTCAAGTCCATGAGTTGCCATGCTTCGTCATCATCAAGACTACTAAGGTTCTCTTGTTGATAGTTCTTCCTTTCTCCATAGATGTTGGGTTGAAGGCATTAGTGAAGAATGCCGAAAGTGTCAAGATGAAAGCATTAGTGAAAGGTGCTCATCATCCGTGTCAAAGCATTAGTGAAGGATGCTAAAGGTGTCAAGACGAAGGCATTAGTGAAGGGTGCCAAACGTTGTGTCGAAAGCATTAGTGAAGGATGCTAAAGGTGTCAAGACGAAGGCATTAGTGAAGAGTGCCAAGCGTTGTGTCAAAGGCATTAGTGAAGGATGCCAAAGAATCAAATCAAGTAGCATTTGGGGAGAATGCTTAGGTCGTATAATCGATGAGGTGCATCGTTATACATATATGTATTTGTTTATCTACAAGGATGGTGATATCCTTGATGGTGTTGTAACAAGGAGTAGATCTCCTTGAGATTAGGTGTTGTGTCGTGAAGGTGTAGTTCACCTAAGGTGTGAAAGAACTAGGTGCTTAGCCTAGTACCTAATAAAGGGTAGGCGACGTTGTGATAGGATTAGTTCTCCTAAGGTGTGAAAGAACTCGGTGGTTAGCCTAGCACCGTATAAAGGGTAGGCGACGTTGTGTTAGGTGTGGTTCGCCTTGGTGTGAAAGAACTCGGTATTTAGCTTTGTACCGGAAAAGGTTAAGCGACGTTGTGAAGGCTTCTCCGCCACAAGGAGTTGGTGTAGTGCTTACGAACTCTCGAGTAGGTGACTCGGGGAGTGGAGTAGGGCAAGGAAGGTGTCCTTGTAGCTGAACCACTATAAATAACTTGTGTTGTGGTGATGTGCTTCTTACTCTTTATATTTCATTTCACGTTTATATATCCATCTATCAACGTCCAACATAAACAATCAAATAGATTGACATAAGTCGATCTAAATATTGAAAAGGAAGTTTTAAATTGGTAAAACTATTCAACCCCCCCTTCTAGTTTTCCACAATTGGCATCAGAGCTTCGTTACCAAGCTTCTTAAAGTATGTTGTACTTTAAAGACTTGATACGATCCGTGTATGTTTGAAAACTACAAAGAAGGATTTTTTTTGGGTTATGTTTTTTTTTAAATCATTTTGTTGGACATTGATAGATGATTCTAACCAATTTTGCTCTTAAGAAATTTTCATGCTAGAAACTCTCAAAAAATCTTCATTCAAAGAATAATGAAGTCAACATTCAAGGAAGGATATAAAAGGTGACACAACTTATGTACACCAAGTACAAAGGATTACTTTTAAAGCTCATGAAGTATTTTTTTTGGTATTATACCAAATCAAGAAGCATAGAGGTATGTTCTACTCTTCATTAGATAGGTTACATGAGTTCCATTTATTGTCATAAGTTCTTTTTGCTTAACTAAATCACTAACATCATTAGAAGTCTCTTTCGTCACCTTCTCGTCTTTTTCAAGCATAAGGAATGATATTATTTTTTTGTTTTTCTTTTCTTTTTTCGTCAAACTAACGCCGTCATCACATATGAATCCTCGATATGTGATTCATCAAAATCATCATTAAAAACAACTCCCTTCTGTCCACAGTAGCCGGATCCCTCTAGTTGTACTAGTCGGATCCCAAATACAAAGGATCCGGGGGAACTGTGGAACAGAACTCAGCTATACGCTTTCAAAAATTCACCACTGATCTTTTTCCCTCTATTCACATAACACCAAAACGACTAAGCTACTGAATCCATCCTCATTAGCTTCCATACTCTCAAGTATTCCTTCCTAGAACATCATTGTAAGTAATTACATTAACTTGTTCTAATTTTCATCATCCTCATCTTAGGGTTTATGGTTTCTTAATTTTTAATCAATTAATTTAATTAGGGCTTTTTAAATTAATCATGAAAAGGGGATTTTAACAAAATCACATTGTGTTCACAACATTTTTAATACAAATCAAAACCATAAACCCATCCCAACTAATTTTACCTAATTGGAAAATTTGTATTTTTTAGGACCAACCATGCCCAAAGCTACTCAACAAGATCATCATGACACCGTCCACTACCTTACTCATTACTATCGTAAAAAGGGATTAACCAAAACCGACCGTAAAATTTTCAAAAGCCTTGTAAAATGACTTATCCACGAAGGTCGTGTAGTCAAGGAATGTTTCCTTGAAGATACCGACATTCGTCAAGTTTTCTCAACAATCAACTTTGATTGTCTCCTTGACATAGATGAACAAATTTGTCCGGTTTTCATTTTTGAATTTTACAAAAGCTTTAGGATCATTCGAAACATCGATGATAGCATTTCAATCGCTTTCATCATCAATAAACAAAACTTCACTCTTCCTCTCAACACCTTTGCTCAAATTCTTCGCATTCCTTGTGAAGGAATTTGTATGTACTCTCAAGATTGGGCAATTAACGCTCAAAACCTTGCACTTGATCCTAAGCCTCTCTATAACACTCCTATTGATGAACCCGAAACCATCCGAGACACTATTTTCAAAATAAGAACTGACCAATCCCGCTTCGACCGAAACAAGAAGCTCATTCACCGTAATCCCTTTCAAATGGAACTTTTCGAAATGCACCCCATGTTTAGAAAATGGGAAGAAATCCATAGGGAAAATGTCATTAGCCTAGTTGGAAACAAAGATCATCCAAACGCATGTCTTGTGCAAATGATCTATTGTCTTATCCATGAAAGGCCATTTAATCTTGCCTATTACATGGTAAGAAGAATGGCTGGGGTATTCAAAGCTTCCAACATGGTACTTCCGTATGGTATGCTTCTAACACGACTTTGTAAGTATGTTGGTAAATTGCAACCATCTCCTATCAACGATGATCATTATCTTTTCGATCACGTCATGGTACCTCTTACCAAACGACCTTCTAAACGATTCATGGTCAATGGAGAGCAACCGGAAGCTCTCTCGGACTCCTCCGCCGGTGAAGAAGAAGAAGATGAAGAAGATGTCGACCCCGTAGCCAACATCAAATTGGAAATCCTTGAATACCACAAACAACTTCCAACCATTCCAAACGAGACCGCGGAGTTCAAGCAATTGAGGGGCATGATTCAAAACCTCGCATACAACCTCACTAAGCTGTCAAAAAGGAAAAGAAAGGATTGACGAAAGAGACAATAGGACTGTGCTTGTTTTCTCTATCTTATGTTTGGATGATTACATTTTAGCACTTTCGGTTTATGGTTACTTGGATATTGTCTTTAACTAGTGTTTTGTGATAAACATGCTTGTTTCTACTGTTTGTCTTTAGATTTACTAGCGTGCATAAATTGCACATCATTTTTGTATTGATTCTGATCTGCAGATGCCGGATCCCTAGGATTAGCCTAGCCGGATCCCTCCTTGGGAACCATGAGATCCGTGACATCGATCAGCAATACAGCATTCAAGTACATCAAAACAGATTTCTAGATAACATCACATTAGCTGAGCATATGTTTTTAGAACCCAACTAAGTCCACTTCAAGAATGAAAAAGGCTTAGACTCACTAAAAGGCTTAATTAAGATCTTAGTCTAACTTTATCAACACATCTAAACTCACCATATTTCCGATTCAACTACTCACAAACTATTTCTCATCTCTCAAAACACTTAAAGAGGACAAGCTAAACAACTTTAGGAAATTGCTTCTAGTCATTTCTATCTCAAAGTAAGACAAAAATTAGTTTTTCAATTCTTGTGATTTTTAAGAATTTTTCTTAATATCACCTCAAGCTTAAATCTGATCACTAGGATCATTTATTATGACTTGACACCTTCATAACTCTTAGTGTTATCCTTGGACATCCATTGGTAGTCATCTTGTCACATCCCTCTTCCATAAAAAGCAATCATTTGCTATAACACTTATTACCTTTAATCATTCAAGTATCCTTTCATCTTAAACACTTAGGAGAACTGAAACATTCAAAATAAGATAGGCTTTAGCTCCTAGAAACCTCATTTCAAACCTGTCACAACTGCTGAGAGCCGGATCCCTAGGATTAGCCTAACCGGATCCCTTCAAGGAAGGAACCGTGGGATCCGGGTGACAGTTTTTGTCAAACATAGCTAAAACAATCATTTCAACTCATCTTCCTAACTCAAACACTCCATCTCATCTTAAATGAGTTCCTAGATCAGTGAAACTCTGATTCTCAACCTTGTGCATGTTAATCATCACATTTCCAAGAACATTAGTGGATTAAGTCTTAAATGCAATTGCAAAGCTCTTCTCTTTATAACTCATATTGCCAAGAACACCTTAGTCATCAAACTCAAACATAATTATCTGCAATTGTAACCATCCTTCTTAGTCATCTCATCATGAGAAAAGCTCCTAGTGCTTACTCATCCACTCAAGAACCACCAAAGAAACTTACTAGAATCATACACGAAGTTTCCTCAACCGAATCATCTCCTGTTAATTCCACCTATGCTAGGATTTCCCCTACACCAAGGAAACCAATAAAACTAATCCTCAAGAAGAGTGTTCCCACTAAGATTTCATCACCAAATTCTACTATACCAAACATACCCTCCACAACTCAACCAACATCATTAGTGCCTAGAGCCACCTCACAATCATCTCCACACTCTCACAATGTAGAAGATTTACCCTCTTGGCCATCTCATCTTTCACCATTACAAACTAATTCACTTGAAAAGATTGAGCAACAAAATCAAAGTGTTGAATCAACACTTGCTCCAAAAGCAAACTCTATCATTCCTCCCAATAGTCCATTTTGGATTATGAGAAGACATCAAAGGAAACCACCCGACCAAATGGAAGTTGATGCTTCTTTACCTCTACCCTCAAACATTATAGAACCACCACTTAATGAGCCTCCATCAAATCCTCCTTCATTTGAAGATCCTCAACCCACTTCACTTGAACTTTCACTTCAAGAAACTCAAAACCATGACAAGGATTGCTATCATTGTAAACATGTTGAAAGGTTGATACATGAACTACGTGAAGAGCAACGTTTCATGTTTTATCACCTCCTCGAACGTTTCGAAGAGGTTAATAAGCCTAAACTACAATGAGCATCACATTCAAAAGCTCAAACTTAGAACGTTTAGGAAACCTTTCTCATCCTTGATCATCACTTAGTTTAGTTGAACCTCGAATTGGGATAACTCATTTAGCATTAGTAACACTTGTTTGGCTAGTTCATTCTCTTAGTTTTAGATATTTGGTCATGTATCTCTTGTTTTATTGAATGAATACTGTTATGCTATGATTATTTTTGTTGTGCTTGATATATTGTACATATATCTCATTTTCTCAAATAGCATTCCTTGACTTTTCTTCGCTCTGAAGATACTGTCAACAGATAGACGGATCCCTTCCAGATAACTAGACGGATCCCTCCTTGAAGGGAACCGTGGGATCCGTGGTACAGGAGCACAAATTCATACTAACTTGAGTCTCTTTTGCAGGAAATTATGCACTATACTCTTGTTTTTCTAACCTTTGTTTTGTAGTTATTCAAAATACACATGAAGATATTGACACCATAAAGTTAGGGGGAGCTTTGTGTCAAACAACATTGCAAAAATCATTTGCAACTTAATCCAATTTTGGATTACACTTCATGACACCCATTGCAACATTGAAATATTCAAGGGGGAGCACGTTCTCGTCACTTAGACGAACCATTTGCAAACTTAATTGCAAACACAATTAGTTTATTTTACGTTATGTCCTTGACGCCCTTACATAGGGATGGACTCGTCAAGGGGGAGTTAAGACGAGTACCATTCCCGTCACTTGCTCTCTTTTACATTTTTACATTTTTTTTCTTATAAAAATTATGTTAGTTTCTTTTAACACTTTTGTTTTCGACAAAAGGGGAGAAGAAAGTAACAACTACAAATTCAAATTTTTACGAATTTTAGCTTTTTCCTTAAAATAATTTTATGTTTTGTCATCAACAAAAAGGGGGAGATTGTTAATACAAATAAGCCGTAAAAACGTTTATTTATATTTTACGATCTTCTAATGTTTTGTCGATAACAAATGTAAAATCATTTTAACGAAACAAATAGAGTATGTAAATAGTTTGAGTTAATAGTTTTCTAACACACTTACGCTTTCACATAAAACACTAAAACAAGTATAAGTGATTTTATGATTTAGATACATATGTACAACAACTAGTGTTTACATATTGGGTTAAACATATACTTAAACTAAGTATACTAAAATGGGTAAAAACTAAGTGTATGCTAAAATGGGTAAATACAAGTATATACTAAATGGGTAAATACTAGCAAATGGTTTTGACCCATAACCCATGGTTTTATATATACCACTTAACCAAGTTCATTGTATCCTTAAGATACATTGTATCTAGAAAGAAAACCATGGATCAACCCATAACCCATGACCCATGACCCATAACCAAAAATACCCATGGGCAAGAGAGGAGACCACGGATCCCTATCTTTATGCTAGCCGGATCCCTTGTGGTAGGGATCCGTGGGATCCGGGGAACA
Source organism: Chrysanthemum makinoi (assembly GCA_910596185.1). Lineage (NCBI taxonomy): Eukaryota > Viridiplantae > Streptophyta > Magnoliopsida > Asterales > Asteraceae > Chrysanthemum > Chrysanthemum makinoi. Next base: position 46,897,340 of record OU343216.1, on the reverse strand, counting down.
GAAGAGAATTTCCTCTATAAATAGAGAGCCATTTCTTCCTCTCTACACATGGTTTTACACACATACTTCCCCAAAGTATTCTAACCCTCTAACCTCATATCTAAGTGATCTATGTAGTTTGTCTTTTGTTTTTGTGTGATCTACTAGGTTCCTCTTAAAGGAGAGATCACCACTTCTTGAAGACGTGCAAGCTCAAGTCCATGAGTTGCCATGCTTCGTCATCATAAAGACTACTAAGGTTCTCTTGTTGATAGTTCTTCCTTTCTCCATAGATGTTGGGTTGAAGGCATTAGTGAAGAATGCCGAAAGTGTCAAGATGAAAGCATTAGTGAAAGGTGCTCATCATCCGTGTCAAAGCATTAGTGAAGGATGCTAAAGGTGTCAAGACGAAGGCATTAGTGAAGGGTACCAAACATTGTGTCGAAAGCATTAGTGAAGGATGCTAAAGGTGTCAAGACGAAGGCATTAGTGAAGAGTGCCAAGCGTTGTGTCAAAGGCATTAGTGAAGGATGCCAAAGAATCAAATCAAGTAGCATTTGGGGAGAATTCTTAGGTCGTATAATTGATGAGGTGCATCGTTATACATATATGTATTTGTTTATCTATAAGGATGGTGATATCCTTGATGGTGTTGTAACAAGGAGTAGATCTCCTTGAGATTAGGTGTTGTGTCGTGAAGGTGTAGTTCACCTTAGGTGTGAAAGAACTAGGTGCTTAGCCTAGTACCTAATAAAGGGTAGGCGACGTTGTGATAGGATTAGTTCTCCTAAGGTGTGAAAGAACTCGGTGGTTAGCCTAGCACCGTATAAAGGGTAGGCGACGTTGTGTTAGGTGTGGTTCGCCTTGGTGTGAAAGAACTCGGTATTTAGCTTTGTACCGGAAAAAGGTTAAGCGGCGTTGTGAAGGCTTCTCCGCCACAAGGAGTTGGTGTAGTGTTTACGAACTCTCGAGTAGGTGACTCGGGGAGTGGAGTAGGGCAAGGAAGGTGTCCTTGTAGCCGAACCACTATAAATAACTTGTGTTGTGGTGATGTGCTTCTTACTCTTTATATTTCATTTCACGTTTATATATCCATCTATCAACGTCCAACATAAACAATCAAATAGATTGACATAAGTCGATCTAAATATTGAAAAGGAAGTTTTAAATTGGTAAAACTATTCAACCCCCCTTCTAGTTTTCCACAAATGACTTCAAAAGAAAAATAAAAAGTAAAAAATAGTAGTAGTGATTCCTTCCATGCTTGCATAAGGTTATGGATGGAGGTTTTGATGAGTAATGGTATTGATGCGATCAAGGATGAGGTTGAGTATGAAACGATTTCTTCCTAAGTTCTATTGCAATTTCCCTAGTGGATTGGCAATGTTCACAATGTAAATGATGTGGGTAAAGTGTGCGGAAGTTTTCCGGGTTGTTTTGATTTGAGTTATGCGGAAGTTGTGGTGGAAAAATAGGAAAATGTGGATCAATATCCGGAATGTTTGTAAACGGTGGTGGAAAAGAACCTAGATGTTCTTGTGATGTGATGGGAGCTAATGGTGGTGATGTTTTCAAGATCTTGAAATATAGTATTTGGAGATGTGGGGGGTGTTGAAAAGACTAATTATTTTTCTTTATGTTGGTTAGATCTTGTTGGAGTCTTAAGGAGTTCCAAAAGAGTTATTTTAGGTGGTGATGAAGTTGGTGTACTCGTTGGTGATGAGGGTGGTGCTATAATGGAAGCATCTTGTGGTGAGTTATTTGTTGAGGATGAACCATTTGAGGTTGGTTTTGCTAAACAACAAGATCGGATACTAATCAGTGCGGATATCCTAGCATTTGATTGTGGTATTTTGGATGGTGGAAGTACAAAGGTTTGGATATCATGATTGTTTGTACTAGATGATTCTCCTAAAGGGTTTTGGATGACATGATGAAGTGTGTTTGTGAGAAGGAGATGGAGTATGCAAGCATTTTGGGAGTTATATATATAGAAAAACAAAGCATTGTAATGAATGCTTGACCCAAAATGTGGATTAAAATCTAATGATTAGATATGAATTCAAGGCATGTGATCATGAGAACACAAGCATTAAAGAGCATACTCCCAAAAATGAAACAAATGTGGATTTTTCATCCAAAGTGAAAAAATAGAAGTTGAAAACAACTTCTTTTACGGATCCCACGGATCCTTCCCTTGAGGATCCGTCCCGGCATAAAGGCTGGGATCCGTGGGTCTGGTGTTTCAGGCAAGACATAAAATTTTCCTTTTGGAAACATTTTTGCCTAGTGTGTGCTTATATGCAAACTATTTGGAATTTCGGTTATCTCGACTCCTAAAAAGAAAAAAAAATAAACTAGAAGTATAAAACCATCCTATTGAGATAACCCGAAAACACATATTTAGTACATGAGTACGTAATTTTGTGTTATCAATGCTCCTAATTCATTGTTGCTTAAATGAATGTACCTGAAAACACATATTAGTTATGTGTCCCCTTTAGCATTCAAAAGACATGAGATGCAATGAAAACTCGTTTTTATTTTGTATTAACAATGAAAAAGCGATTTGTCCTAGACGTGAGAAATTGCTTTTGTGAAATTGATACGGGAAGGTATCATCTTTTTAGAAAACATTGTGAAAGTAGGTTTTATTTGAAAGAAAATAAGAAGACTATAAGTTAAAAAAAAACTCATCTTGGGTTTTGAAAATTCCCGTATTGTTTGTGAGTTGTGTGCGAAATAGAAATCCTAGACTCAGAAAGAAGAAGGCTAGTGTTTACATACCTTGTAGAGTCAAATAAGTTACGACGTTTGTTCCATTAGACCAAGACCAAGACGAAGTAGGTTGAATTGTTCCCGCTTCAACGGTTTGGTGAGGACGTCGGCTATGTTGTCTTCGGATGCTACCTTCTCAATAGATATGTTCCCCTTTTGAACATTGTCTCTTAGGAAGTGATGACGAATCTCTATATGCTTTGTGCGAGAATGCAATACCGGATTCTTGCTTAAGTCGATGGCACCTTTGTTGTCACATAGGATGGCTATGTCACTTAGATGGATGTCGTAGTCTACTAACGCTTGTTTCATCCATAGTGCTTGTTGGCATGCTTTACCCGCGGAGACGTACTCGGCTTCGGTTGTTGATATTGCAAGTGCCGTTTGTTTCTTAGAAAACCAAGATGTTAAACAACATCCCATAAAAGTACATACCCCACTTGTACTTTTTCTATCAACGTAATCACCTGCATGGTCAGAATCTGCATATACAATTGTTTCTACTCCCGTGCCCTTAGGATACCATAATCCTAATTGTGTTGTACCCTTAATATATCTAAATATCCTTTTTACGGCTTCTAGGTGTGATGTTTTAGGGTCTTCTTGAAACCTAGCACATAAGCAAACACTAAACATGATATCCGGCCTACTTGCCGTGAGGTAGAGAAGGTTACCTATCATGCCACGATATTTAGTATTATCTACGGATTCTCCGTCTTCATCTTTTGTGAGTTTGGTGTCGGATGACATTGGAGTCCTAATTGGTTTTGACTCTTCTAGACCGAATTTCTTTAACATCTCCTTGATGTATTTAGATTGATTGAAGAAGATACCATCTTCTACTTGTTTTATTTGTAGACCAAGAAAGAAACTAAGTTCTCCCATCATACTCATCTCGAACTCGTCATGCATGATTTTAGAGAAATCATCACACATGTCTTGACAAGTGGATCCGAATATAATATCATCTACATGTATTTGTACTATGATTATATGTGACTCTCTTTTCTTAGTAAAAAGTGTGTTGTCAACTAACCCCATGGTGTAGTTGTGTTTAACTAGAAATGACTTGAGTCTATCATACCAAGCTTTTGGAGCTTGTTTAAGACCATAAAGGGCTTTCTTTAATTTATACACATGTTTGGGTTTTTCAAAATCAATGAAGCCCGAGGTTGAGCTACATATACTTCTTCATTTATGAAACCATTTAGAAAAGCGCTTTTGACATCCATTTGATAAAGCTTTAGATCATTAGCACAAGCATACGCAAGAAGTATTCTTATAGACTCTAATCTAGCCACGGGGGCGTAGGTCTCATCAAAGTCTATTCCCTCTTGTTGGTTATACCCTTGAGCAACGAGTCTAGCCTTGTTCCTAGACACTACTCCGTTTGCATCTAATTTGTTTTTATAAACCCATTTGGTTCCTATTATGGTTTGATTACTAGGTGGAGGGACAAGTGTCCAAACATCATTAGAAATAAATTGATTTAGTTCTTCTTGCATAGCCATTACCCAAATTTCATCTTTTATGGCTTCTTGTGTATTCTTAGGTTCTAATGGTTGAAACGAAACAAAACAAGCTACTTTGGTTTTGAACTTGAGACCTTAATGTTCGTTCGTTTAGTTTTCCTATGACTTTATCTACGGGGTGATCTTTGGACTCTTTAATGTTTATTATTTCATCACTTAGAGGTTCTTCTTCTTCACTTATCTTTTTCTTTATTACTATGGCTTCACTTTCTATAATCTCGTCATCGACAAGAGGTGGAGAGGGTTTGGGTGGACTTTCATCAAATTTTATATTTAATGACTCTTCTACCTTCATTGTTTCTTTGTTTAATATGACGTAAGCTTTGCTATTTGGCGAATAACCTAAAAAGATACCTTCGGTTGATTTAGGATCAAATTTTGTAAGGTAATCTTTGGTGTTAAGAATAAAACATTTACTACCAAAGACTCTAAAGTGATTTAACGTAGGCTTTTTGCCTCGAAGTAACTCATATGGAGTTTTTCCTAAGATTGGTCTAATCAAGACTCGATTGAGTATATCCGTTGAAGTATCAACGGCATTACACCAAAACTTTTGAGGTATGGATTGTTCATTAAGCATGGTTCGACTCATTTCTTGTAGAGTTCTATTCTTTCTTTCTACTACCCCATTCGATTGTGGAGTGCGTGGAGCCGAAAAGTTGTGAGTAATACCATTAGCGTCACAAAAAAGCTCCGAATTGCACTTCATTATCGAATTCCCTACCATGATCCGTCCTAATAGACACTATGGGTCTTCCTAGTTGTCTTTGGATCTTTTTGCTTAATATTTCAAAATAGTTAAAGGTTTCCGTTTTGTTCTTTAAAAATTTTGTCCATGTATACCTAGAGTAGTCATCCACTATTACCAAAGTATAGTAGTTGCCTCCATAACTTTGGATAGCGGATGGACCAAATAAATCCATATGTAGTAATTCTAGACACCTAGTTGTGGACACCATGTTTTAGCTTTATGACTCGAATGAGCTTGTTTTCCTACATTACAAGCATCACAAAAATGATGTTCATATTTTAACTTAGGTAGATCTCTTACTAGATCTTTGGATGATAGCGATTGAAGAAGTCGCATGTTGGCGTGACCCAATCTTCGATGCCATAAGGTCGAAGTATCATCCATAGAGGTAAGACATAGTTTGTCTTTAGGTTCATTCCCTATTTTAATGACATAGACTCCATGTTTCCTAATTCCTCTTCCTATGGTTATGCCATTTTTAAGTATCTTACTACCGGTTTTGGTGAAAAGTACATTGCACTTTTTATCACATATTTGTCCTATACTTAAGAGATTAAAGTTTAGGTTTTCTACGTGACACACATCGTTAATGGTTAGAGATTTGTTAGAAATCGTACCTTTACCGATGATTCTACTTTTGCTATTTCCAAACACCACATTACCTCCATTAATGGATTCATATGTGGAGAATAGATCCCTATTGCCGGTCATGTGCCTCGTGCACCCGTTATCCTTGACCCATTCATCGGGGTCTAGGTCGACCTTTAAGCACACCTCGTCATTTGCCATAAGACAAATTTCTTCATCCTCCTCGTCGCTCATTCCCCGCGTCGCATCACGAACGCCTTTTGATCATCCCGTTTGGGACACTTACTAATAAAGTGGTTTGGGTCCCTACACTTAAAGCAAGTACGATCATCCTTTGGCTTCTCGTCCTCTTTGCTTTTCAGAAAGCCTTTCTTATCGTCATACGGTTGTTTGGCGTATCTACCCTTTCTTCTAAAGAACTTTTTAAAGTCCCTTACCGCCATAGCGTACTCTTAAATCGTCACTACTCGAAGATGAGTTCTCCTCATCGCTCGAAGCCTTTTTGGCTTTTAGGGCAAGAGATTTGTGTTTCTCTTTCACCTTTGAGGCTTAGGAATCTTTAGCAAGGACAAGCTCGTAGACTTTTAGGTTGCCTATGAGTTCATCGAGGGTGAGGATTGTCAAATATTTTGACTCTTCGATTGCCGTCACCTTGGATCTCCACCGATGGAAGTGCTTTAGATATCTTTAACATGGTTCTGCGGCTAGAAAAAGATTCATCAAGTGCTTGTAAAGATCTATAGTTTCCTCATCCGATATTGAAAATTGTTCATATTGTTGAACAAATAAATCAATTTTTTTATTTTTAACTTGTTGGTTGCCTTGATGAGTTACAACTAAAGAATTCCAAATTTCTTTAGAGGTTTTAAGCATAGAAATTCTTTAATTCCTTTTCGGTAAAGCATTATATAAAACCATTTTTGCTTCACTATTTTAGAAAGCTTTTTCTTCATTTCATCATTTAGTTTATCATGAGGTATGTGAACTAAATTTCCTTTATCATCATTTTGAGGTAGCCTCAAAATGACCTTCAACAATAATGTACCAAAGATCAATATCTTTAGACTTCACATATGTTCCGAATCTATTTTTCCAATATATAAAACCATTAGTTTCAAGTAGTGGTGGTCGTTGCATAGATTGCCCTTCCTTATAATTTTCAGAACCTATAGTGATCGAAAAGTTTTTTAAAATACAATTTTACTTTTAAACTTTTATAAACTTAGCTCTTGATGCCAATTGTGGAAAACTAGAAGGGGGGGTTGAATAGTTTTGCCGATTTTAAGTTGATTTCAAAAACTTTAGATTCTATATTATGTGAAATCGTATGGATGTTGAGAACGTATAGATCTAATGATAATGCAAGCAAATAAATAAAGTTAAGGGATAGAAATGACACAAATTAAATATACTACCCAAATTAAACACTACACAATTAAATACACAAAAAAAAAAAAGAAATTACAAAGTACGGTACCTACTCTCTATGGGTGCTTGGGAAGCATTTTATGAGTGCCCCATTAGACTACCCATTTCTATATAATAAGTGTTTTGACTCTCTGGTTTTGCTTACAGTTCTTTGTTTGTTTGTTTATTCTATTTTATGTCAACAGTACTCCCTTTGTCTAAGCAATTGTCATAGACATGCATATCACGTTTCACAGAATTTTAACATTAGCATGAAAGACTGAAACTTATTTCACAGGTGATAAAATAACCAAAAGAGACGATACCATTAGCATATACTCTATGGTTGGGTTGAGGAAGATTATTTTTATCTTTTTATGTTTTTTATAAAATGGAAAGAAATCTGAATCTCGGGGTTTGAGTTTAGGGGGTTGGTATTTCTACCGATTACTTCTACTTATCTAATTATCTAAGCTAAGGTGTATGTAATCTATGTCTATTGTATTATTTCATTATGATAGTTAAAAATGTATTTTAGCTTATTACTCCTAGTTATCTCCTATTGATGGTTGAATTGTCACATCCTTATTCTTAACGCGTTGTGTTTCTAAGGTCGTAGGGTATGCGTTTATCCTAACTCTTTAGTTGCCAAAGGTTAATGACTACAAAATCTCTAGGATTTATACACCTTAGCCTACCCTGTAGTCTTTATTTGTGATTGGAAGTCATCATTTGCCTAAGTTCAAGGTTCAAGTGGAAAGGTTCGGGAATCCCGCTTTCGTCGACGACATATTCTTAAAGATCATTGAAGACCCCCGGATTCCCATTGTTCATCTCAAGTAGGGGGATGTTATGTTTAGATGTTATGTATGTTGAAAAAGCCAAAGCCCAAAAGTTATGGTCAGAAGTATTATGCATGTCCTTTATCAAGTAAATAATTATCGTTTGCTTATTTTTAGTAAATATATCAATAACTTTTTTGTTAAGAATACATTTCTAATAATTGTTTCACCATGTAACAACCAGGGACAGAAGACTATGGGTGTCCATACTTTATGTGGAATGATGTATGTCAACAAAATTACTTTAGTCAAGGCTTTTATTTATTAACTCAAGCTACTTGAAAACTAAAGATAACGATCAACATGCTTGAAACAAGAAACAATGTTATTGTCTCAAAACAATATGTTGAAGGCAAGAATAAAGACGTTGGAGGCATCGCTGGAATTGGCAAGAAATCCCGTTGATCATGCATGTCAGTCGAGTACTCTATGACCTTATAGATGACATTAATAATCTTCATGTGGAGTAGATTTAGTTGTTGTAGTAGCATTTGTTGTTGTACTTGTTTAATATTTTAATATTTAATGTTATTGTTTAATTAAATGGAAACAAATACACAATAAAAAACATAACGTAAAAAACTATACAAATATATTTTACACAAATAAATATACACACATATAAAAACACTACACAAATAAATATACTCTACATATAAAACACTACACAAATAAATACACTATACATATTCAAACACTACACAAATTAAATATATTACACAAATTAAACACACATTTAAATACAAAGTCAGTACCTACTCTATGGGGTGCTTGGGAAGCATTTTATGGGGTGCCCCATTAGACTACCCATTTTCTATATAATAAGTGTTTTGACTCTCCGGTTTGCCAACGAGGTTCTGTTTGTTTGTTTATTCTATTTTATGTCAACGAAAGTACTCCCTTTGTCTAATAGCATTGTCATAGACATCTGCATATACGTTTCACAGAATTTTAACATTAGCATGAAGAAACTTATTTCATGATGATAAAATAACCAAAAAGAACGATACCACTAGCGTATACTCTAAGGTTGGGGTTGAGGAAGATTATTTTTATCTTTTATGTTTTATGAAATGGAAAAGTACGAATCTCGGGGTTTGAATTTGGGGGGTTGGTATTACTACCAATTACTTCTACTTATCTAATTATCTAAGCTAAGGTGTATATAGTCTATGTCTATTATTGTGTGCTCGTATGATAGTTAAAAATGTATTTGCTTAGGCTTTATTACTCCCTAGTTATCTCCTATTGATGGTTGAATTGTCACATCCTTATTTTTAATCGCGTTGTGTTTCTAAGGTCGTAGGGTATGCGTTTATCCCTAACTCTTTGAAGCTACCAAAGGTTAATGACTACAAAATCTCTAGGATTTATACACCTTAGCCTACCCTGTAGTCTTTATTTGTGATTGAGAAGTCATCATTTGCCTAAGTTCAAGGTTCAAGTGGAAAGGTTCGGGAATCACGCTTTCGTCGACGACATATTCTTAAAGATCATTGAAGACCCCGAATTCCATTGTTCATCTCAAGTGGGGGGATGTTATGTTTAGATGTTATGTTTATGTAGAAAACAAAAGCAAAAGCCCAAAAGTTATGGTCAGAAGTATTATGCATGTCCTTTATCAAAAGTAAATAATTATACGTTTGCTTATTTTCATAAATATATCAATAACTTTTTTGTTAAGAATACATTTCTTATAATTGTTTCACCATGTAACAGACCAGGGACAGAGACTATGGGTGTCCATACTTTATGTGGAATGATGTATTTCAACAAAAGTACTTTAGTCAATGCTCTTCTTCAACGCAGTGCTCAAACTGCGAAACTAAAGATAACACGATCAACATGCTTGAAACAAGAAACCAGATGTTATTGTCTCAAAACAATATGTTGAAGGCAAGAATAAAGACGTTGGAGGCATCGTTGGAATTGGCAAGAAATCCCGTTGATCATGCATGTCGGTCAGTACTCTATGACCTTATAAATGACATTAATAATCTTCATGTGGAGTAGATTTCGTTGTAGTAGTAGTAGCATTTGTTGTTGTACTTGTTTAATATTTTAATATTTAATGTTATTGTTTAATTAAATGGAAACAAATACACAATAAAAAAACATAACGTAAAAATTACATGTCTATATTTTACACAAATAAATATACACATATATAAAAACACTACACAAATAAATATACTCTACATATAAAAACACTACACAAATAAATACACTATACATATTCAAACACTACACAAATTAAATATATTACACAAATTAAACACTACACAATTAAATACAAAGTACGGTACCTACTCTATGGGGTGCTTGGGAAGCATTTTATGGGGTGCCCCATTAGACTACCCCTTTTCTATATAATAAGTGTTTTGACTCTCTGGTTTGCCAACAGGTTCTTTGTTGTTTGTTTATTCTATTTTATGTCAACGAAAGTACTCCCTTTGTTTAATAGCATTGTCATAGACATCGCATATCACGTTCCACGAATTTAACATTAGCATGAAAGACTGAAACTTATTTACAGTGATAAAATAACTAAAAAGAACGATACCACTAGCATATACTCTAAGGTTGGGGTTGAGGAAGATTATTTTTTTATCTTTTTATGTTTTTATGAAATGGAAAAGTCGAATCTCGGGGTTTGGATTTGGGGTTGGTATTTCTACCGATTACTTCTACTTATCTAATTATCTAAGCTAAGGTGTATGTAGTCTATGTCTATTGTTGTGTGCTCGTGATGTAGTTAAAAATGTATTTGCTTAGGCTTTATTACTACCTAGTTATCTCCTATTGATGGTTGAATTGTCACGTCCTTATTCTTAATCGTGTTGTGTTTCTAAGGTCGTAGGGTATGCGTTTATCCCTAACTCTTTGAAGTCGCCAAAGGTTAATGACTACACAAATCTCTAGGATTTATACACCTTAGCCTACCACTGAGTCTTTATTTGTGATTGAAAAGTCATCATTTGCCTAAGTTCAAGGTTCAAGTGGAAAGGTTCGGGAATCACGCTTTCTTCGTGACATATTCTTAAAGATCATTGAAGACCCCGGATTCCCATTGTTCATCTCAAGTAGGGGATGTTATGTTTGATGTTATGTTTATGTTGAAAAAAGCCCCAGCCAAAAGTTATGGTGAGAAGTATTATGCATGTCATTTATCAAAAGTAAATAATTATACGTTTGCTTATTTTCGTAAATATATCAATAACTTTTTTTGTTAAGAATACATTTCTTATAATTGTTTCACCATGTAACAACCGAGGACAGAGAAGACTATGGGTGTCTATACTTTATGTGGAAGGATGTATTTCAACAAAAGTACTTTAGTCAAGGCTTTTATTTGCGCATGCTCAAACTACTGAAACTAAAGATAACACGATCAACATGCTTGAAACAAGAAACCATATGTTATTGTCTCAAAACAATATGTTGAAGGCAAGAATAAAGACGTTGGAGGCATCGCTGGAATTGGCAAGAAATGCCGTTGATCATGCATGTCAGTCGAGTACTCTATGACCTTATAGATGACATTAATAATCTTCATGTGGAGTAGATTTCGTTGTAGTAGTAGCATTTGTTTTTGTACTTGTTTAATATTTTAATATTTAATGTTATTGTTTAATTAAATGGAAACAAATACACAATAAAAAAACATAACGTAAAAAACTACACAAATATATTTTACACAAATAAATATACACACATATAAAAACACTACACAAATAAATATACTCTACATATAAAAACACTACACAAATAAATACACTATACATATTCAAACACTACACAAATTAAATAGGGCTAATAACCTTTTAAAGCACTATACTTGTCAAGAATGTCAGTTCTATGTAGCGAACTAAAAAAATAACTCTTTTAAACATTAAAGTTGACATTTTTGTTTTTCTTTAAGTATTATGACCATTTACACCATTGAAAAATATTTAATAAAAAAAAGAAATTCGAAAAAAAAATTTGAATTTAAAAAAAAAAGTATTTCGAAAAAAAATCAAAAAAAATATTTTGGAAAAGAAAATTTCCGTAAAAAAAAGTATTTTGAAAAAAATTTAGAAAGGGTAAAATGGTCATAGTATGGTCATAATACTTAAAGAAAGACAAAAATGTCAACTAATGTTAAAGTTATTTTTTAGTTTACTACGTGACTTCATTCTTGACAATTATAGTGCTTTAAAAGGTTATTAACCCAATTAAATATACTACACGAATTAAACACTACACTATTAAATACAAACAAAAAAAAAAGAAAAAAGAAAAAGAGTACAAAGCACGGTACCTACTCTATGGGGTGCTTGGGAAGCATTTTATGGGGTGCCCCATTTAAATTACTTTTTCTATATAATAAGTGTTTGACTCTCTAGTTTTGAACAGTTGCTGTTTGTTTGTTTATTCTATTTTATGTTAACGAAAGTACTCCCTTTGTCTAATAGCATTGTCAGGCCTTATTTTGTCTAATAGCATTGTCATAGACATCTGCATATACGTTTCACAGAATTTTAACATTAGCATGAAAGACTGAAACTTATTTACAGTGATAAAATAACCAAAAAGAACGATATCACTAGCATATACTCTAAGGTTGGGGTTGAGGAAGATTTTTTTTTTTTTTTTTTTTTTTATCTTTTTTATGTTTTTATGAAATGGAAAGGTACGAATCTCAGGGTTTGAATTTGGGGAGTTGGTATTTCTACCGATTACTTCTACTTATCTAATTATCTAAGCTAAGGTGTATGTAGTCTATGTCTATTATTGTGTGCTCGTATGATAGTTAAAAATGTATTTGCTTAGGCTTTATTACTCCCTAGTTATCTCCTATTGATGGTTGAATTGTCACATTCTTATTCTTAATCGCGTTGTGTTTCTAAAGTTAAGTAGGGTATGCGTTTATCCCTAACTCTTTGAAGCTACAAAGGTTAATGACTACAAAATCTCTAGGATTTATAAACTTTAACTCTAAGGTATTCTTTGGATGTATAGCCTACAATTACTCTAGGTGATTATAAACTAAGGTTCAACAAAGATTAATCAGGCATTATTAGCACAACGAATGACCTATCGCAATACTAGGTCAATCACAATTAAGTTAAGAGACAACCAATCAATATTCAATAACTAAGTTTCATATTACCTAAGCAAACACACAATTAAATTAGCCGGACATGGAGAACATGCAAGCATACACACAATCAATTGAAGACATAACTGAATTAATGATGTAAAACACTTATCTTGATGTAAGATAGGGTATGGAACCCTAAAATACTGTACAAGACAACCTTGGTTCGGTTTAGCTTTTTACTCTAAAAGACTACCCTCTGCGAAAATTCGGATTCTATATATAAGATTACAAATCGACGGCGTCACCCTTTAATTTGTGGCGTCGGTACCGTTAAGGGTTTCATCTTTGCACGTTAGTATTGCGGCGGCGTCACCTTATGCTTGTGGCCGCGTCCTCTTCTTGATCTCGGCGTCGTGCGGATCAAATCTAGGCCGTCTGAGCTCGGCCTTCTCTTTTAAAACACTGAAGCCGTCACTTGTAAATAAGCAATTTGGCTCTTGAGTGATCATAAAATGCCGATCGGCGGCGTCTCTAGTAGAACTGGCGCCGTCACTTGTAGAACTGGCCGTCCCCTTTAGTTCAGCAGACACGAGTGTCTCGATTCTTGACTTTGGCCATTTTCTTACGTATATTAGCGCCTTTTAGTCGAATAAGTGTCATTCCACATTTTCCTTCAAGATACCTAAAAAGTGAAAGGAGCGATATTAAGTAATAACGAATACAAAAGTGATCAAATAAGGGCTTAAACGACCCCTTAAAAAGGTACATTTTAAAACCTTATCACTCGACTATATCAAATGCTAGATGTTAACATTCCTTGTCTTTGGTCCGTAATTGACCATGCAGCAATTCAGAAGGATGCAAATTCGTAAGCTGCTATACATAAAAGAAAAGTAAGAAAAACATATTAACACATTATCATTCTAGAAGGATTCCAAGTAAACAATTTTGATGCAATGTGATGGGCCAAGATGAATGTTAAAAATCCAGTCACTTATTGAAGTATGGAATAAATTTGATCTTAGCATTGCCTTGCGTGAAGTAGGTTTTAAACATTACATCACCATCGCCATTGATATTTAGCCTATCTATATTTCTTACAGGAAGGACCACCACTCTGAGAAATAGTTGCAGCGTATCAATGCTCTTTATGAACAATATGGTAGACAAAATTCCTTCATAATGGATATCGCTCTAAGCGAGTTCACGTATGGCTAACACAAGATAAATAAACTTTACATAGCAAAACGATTGTACCAATCACGATTGCTTCACATTACGCGCAATATTTCCATCCTTAACACGTATCTTCACATCAGGCTTGCAATATATCCATCCTTAACAGTAGCCTTTGTAAAATAGTAATGCTTGTATCGTCTCAAAGAGGGACCGATCGTCTTTTGAGTAATGTAAACTATCATCGATAGGGACTAAAAGAAACTTAACTAACATATATGCATTAGTTCAGCCACGACATATTAATTATCAATTTTGTAAATAGACCAAAACAAACCCATTTAAGAAATAATATTGGTCATTCATTGAATAATAGTAGTAGTTTTATGATCAAGTTGAATTGAAGAAACAATCATAACGTTCGATTGGAGAAGGAATAAGCAATAACATGAAGAAAGTTTTACCTTGATACGGTCGGTTCTCGTATACCACGAGGCCATAGATTTGGGATAAAAGGCGTCGTGGGATTCCCGAGGGACAATTCGGTAGTGCATAGGACACTAGGCGGTGCATACTTGGATCTTGTAGTTAAATAATGACATCAAAAAAGTAACAAATGAGCACAAAGCGGTTCTATAAAATGATCACCTAGTAAAGCTTATAATTATTTAAGCCTCTCATTGAAGATAGAAAACGAAGAAAAACCTTTTTGCCCTTGACAGCAACTATAAACAAAAGCGCAATGGCGAGCCGAAAACCCAAAAAAAAATTTTAAAAAAAAAGAAAAAAAGAAAAAAAAAAACGCCTCTTTAAAAAAGTTTGTGGTGAGACACATAACGTATAGTGTTGGGAATTATGTGAAGTACGAATTATGTTATTGTTTATTTGAATGGATTACTGCTTAGAAGGGTATGTTTCTAGCGAAGACATAGTTATGCTGAAGATTAGTTTGTTTACAAGGAAGTTATTATTAGTGTTTAGTTTATTTAATATGGATATACATGAGCTTTATTAGGAAGTGATTGTGTATATCTTATTTAGTTTTATGTTTATCGTTTCTTGGCCGGTTTAGGAGTTTTGTTTAGGGTTCCTTGTCTATAAAGGAACACTGATAGAATGATGTAGGTGTGTGCTTAAACAAGTTTTTAATATAACAATCCATAGAGGATCAAAGAAGTTCTTAGTTATCAGCGTTTCATACTTGTGTTTATATTCTGCTACAGAATACAAGTTGTAGAGATTTTCTTTTAGTTTGTTTGTGATTACACAGGCAATACTAACGATCTCTGAAGCTCAAGATCTATTAATGTCTATTAGTTTTCAACAAGTGGTATCAGAGCCTCGTGAGAGTCTCTACGATACTAAGAGCGGGTTTTCTAAACACCAATACATCCAATACATAACTCACTATGCCGGATCGACGTTGATGTTGAAATCACCAACAACCATAACACCACCCATCTGCAACATCTTAGTCTCTCCAGCGGCAATGCTAAGTTTCCTTACATAAAGAGGGAGGAGTATGACCTTTGGGCGATGAAAATGCAGAACTGGATCTCCAACATTGATTGGAATCTATGGGAGATAGTATTGAAGGGAAATAGTTTGAAGAAACTACCAATGCTGCGGTAAGATGACTCATGTTCCTCCCAAAGCTGTGAAGATTCTTGGCGGTTCGAGAGAGAAACCAAGGTTAGAACCATTCTTCTTCAAGCTATTCTGAGGATCACAAGTGATTTTCACTTTATGCAAGATGCCAAGGACATATGGTTAGCAATTAAGGCTAAGTTCGGTGGGAATGAGGAGTCTAGAATGAAAAGTCCATCTTTGCGACTTGAGTTTCAAGACTTTCAAATCTCGAAGGAAAAGGAATTCATAAGGGCTACGACAAGTTTCACAAGATCTTAAGTCAATTAAAATCAGCTGAGGCAAAGCGGAGATAATGATGATTGTAATTCTAAGTTCTTGAGGTCATTACCCTCCATCGGCTACAAGTGAGCATTGCTTTAAAAGCAAAAGGTGGTTTGGATATGCTTACTTTTGATGAGTACGTACAACAAACTTAAAGCTCTTGAACATGATGTAAGAAGTCCTTTTAGATCATCATCTCTGCAAGTCACAGCATTCATTGGAGCCTCTACCCCTACGATGAGTCATGGTCCAAGTCCAACTTACTCATCATCATCTTACACTACCACTCCATCAAATTCTAAATCTGGAGGTATAATGGAAGATGTGCTTGGATCCTTCATTCTTTGATTATGATCCTCAGAGGCGGCATATGAGGATTTAGATCAAGTGGATCAACGGAGATGGAAGAGATGAAGCTTGAAGTGGCGGTGGCTATGTTGTCCATGGATATCAAAAATTTTGAGCGCAAGTTTGGAGAGGTTTGGATTCAAGGAAGAGATCGGCAAGGTTTGACAAAAGGAAGGTCAAATGCTTCACATGTCAACAGATGGGTCACTTCTCTAGAGAGTGCAAAGACGGGAAAACTGGTGATGAGACGAGATACTCTACTTATCAGCAGAATCGGAGGGAATGGAACTTCAAAGGGATCAGCAGCTTTGGTCACTCTTGGGCAAGCGTGAATTGGAAGCATCATGAGCGGAGAATGATGGTCTGATAATGTTGGTTTGATTGCAAGTCGTACTTCAAAGGATAGTCAAGATCAGATTGCCTTGATGGGCATCTCTCAGTACAAACTGTTTGTTTGTTTGGTTGAAGTGAGCGTTATAATGAACTAAAAGAAGCTTATGATATTTTGAAACCTAAATATAATGAATACTTTGTAGAAGTTGAAGCTTATAAGCGGGCTTTAAAACACTAGAAAGACAAAAGGTTTGGTTTCAGAGAAGAATCAAATAGCTTATCTTGAGAAAATAAGTGTGTTGGAAGGGATCTTGAATGTGCTAAGAATGAGTTGAAATATTCGAGAAGTTGAGAGAGATGTAGTGTCAGAAAAAATCTAGAACTAAAAAGAAACTAGATCTTTGAAATTGCTAGGCATAACAAATGGTTATTAAATGGAAACAAGTTAGCGAGTCACATCTATGCTAGTCAAACTCCAAATACTTCTATAGGATTAGGCTTTAAGAAGTATGTAGGGTTAGAAGCTAGGGATGACACACACAAATCTACACCAGCTGGCCTAGCTAATTTTGTGAAAGAAGGTGCTCTACATCTTTGTACGTGGACCTATTAGAGGTGAGCCCATGCCCATTGACCTTTCCATTCTTGTTGACTTTGATGGATCACACCATCTCTATGAAAAATTCCAAAGACTTGCCGAGACCGATACTTCTTCTAATGACTTTGTCTCTTGTGTTACAGTGACAAGTCTTCCAGAAACAGGGTTTCTGAGTGTGTGATTCAAATGACAAGTCACGACCTTCCCAAGTGACCTTTCCAAGTCTTCACCTGCCGCACCCAAGACTACCAATAAGCATGTCGAGATTCTTTGCCAAGAATCCTCTTCCAAGGCAGTTGCCTCTGAAGACTTGCTTATAATTCTTTGCATAATAATCTTTATTAAAACAATTCTCTTCATGGTTTTGGTTTGAATACTTCTGCTTGTAATAGAACATCTTTTGGTTTGAATAAATCTTCTAAGCGAAGACATGTTTTGTGTGTAGAAGTAAATTTCATTTAATTAAGGATTGTAACTTTCATGAGCAAAGGATGGGTAGGTGTGATGATTCTAGGACATCTAGACCAATGTGGACCAATGTTAATAATATACCACCTTATGTTCCACAAGCAACTTTTACTAACTCTCTTTTCCTAGAAGACAGGTTGCAAGACCATTTGTACAACCAACAAGTTCATATTTTAAGAATGGTTATTGGCCTGGATATGTTGACTCAATGGTGATGGGAAAGTCTTGGGATATTCTTTGTCAAGTCCTCGGCAGGTTGTTCTTGGAATAAAAAGGGACCTAAATTTCAATGGAAACCCAAGAACAATAGTGGATCTTATACATCTGCATGGCATAACTCATATGATCCACAAGGCAGTTCAAGTCACAATGACTTGAGCCTCCTTAGTGTACTAATATTTTGTATTACTTTTTGTTGTTGTAGAATCATCCTCTTAAGCATAAAGATGTTGGCATTGTTGATAGTGGTTGTTCAAGAAGTATGTCGGGAAACAGGGATATGATGCATAACTTTGTATCAATTGAAGGAGGAGGCAATGTAACCTTTGGAGGAAGTGATGGAAGAATTACTTGGAAAGGGACCATCAAAACACCTCAAGCGGACTTTGAGAATGTATACTATGTCAAGGAATTCCAACACTTCAATTTGTTCTCGATCTCACAAATCAGTGACACTAAGAACAAAGTACTCTTCACAGAGGATGAATGTCTTGTGCTATCTAAAGACTACAAACTCCCGGAAGACACTTCAATTCTACTGAAAGTTCCTCGGAATCACAATCTCTATACATTCAACTTAAGCGATGTTAAACCCGAAGGTGACTTAACTTATTTGGTGGCTAAAGCATCTTTGGATGAGTCTACCAAATGGCATAGGAGGATGGCCCATGTCAACTTCAAGACCATAAACAAGCTCTCTAAAGTGGGTCTTGTTGAAGGTCTTCCTTCCAAAGTATTTACTAATGATCATAAGCTGTGTTGCCGCAATAAGGAAAGCAACATAGAGCCTCATACAAAATTTTGTGGCTGCGTGAGCATTATTTCGAACCTCTTGATTTGCTTCATATGGATCTGTTTGGTCCAACTCAAGTTGAAGCATTGATCAAAAGTATTTTTGTCTAGTGATCACTAATGGTTATAGCAAATTTTGTTGGGTATTCTTTCTAAGGACCAAAGATGAAACATCTCGATCTTTGAAAGAGTTCATTACCCTTATTGAGAATCATTGAACAAAAGGTTAAAGGAATTGGTGTGATAATGGGACGAGTTCAAGAATGCTATACTTATAGAAATCAGTAGGTCTAAAAGGAATCAAAGGGACTATAGCACTCTAAGAACCCCACAACAAAATGGGGTGGCAGAAAGGAAAAATAGGACCTTGATAGAGGCTGCAGATCAATCTTTGCAGACTCTAAGTTACCCATACATGTTCGAATTGGCTGTAGGCCAGCTTGTTATGTACTGATTAGAGTGTCCATTACTAGACCACACTTCAAAACACCATATGAACTTCTCTATGGGAAAGTTCATGCTATACATTACCTTAAACCTTTTGGCTGTCAAGTGAAAATTCTGAATACAAGTGATCCATTGGGCAAATTTGATGAAAAAGCTGATGATGGTTACATTATGGGATATCTCATAGTAACGTCTGAGTTTACAATTTATCTGCTAAAAAGATTGAGGAGACATTGAATGAGGTTCTAGAAGACAAGCCTAATGTTCAAGGCGGGGTCATGTTTGGTCTTTTGACCTTGATTATTAGCGATTATTTGGGTTATTCTAGACATATGGCTAATCAATATACTGGTACTCAAGAGTCTCCAACTAACAATGCAGATACTGTGGATGCTGATTCTGACAGTGAGTTTGAAGATGATGAACAACCTATTGTAGTGCCTTCTTTCTCCCCTAACAATTTTTCAGGTGACACTTCTAAAGTTACTTCTGCTGAGAGTGAAGACGAGTCCAATTATGCAGAGGATCTTTGATCTGTGCTAAACCGTCAAGCTACCTCACACAAGCTAGCCACTTGTGAATGGCTAACCGTAAGAAGCTTAAAACTGCTTAAAACACAAATACAATGAAGATCTGGGGAGTATAGTGTTTCTCCGGGTCGTTATGTCCCACGGAGACTCAATGGTGTGTAAACACTAATTCAGATGATAGAGTGATCACTAAGGATAGTGATCAGCAAGGATTTTGATTGGATAATTATAACTAAGGAAAAAGATTATACATTAAAGCGACTTAAATACAAATTAAGAAAATTAAAAAGTTAAAATATATTAAATAAACGCTATCACTATTTTTACAATGATGTTTTTCTTGATTTATAAAACAAAATAACTTAAATAAACTATTTTAATTAAGGCGTAAACCTAAATTATCTAAGCGTTGACTTAAAATGAAAAGCGACGTTAAATATAAAAATTACGCGAGTCTTTGCAAAAAAACGTAAAATTTATGAAATAAAAGTCCTACAAGTGTAAAAACAATTTACTTACGTAGTATATGACAAAAGAAAATTTTAGAAAAAAACGGGGTATTTTTGACTCTTAAATTATTTATGCAATTAAAAAACCAAATAACACTAATTAAATTATTAAAAATACTAAAACAATCTAAAAAAATCTGAAAAATTCATGAAAACTACTTTGACTTATGCTTGATCTAAGAAAAATAAGAAACTAGGTGGTTGTTTTGGAAATACGCCACGAAATAAGCTAGAAAAGGGCTTAAGCTTAAAACTGCCAAATGCCCTTAAGGATTTAATTGTGCAAGACTTGAACAAAAGAAGTCCCAAGGGCAGATTGGTTGAGGGAGTTAAATGGCGTGGGCTGGGTGTGCGAGGAGGTCTGAGTTGAATCTCGGGGACCCTTTTGCCTTTTATTTTTTTCAATTTTTCTTTTTACAAACTAATTAAACACATGAAAATAAGCAATTTTTACAACTACAACTTTTTATGAAAGCGACCAATAAGGCTGAGATTCAGCTTAAGATTTCAACGATGAGCAAAAAATGGTAATAAGGACAAGATTTTAAGCTAAATTGGCTATTAAGCTAGAAATAAGCACAAGTAAACTAGAAATAAGCTACTTAACTGTTAAAAAGCTAGTTTAACAACTGAATAAGCACAATTATTTGGAAATAAGCACTAAACAACTCAAAAATAAGCACAAAGATCACTTTGTTTGCCTGGTATTTTTTTAGAAAAAATATCTAGAACAAGCTAACAAATAAGCACTTTATAAGCTGATTAAGAGTAAACTAGTATTTTTCTAATTTAGTTAAGCAACTAAACTTTAATATCCCAAAGTTTAAGCTAAATCTTAATATTAAGTACACAATAAAATTCTAAAGTTTATTCAAAAACGGGTATTTAGAAATTTTGACTTTTTTATTACACTAGAACTTTGACTTTCATGAACTTGTGATTGATTCATAATTGAATGTGTTATATTAAGCTATATTAAGGTTGATTTAAGCTAGAGTACTAAGTTTTAAGCTACTATGGTGAGATTACACTTAAAATCTATGATTAACTAAGGATAAGATTAAGATGATTTTTACTTTTTTACTAATAAGTACTAGTTTTTTATCCTTGAATGAGCTAATAAGTACTAATGTGACATAGAACAACAACAAATATCAACTCAAATGACTTCTATCACAGATTAACATGCATATCCAAACACTACTTAATGAAACAGTTTTGAGACTTTTAACACTGAAACTAGTTTCTATACTAAGAAATCTATGTATTAACTGATATTATCTATAACAAGACAGGTTTAAACTAAAATTATCAAGACTATAGCACTTATACTAAGAAATTCAATTTTAAGAAAATTGCTTACAAATTGCTTTCCAGTAAAAGCTGAGCTGAGATCAAAGGGCCACACCTATAAGCTTACCAATAAACTCTAAACCAAATCAATCAGATTCAACACTGCTTCAATGTCTTGATCATCATTTCCTTTGCCTTATTATTTTTAACTAATTTTTTGGTATTTTTGAGAATTTTTGAGTTTAAAGTCTAAACTGAGGTTAAATTGTTTCTAATAACTTATAAGCTTTATCAAAAGCTTATATGAGCTTAAGCAACAGTGACAACAACTATTTAACAACTTTTGCCAATTATGAGATTTTGGACATAAAAATAGCATTTACTAAATTTGTGAACCTTAACTGAAATTGAGAGTTGAAACAAGTTTTTATTACACTAGAATACAATTACAAAGTCTTTTGAAAGCTTAAACATACACTGTGAACTTAAAAACTTAAAAACAACATAAAGAAAAACAAATTACACTAGTTTTTTTTTCTCCTCTCTTCTCTTTCTTCTTTTTATATGCAAAAGGTCTTCCCACCTTCTAAAGCTAATCCACTAATAATATTGGCCATTGGATGACTTGGGACACTCTTGGCGTTTGATTGTTTTAGCCAAAATGGGCTTTTGACCTGTTGGGGTTGAGTGAAGGGTTAGAAGAAGCATTAAATGTATATTGGATTGTTAGGAGAGGTGGGGGGACATGGATGGTGATATGTTGAGGTGGGGGAATGGGTGTTGAAGGTGGGCAGACATGGTGGGTGAGGGAGAAGGCGGGAAAGGTGGGGGTGTGTTTGTTTGACTGGGTTATAGTAATAGCGGGGGTTTGACGGGTTATGGGTTAAAGGGTGTTGGGCTTTGGATTGGGCCAGGATTAATACAAGGGTCGGTTTGGTGTAGCAATAACCCAAGGACTAAAGCGCAATTCGCCAAAGTTAAGGGACTAATCTTGCCAATCTTCCAAAGTTATCATAAAGACCAAACCTGCCATACTTGAATAGTACAAGGACCATATTTGATAAAATCCAATTTTTATATGTCCAAGGACCATTTTTGAAATTTTCAAAACTTGAGGGACTAAAGTTGTCATTTTGTAAATTTTAAACTTTAAAGGGTTTATTTTGACAACTTTTGAATCCATGGATCTTAAATGACATTTTTCTTTATTTAGATATACGGGGGACATTTTTGACAACTTTGAAACTTGGGGACTAAAGCGCCATTTTGCAAATTTGTCACGTTTTCATCGATTTTGATATTTTTGCAATTAAAACACATAAAACACTGATTTGTGATATTTTCATCATTTTGATGCATTTTTGAGTGTTTTGGATGATTTTGCGGTTTATATTGTACAAAATGATGAGTATTTACACCTCATCAATCCCCTTGGATATTGCTAGTCCCTAGCAATTATTTAGATCTTTAATGGATTTTAAAAACTCTTTACCAAAAGCCATCATACGGGTAGCCAATTGTTTTTGTTCAAGTAAGAACCTTGGTACAACGATAACCAAATGATTTTGAGCAAATCATAAAGTGTAAGCGGTTTGATTTGTCTTTACGAAGCCGTTGCTCGGACTAGCCAACTCTTAGATAAATTATTAAAATTATCTTTGGTGGTGAATACCAATTATGGATGTTCCACTGCCTTTACCACAAGCCATAATCTTGCGGGCTAGCCAACTCTTCACTATTTAAAGATATGGTGGTGAACACCATACAATTTTGGGCAAATTGCAAGCCATAAGCGGTTGAGATATCTTTACAGAGCCGTTTGCTCTGGATTAGCCAATCCTTTTGTTTTATTAGACAAAGGATTGATAACGATTGAGTAAGTGTAAAACACTTACTCCAAAGAAAATTTTAGCCAAACGGGGGTGGGTGGATAATATATGATAAAATTAGGTGAAATTCCCCCTCCCCACACTTAGAAATGAATATTGCCCTCAATATTCAAAGTACGGCGGTTATGCGAAACAAAACGTAAAGGGAAATAATACGGCCATTATTTTAAAAGATTTTTTTTTTTTTAGAGAAATATATATATATATATACATGTGGGGCATCACCCCCACACTTAGGTGGTAGAAAGGGGTAAGAAGTCAAAAATATGGGTGAAAACCCATATGGTGTGTATACTTGTTTTTGGTTACCAGTCGCTAGCTTGACTCGACCCCGCATTCATAAGTAAAGTGGAAGAAACAATCTCCATCGGACTTTCATTCAAGATGTTTGGACAAACATTTGAAGCGCGTGAAAGTTCCACACCGTGAATATCGGAGAAAAGACCGGCTCACAAATGATAGCTGAAAATGCCGGGATCAAAGATAGTCCTCACTCGAAGGAGTGAAGAAGAAATCACATCATAAGTGAGGAATGGAAGAAAGATGTTTATAACAATCAAGATCCATTCTTCATCCTCAAATGTAGACATATTGGGAGGAAGGGTGAAGGCAGTATCATCAATAAGCAAACTCTTATGATAGAGTACACCTTCCTCCGAGCCAATATCATCCTCAAGATCAAAATAGAAATGATCATATTACGGAGGAGATATGTCATGAGAGAGTTCACCGGAGAACTCTTCATGAAGAGAATCATTGGAAAAAGCCTTAAGCTCAAGAGATGTTTCGGGCTTGTCCAATGTAGAGTCACTATCCAAGCGGGATAGAGATGGCTGACTTAGCACTGAGAATGATTCGATCTTAGAAACGAGGAGATTTATATTGAACAATTTTTCACAGTATCTCATCCTCAATTTCAAGATCATCAGAATCTCACATCTTCTAAGCTAACTAGCTCGGAAAGCTGACTCCTAAACATAATCGATGTCTCCATAGGATAAAGAATCGTCAAGCAGTACAATGGTTGTGTCGGAGAACATATCAACATGATCATTTGGAATGTCAGAGGAGGGTAGAATCATCATCAAGAGGCTTATCACACATATTAAGGAGATAACCTCGGACTCACTTTGGATTGGGACAAGGCTCTCAACACTAGACGATTCCATTTCTGGAATAGTGCTAAGAGGCTCGTCCCCACATTATGAAGAGTCAATGGGAGCTTGAGAGTGATTTGATTGACAAGCTCTCATAATATTCCTTCATTTGAATAGTATCCTCATCATCATCGTCATCATATCGAATTCTTATATTCATCTGGCGACTTACACACCATTCTTTTCATTTGTAGTTTCTTTTGAATGCGTATTTCTTCAGAACTTTGTGGAAGATTACACTCCTCGTAATCATTGAAATCTTTGTGAAGGATATTGATGAATGATGGAATCCTTGTGGGGTTGGAAATTGTCAAAATCGGGAGAATTGGAATTTTGAAAATTTTGATTCATCGGTTGACATTCAAAAGTCGCATGAGGACCCCCACAATTCTCTACAGAGATAATTGGGACAATAACTTTCACCAAAGTTCTGATTGTAACATGGTTCCGGCTCATAGACAAGCGGGACCCGTGGTGGACAATCAAAACCGTAATGAGAATCATTCCCACAAAACTAGCATGAGTAGGATTCGTATTGGGTACGTGGAGGTAGGTAGGAAAAATGGTGTTTCATTTGAAATGGGATGGGATTACGACAAACTTGTCTCTGAAACTCACATTGGTACATCGCCGACAATTTCCACCGTTAAATGGACCTCCACACCGGGAACATGTTGAAAACCATGACATGAAGAATTAAAGCAGAATAAGAGGATAAGAGATGAAGAATTGCTTGGTTATAGAGGATAAGGAATGGAGAATTAAACGTTGAGGGTAAGGAAATGTAGAATCAAAAGATCTTGAGAGGAATAAGATGGATATTTTGGATTTTTGAAAAGCAGGGCTATAAAACAAAGAATGAAAATATTTTGGGTGTTGATAACACCGGAAAAGTGTTAATGAACTATTTGGATTTTGAAAACTTTACAAAACTTTTACAAAAGATGGAATATGTGCAAGAATGGGATTAGAAAAGGTTTTAACACTGCGCTAAAAGCCTCCCATTTGGTAAAATTTGATCACATGCTAAGCCGAGTCAAGCTACCTCACACAAGCTAGCCACTTGTGAATGGCTAACCGTAAACTTAAAGCTGCTTAAAACACAAATACAATGAAGATCTGGGGAGTATAGTGTTTCCCGGGTCGTTATGTCCATGGGACTCATGGTGTAAACAATTAGAGATGATAGAGTGATCACTAAGGATAGTGATCGGCAAAGGACTGATTGGATAATTATAATTAAGGAAAAAGATTATACATTAAAGCGACTTAAATACAAATTAAGAAAATTAAAAAGTTAAAATATATTAAATAAAGCTATCACTATTTTACAATGATGTTTTTCTTGATTTATAAAACAAAATAACTTAAATAAACTATTTTAATTAAAGCGTAAACCTAAATTATCTAGCGTGACTTAAAATGAAAGCGGCGTTAAATATAAAATTAGCGAGTCTATAGGAGGAACGTAAAATTTATGAAATAAAGTCCTACAAGTGTAAAAACAATTTACTTCACGTAGTATATGACAAAAGAAAATTTTTAGAAAAAAACCGGGTATTTTTTTACTCTTAAATTATTTATTCGAATTAAAACCAAATAACACTAATTAAATTATTAAAAATACTAAAACAATCTAAAAAAATCACGAAAAATTCATGAAAACTACTTTGACTTATGCTTGATCTAAGAAAAATAAGAAACTAGGTGGTTGTTTTGGAAATACATACAAAATAAGCTAGAAAAGGGCTTAAGCTTAAAAGCGCCAAATGCCCTTAAGGATTTAATTGTGCAAGACTTGAACAAAAAGATGTCCCAAGGAGTTGGTTGAGGGGATGCAACTGATAGCGTGCTTAATTGGGTGTGCGAGGAGGTCACGGTTCGAATCTCGGAGACCCTTTTGCCTTTTATTTTTTCGATTTTTCTTTTTACAAACTAATTAAACACATGAAAATAAGCAATTTTTACAACTACAACTTTTATGAAAGCGACCAATAAAAGATTGACAAGATTTCAACCGATGGCAAAAATGGTAATAAGGACAAGATTTTAAGCTAAATTGGCTATTAAGCTAGAAATAAGCACAAGTAAACTAGAAATAAGCTACTTAACTGTTAAAAAGCTAGTTTAACAACCTAATAAGCACAATTATTTGGAAATAAGCACTAAACAACTCAAAAATAAGCACAAAAGATCACCTGTTACCAGTGGTATTTTTCGTAAAAGGTATCTAGAACAAGCTAACAAATAAGCAATTTATAAGCTGATTAAGAGTAAACTAGTATTTTTCTAATTTAGTTAAGCAACTAAACTTTAATATCCCAAAAGGATTTAAGCTAAATCTTAATATTAAGTACACAATAAAATTCTAAAGTTTATTCAAAAACGGGTATTTAGAAATTTTGACTTTTTTATTACACTAGAACTTTGACTTTCATGAACTTGTGATTGATTCTAATGACTGAATGTGTTATATTAAGCTATATTAAGGTTGATTTAAGCTAGAGTACTAAGTTTTAAGCTACTATGGTGAGGTTTACACTTAAAAATCCTAACAGTTAACTGACAAGGATGAGATTAAGATGATTTTTACTTTTTTACTAATAAGTACTAGTTTTTTATCCTTGAATGAGCTAATAAGTACTAATCGACATGAACAACAACAAATATCAATTCAAATGACTTCTATCACAGATTAACATGCATATCCAAACACTACTTAATGAAACAGTTTTGAGACTTTTAACACTGAAACTAGTTTCTATACTAAGAAATCTATGTATTAACTGATATTATCTATAACAAGACAAGTTTAAACTAAAATTATCAAGACTATAGCACTTATACTAAGAAATTCAATTTTAAGAAAATTGCTTACAAATTGCTTTCCGCCAAAAACCGAGAACTCGGAGATCAAAGGCCACACCTATAAGCTTACCAATAAACTCTAAACCAAATCCAATACAGATTCAACACTGCTTCAATGTCTTGATCATCATTTCCTTTGCCTTATTATTTTTAACTAATTTTTTGGGTATTTTTGAGAATTTTTGAGTTTAAAGTCTAAACCGAGGTTAAATTGTTTCTAATAACTTATAAGCTTTATCAAAAGCTTATATGAGCTTAAGCAACAGTGACAACAACTATTTAACAACTTTTGCCAATTATGAGATTTTGGACATAAAAATAGCATTTACTAAATTTGTGAACCTTAACTGAAATTGAGAGTTGAAACAAGTTTTTATTACACTAGAATACAATTACAAAGTCTTTTGAAAGCTTAAACATACACTGTGAACTTAAAAACTTAAAAACGACATAAAGAAAAACAAATTACACTAGTTTTTTTTTTCTCCTCTCTTCTCTTTTCCTTTTTTATATGCAAAAGGTCTTCTACCTTCTCTGAGCTAATCCCACCATAATATTGGCCATTGGATGACTTGGGACACTCTTGGCCGCTTGATTGTTTTGGCCAAAATAGGCTTTTGACCTGTGGGGTTGAGTGAAGGGTTAGAAGAAGCTAATAAATGTATATTGGATTGTTAGGAGAGGTGGGACATGGATGGTGATATGTTGAGGTGGGGAATGGGTGTTGAAGCGTGGGGCGCATATGGGGGTGAGGAGAAGGCAGGAAAGGTGGGGTGTGTTTGTTTGACCGGTTATAGTAATAAACGGGGGTTTGACCGGGTTATGGGTTAAAGGGTGTTGGGCTTTGAATTGGGCCAAGTTAATACAAGGGTCCGGTTTGGTGTAGCTTAATAACCCAAGGACTAAAACTGCAATTCTGCCAAAGTTAAGGGACTAATCTTGCCAATCTTCCAAAGTTATCATAAGGACCAAACCTGCCATACTTGAATAGTACAAGGACCATATTTGATAAAATCCAATTTTTATATGTCCAAGGACCATTTTTGAAATTTTCAAAACTTGAGGGACTAAAGTTGTCATTTTGTAAATTTTAAACTTTAAAGGGTTTATTTTGACAACTTTTGAATCCCATGGATCTTAAATGACATTTTTCTTTATTTAGATATACTGTGGACTGCTTTGACAACTTTGAAACTGGGGACTAAACCGCCATTTTTGCAAATTTGATAATGCTTTTTCATCCTGATTTTTGATATTTTTGCATTTAAAACACATAAAACACCGATTTGTGATATTTTCATCATTTTGATGCATTTTTGAGTGTTTCAGATGATTTTGCAGTTTATATTGTACAAAAATGATGAGTATTTACACACTCATCAATCTTGCTAGGTTGAAGAAACAAGAGTATGCAGCTAATCTAGATGCTGAAAGGAATGCTGAGGAGAGTGCAATTGAAACAATAAGTGGAAACCTCAATTCTATCAACATGATCCGCTTTCCTATCATTTCTCGCAGGCTATGTTGTTTCTACTCCCATTTCTACCGAAAGTGTCCAAGACTTTGGAGATCCTTATACTGCTTTCCAAGACCCTCAGATCTTGGTAATAATCAACCCAAAGTCGAATCTTCACCTCACCTTCTTATGACACCGATTTTGAACCTACTATGACTAATCTTGATTCTTCCATTGAAGTCAACACCACTACTACTAAAAGGATTCACAACACTCATCCACAGTCAAATATTAGATCCTAATGCACCCGTTAGAACAAGGTACGGTGGCAAGTTCTAAATATGGTCAAGTGGCTTTTCTCTTATGTCTCAGACAAGAAAGAGACAATCACATGCACTATGAACATTGTTCTGCTTGTTTGTTTTCTCAAGTGGAACCAACCAGTGTTACTCGTGCTCTGAAGATTCAAGTTGGTTTGAGGCAATGCAGAAGAGATGCAACAATTTCAAAATCACAGTTTGGATATTGGTAACACTACCAGATGGCAAGTATGCAATTGGTACTAAATGGATTTTGAAGAATAAGAGAGATGCAAGAGGTGTTGTCATTAAAACCAAAGCAAGATTGGTTGCTCAGGGTTATAGACAAGAGGAGGGAATTGATTATGATGAAGTGTTTGCACCTGTATGTAGAGTTGAGGCCATACGGGTTTTCTTGGCTTATGCATCCTACATGGGATTTATGGTATATCAAATGGATGTTAAAGGCGCCTTCCAGTATGGTGAAATAGAAGAAGAGGTTTATGTCACTCAACCTAAAGGATTTGAAGATCCTGATCATCCAACTCATGTTTACAAGGTAGTCAAAGCTCTCTATGGACTACATCAGGCACCACGAGCTTGGTATGCTAGGCTTTTCATCGGGCATGGATATCGAAGAGGTGCCATAGATAAAACACTTTTCCTCAAGAAGAATTCCACGACATTATTCTGTGCAAGTGTATGTGGATGACATTATTTTGATCCACAAAGGAAGCTTGCGCAGGAGTTTGAGGAGCTTATGAAAGGAGAATTTCAGATGAGTGCCATGGGAGAAATGACTTTCTTTTTGGGTCTTCAAGTTCAGCAAAAACCTGATGGTATCTTTATCACGTGACAAATATGTGAGGGACATCTTAAAGAAGTTTGGAATGGAAAGTGTAAGGATCGCCACTACACCTTATGAAGCTCCAAAGTCAAAGATCAACAATGAAATAGATCCACCGCTGAATGTACATCTTACGCATCTATGATTGGTTCTTTGATGTATTTAATAGCTTCACGGCCTGATATTACTTTTGATGTGAGTGTTTGTTCTCGACATCAAGTTACTCCACTTACTTCCCATCTCAATGATGTTAAGAAGATCTTTAAGTACCTCAAAGGTCAACCTCACTTAGGCCTTTGGTACCCAAAAGAATCTCCATTTAAGCTGGAAGCATATAGTGATAGTGACTATGCCGGTGCAACGGATAGGAGATCCACTACTGGAGGTTGCCAATTCCTAGGAAAGAGATTGATTTCTTGGCAATGCAAGAAACAGACTATTGTGGCTACCTCATCTACCGGGCGTAGTACGCTGTCGCCAATTGTCGTGACGTTCTTTGGATTCAAAATCAATTGTTGGATTATGGGTATAACTTCATGAACACAACAATTTTATTGATAATCAAAGTACCATATGCATTGTTAAAAATCCAGTTTTTCACAACAAAACATATTGAAATCATGCACCACTTTATAAGAGATGCATATGACAAACATTTGATAAAAGTGGTTAAAATTCATTAATCGATGATAATGTGGCAGATTTGTTAACAAAGGCTTTTGATGGACCAAGGTTTCAACACCTAGTGGTCCATATTGGTATGCTTAACCCTTAACAAGTAAAGTTAAGGGGAGGCATCTCGTGGGGAGGCATATGCCTCGATTTGTGTATACTTTGCATTGTTTTATGTAAATTTGTTTGATTTTTGGTTATGATTCTCGTTTCTAACACCAACCTAATGTAATGATAGTTTGTTTGTCTTTGTTTGGTTTGTGTGTTTCTCTATGTTTGTTATGATTTGCAGATTGGTTATTCAGTTGGAATTTACCATGGTTGTTAAGTTGAAATATGGTCAAGAAAGCTCTAAAGCTTGTTTCTAATGTAATTCAAAGACAATCAAGTTACAATGTTCATTCAAGAAAAGTAATAAGCAAATTGTTCATTCATTCATTCGAGAAATGTTTATACCTTACATGAGTACAATCAACATCAAATGCAACTACAAGGAAAGTGCTTTACATGAACTTCTAATCCTAACCTAGTTGATATCATCTATTCCAACATCTAACAAAGTTGTTGGATATGCATGATCGCCACATCTTTCACACTAGATGCTGGATATGCGCTAGAAGTCTTTGCATAACCACCCATTCATTCTATCTCGATGACCGGATATGCATGACCGTACGCACAAGAAGCTAAGGATCATAATAGGAAGGATGGATTGATGAAAACGATGATGATGAAGATGACCACGTATGTCCTTTGTGCTTCATCTGCCGATTTCACCAAAAGCAATTCTTCCACCTTCCTTGACTCCTTCCTTTATATGATATGTGATGATGCACCATGATATGAAGCAGGAAGTGCTAGAACCACCTCTCTATCCCAGGGGAGTGGCGGATTTCTAGCACATGGCCTTCGCTGAGGCCGAGGTGCCGGAGGTTGGGAGTAAGATGTTCTCTCCTTATAGGAGTCATCAATCATCGCCAGAATCACTTGGATTCACTACACTATTCTTCCTCAAGAAGGGCTAAAAGGTAATTTACTTGGTTGTGAAGATGGTTGAGGAAAGTAATGAAGCCAGGGGTTTGAATCATCACTTGATGATGATGATGAGAATGATGGTGTGAGATCTATGATCTCAGGTTTAATACTCATGGTTGATTGTGGTTAATTTTG
Source organism: Chrysanthemum makinoi (assembly GCA_910596185.1). Classification (NCBI taxonomy): domain Eukaryota; kingdom Viridiplantae; phylum Streptophyta; class Magnoliopsida; order Asterales; family Asteraceae; genus Chrysanthemum; species Chrysanthemum makinoi. Next base: position 46,865,395 of record OU343216.1, on the reverse strand, counting down.
GGGCATTGATGCAATTAGGGTTTGTGATGTTATTTGGGGTTTTTGATGAAGAGTTATGTGTGCATTTTGTTTTATAGACAGCTTCAAGACTTAATGAGATTTAATGCGTATAGGTGAAACAAGAAAAGATATTTAACAAGCTCTCAATAACGCGGATCTGCTTTTCGCTGATTAGTATTCTTCGCAGATTGATTAGTGTTCCTCGTTGAAAGTTAATTTGGGGAAAAGTAGTAGTACATGTCACCCGTCAACATTTGACCAAAATTGGGAAAATACTACTTATTCTCGGTTTGCATATCTTCATCTCATTAAAAGTTTCCTTCATTACTCATATTCAAAACACTTCCACTTGTATGAATCTTAACCCTAACTTACGATTTTTCACATGGCGCTTCAATTCAAGCATGATCATAATAAAGTGGCCTTTCTGGGAACAGCTAAGGGTGATGAGTTGTATAGACCAATGGTAGAATTTACAGAGGTCCAAGATTCATTATGTTTTAACGCATTCTCCTAAAGTGATTTATGAATCGTTGGTTAAACAATTTTGGGCAATCATTAAAAGAGGAATGATACGTAGATTGTAGCTATTGTTGACGAACAGAGTATATTGTGACAGAGGAGTTGATAAGAAGACAACTTCGATTGGATGATGCAAATGGGGTTTATCATTCTAATGCGGTGGATATTCTTGCTGGATTAAGAGCTATTGGATATCAGGATGTAAGGACCGATATGTGGTTGAAGGTCCTATGTGGAGATTTTTGGTTCACACCTTGCTTCAATGTATGAGCAATAAATCCGGAGGATGGGATCAATTTTCTACGCAGCTGGGATGTGGTATTGTTGTCTTTTCTCGGGTTTGACTTATAATTTATCTAAGTATATTTTTGATAATATGGTTGAAAATATAGATAGGAAAAAGCATAAGTTTTTGATGTACCCTAGGTTTCTTCGGATAATTTTAGACATTACCACACAAGCCCAAGACTTTTATCCCATAGGAGCTTTAACTGCTAAACTATTTGATTCAATGAGAACTAAGTATTAGGGGCACATCATCCTTGCTAGCGCTATGTTGCTTCGTGGCAATGCATCTGCCCAAGAAGGAAATGTTGTTGGTTCTCCACCTCTACTATCTGAGTTGCCGATGGGAATCCATTAGTGACAATGGATGAAGGCCCTTCTAATCATGAAACCCATTTTGTTGCTCCTAAACAACATTTGTCCACTCCTTCACCTAGACCTAGTCCACCATCTACACATGTTCCTCATGATGAGGTTGAGACTGACTTTAATAGATTGCCTACTCCTAGTCCTATTAGAGATCCAATTGATGATAATGTTTCATTCATAGAGCATGTTGATGTTTCTTCCGAAGGCCCAATGATGCTCCCATTACCACGAGCAACTGCTGGTGGAGCCGAGGACCCTATTACACTTACATCTTTATATGCTTTAGTGAATGTATGGAGTTGAGATCTCTGATCTCAAAAAGGAACTGGTAGAGACTAAATCTAAGCTTGGTGGTGAGATTGTAGATTTGAAAAGAAAGGTTAAGGACTTGAAATACAACTGAAGTCGTAAAAGAAAAAGGAGACCGGAGGTTTCTTCGATGAGGAGGATGTGGATGCTCAGTTTGAGTCACTTGATATGTTGGCTAATGTGGCTCAAGAATCTAATGTCTCTATTTCAAAGGTTGGTACATCTGCAAAGAAAAGGAGCCAATTTTGTTTACTAGACGCAAGGAGAAAAGCAACCTGCATAAGGATACAGCTTCAAAGTGTTTCAACTATCAAGAACATGTTGTTATGATACCCTTTTGATGGACATTGTCAGCATCCGACTAATCTTCTGAGTTCGTTATGGATACTCCTCACCGATGCTATTTCGACCCAATGATAAAGGGAAAGGAGTAATGGTTGATACTGAGCTTGGTCCAGATCTAGTCGCTGAACGTGAAAGGTTAGCCCAACAGCGGATGTTAGATGAATGTGCCAATTTGAAGAAAAGTGCTGAATTGGCTAAACAGATTGAAGTTGAGTCTATTTCTAAATTGAACCTCGAGAGACAAAAGAATTAGATGCATTGGCTACCTGATGCCCGCCAACACGGGATGTGTATACTCGCAAGTCGCTTCTAATCCTTCCATTGCTCGTGAGTATTTTGGGAGCGTGACTTTAATAGTGATGATTTTGTGGCTCAAATGATGGCTCTTGGACTACAAAAGAAGCAAGAAGCTATGGCAAAGAGGAAAGCTATGCAAACTCAAAAGATCATGACTAAGAAAATGAGAGCACAATTTGCAGCTCCAACAAAAGATTATATGCAGTAGTGAAATATCGAGTTACTCTCTATAACTCGTATGACCATGAAGCGTGTTAAGGCTTTATCGGTCAGCCGAAGTTAATCGATTGTTATAATAAGATTATGAAGTTTACTTCATCTCGTCTCCGCTTCTCGATCTACTTTGAAAAGAATTGCCGATGTTTCGATGCTCCTAAATCCAAAAAGACCAAGGATAGTTGAAATTGTAGATTCTTTGAGGATCCCGTTTCAAAGTCAGTACTCCTAAGTTGTTTCCGGCATCTAACGGGTTATTCCTTCCGTATCTAATGGCTATTCCTTCCGCCAGAAGTTCAATCACCAACCTTGTGTTGCTTCATCCGAATATCATCATCTTCTCAGCAAAGCATCTAGAGTTGATCATATTGATAAAGTTGGACCAGAGTTGGGTTGTCAAGTCAATTACGAGCTAAATCTAAAAAGGCCGAAGCAAAGAGTCGAGAAGATGTATGCCTTACGTAGTGGTGTTTTAAAGCCGGATGATTCTATTTCTTTCACACAAATTAAAGATGTTATCAAGAACCTATACCATCTTCGACATTTATCTACCGTAGGAGGAAGAAAAGAATGGCAAGAAAACGATCCGTTCTTTTCCGAGATCTCAGGAAATCAGCTGAGGCACATACATCTAAGGTTAAGGAATCTTCAAGGGTTAGTTCTTGGATCCCAATGCTGCCGATTCAACATTTATTAAAGAGGGATCTTCGATGTTTTTCCGGCGGTCTCATGATGTTTTTGTAAATTGGTCATTGCAAAAGGATGAGCTGAATGTGATTCACCGATTGGATCAAACGACCATGGAATTTAATTTTTGAAGGAGATCTTGTACCGGTGGATAGGCGACTTGGTTACGCTTATATACCTTGTAAATAAGTACTACCATTCTACTGCACCTAAGGGTTCTAGTTTATATTTATTGGGTGATCTTCATGTTTTGTTTGATTCAACATCTCCCAATGGTAAAGGATACTTATTTGGAAGAACTCACTTATGGCAAAGTTACATCTGGAGATTTTATCCTCAGCTCGTGCATGTGATTGAGACGGTTGGTGGTATTATCAGATGAGTTGTCTAAATACTCATCATTTTTGTACCATCTGCATCGCAAAAACATCTCAAAACACTCCTAAATGCATCAAATGATGAAAATATCACAAACAAGTGTTTTATGTGTTTTAAATGCAAAATGCCAAAATCGATGAAAAACTTATTAAGTTTGCATAATTGGCGCTTTTAGTCCCTCAAGTTACAAAAGTTGTCAAATCTAGTCCCTGGTAATTCAAAAACTTGTAAAATGTCATTTAAGGTTCATGTGATTCAAAAGTTGTCAAAATAAACCCTTTAAAGTTTAAAATTTACAAAATGACAACTTTAGTCCTTAAAGTTTGAAAATGTCAAAAATAGTCCTTGGTTAATTTAAAAGTGAAAATTATCAAATATTAACCTTGTACTATTCATAAATGACAAAATTGGTCCTTATGGTAAACTTTGGAGAAATTACATGTTTGGTCCCTCAAGTTTCAAAAATGGCAAAAGTAAACCCTTTGACTTATAAAATGGAAATTTATGCAATATCGCCCTGTACTATTCACATGTTGTAAAAGTTTAACCCTTGTGATAACTTTGGGAAAGTTGCATTTTCAGTCCCAGTTTTCAGAATTACATAAAAGGTCTTGTGATTACTAAGCTACCAAATCCACTTTATTAATCATAACACAAATCCAATCCAAAACCAAATCCTCAACCCTAGCAAGCCCATATCTAACCCAAGCCCAAACCTACCCCCAAGTATTATTAAAACTGTCAACAAAAGTCAAACACCCAAAACCCTCACTAATGTTCACCTTCCCTTCTCCCACACCCGCATCACTCCATCAGCCGCCACCTTCACCACCACCGCCTTTTCCACCTCATTTTCACCTTTCCACCTATCTACCAACTCTCTAACACCTTCACATTCAACCAAAATCCATTAATTACTTAAAACCTCGCCTAGACTTTGGTGCCAAACCACATCCGCTAAATTGATGAATGGGATGAATTCAATGGCTAAGAAATGGTGGGAAATACTTTAGGTCCATTGTGAGAACTCAAAGAAGTCAATAAATAAGGTTGGAGAAGCGTAGATGTTAAGAGTAGAGTAATTTTAGTTTAGATATGTCGCTTAAATAATTTTAAATTTCTAGTGTTTGTTTAAGCTCTCAAGTACTTTTATTCAAGTGTTTTCGTAAATGAATGTATTCTAGTTATCAATTTCCGCTTAATCTAATTTTCGCTTATGCCATTTTCACTTCAAAATTTCAAAATATGCATATGTTGAACCAGTTGTTCTTAAGAACTTGTAAGTTTATACAAGCTCTTAGAAAGACTTTATATTATTAGAAACCTTCAAATTAGCTTTACATTCAAAATGTAAAAATTCTCCAAAATATTCAAAAAAATTAGTCAAAATTAAAAACTGTGGGAATGAAGATCGGGTTTAAGCATGGTAATACTTGGATTGATTATGGTTTAGAGCTTATTGGTGAGCATATAGGTGTGATCTCGCACCTTGGTCCTCCGCCCCGTGTATGAATTTATTTTGTAAGCCATTACTTTGAAATTTACATTTTCTAGTTTTAGTCATTAAACCTTGTTAATTCTAGTTTAATATCAAGTAAATATAGTCATATCGCTTAATCAATGTTTATTCGCTTAAAAATCTATTTTAGTGTTTAAAAGCTTCAAACGCCTTTTAAGTGTGTTTGATTTATTGTTAAAATCGTATAGAGGCTATTGTGTTGTAATTGCTGTTGTTATAAGTCAGTTTAGTGTTTACTAGTTCATTCAAACCTTAAAATCTAGTCCTAGTTTAATAGAAAGTCAAACTCATGGTTAATCTCATTTAACTTGCTAACTGCTGAAATTTGAAGACATAATCATGCATTCTAGTGTATGTTGTTTATTTAGCCTAATTCACTATAGTAGCTTAATACACTCAATTAGATCATCTATGATCATTAGAAGTTCATGAAAGTCAATGAAGTTCATAATTTAAAAGTCAAAATTTTCCTTGTGCGCTTTTGAATAAACTTTACAATTTCTCATTGTGATCTATCATAGATCTAGGATTTGTGCTTTTGGGATAATATTTAGTCTGCCAAACAAAATTAGAAAAATACTAGCTTGTATCTTATTAGCCATAAACCGCCATTCTCAGCCTCTTTGGACCCTTTTTCTCTCAAAAACCGTCCCCGCAAACAGCTATATAAATGCTATTTGGAGTTGTTAAGCGCTTATTTCCAATTCATATTGTTTTTTTTTCGTTGTAATGTTAGCTTATTATAAGTCTCTCGAGCTTAATTTATTTTACCTTTGCTTATTTCTATTAGCTTATTTAGCCAAGTCTTGTGCTTATTTCCATTTTCACAATCAGTTAAGAAAAGATAAGCTTATTCTTAGCTTATTGGTAGTTTTCATAAAAAGTGGTAGTTATAAAATGTGCTTATTTTATTGTGCTTATTTAGTTTATAAAAAGAAAAATTGAAAAAATATTTGCAAAAGTAACGCTCGATTCAACCCGTGTCAAATTCCCTCACGCCCCCAAGCCTCAACACCAACACTGTAACCATTGCTCTTTGGCTCCTATTAATTTAGTTTGCAACATTTAATATATACCCCTTTTGTTTCTAATAAGTTTATAATGAAAGTATTTAAGCTATTTCTAGCTTATTTGAAATAGCTTTTTCAACTTTTGTATTTTTTATATAATTGTATTAGTATAAAGTATTTTATAAAAAAGTTTCAGATTTTTCTAAATAGTTTTAGTATTTTTAATCATTTAATTAGTGTAAAATATTATTTAATTCATAATAAAAAATATAAAAGTCTAAAAATATAAATCTTTTCTAAAATTTTGTCATATAGCACGTAATAAAAAAAAAAAATTTACACTTGTAGACTTCTTATTTCATAAATTTTACGCTTTTGCTTCAAGACCGCCAAGTAATTTTATAAATAACTTACTTCCATTTTAAATCACATTTTTAGATAATTTAAGTTTACGCTTAGTTAAAATAGTTTATTTGTTATTTTATTTTATAAATCAAGAAAACATCATCAGAAAATAGTGATAGCGCTATTTAATATATTTTAACTTTTAATTTCTTTTTAATTTGCATTTAAGTCGCCAGAATTTATTAATTTTCTTTAGGTAATTATCCATCCAAATCCTTACTGATCACTATCCTTAGTGATCATTCTATCATTCCATCAGTGTTTATACACCAATTCATCCTCCGTGGGACTTAATCCACCCAGAATACAACTATATTCTCCTGATCTTTAATTGCATTTGTGTTTGACCTCGCTTTGAGTTTCTACGGTCGGCCATTCACAAGTGGCCGGCTTGAGTGAGAAAACTTGACGGTTTTGCACCAATCAAATTTACCCGCCGGGAGAGGCCGTAGTTGTTTTAAGCATTTCCGATCCATTCTTGCAATATATACCACCTTTTGTAAACAATTTAAAAAATCAAAAAGTTCATTAACACTTTTCCTAAAGTGTTAACAACACCAAAAATATTTCATTCTTGTTTTTATAAAATGTTTTTCAAAAATACCAAAAATATTCCTCTTTACCCTCTTACCCTTTTTGATTTTTATTCCTTTACCTCTATCCATTTGATTCTAACTTCTTTCTATTCTCATGGAATCTCTCACTACTTAATTTAATTTCGAACGGTGTTGAAAACTTCCTACTTTATCACAAATGTCAAGAATTGTTGTTCGTAATGATCCATTAATCAAGATAGGAAATGGAACCAGTAAAACCCGGGTGACAAAGGACTGTGTACTTTCCTCTCCATAATGGAGGTGCTAAATACGCCCAACCTAACGTTATCCAAAGATCTAACCCCTCAATTGCCCTAAGCCGCCTAAAATTGATCCTACACTTTCACGCATTTACTGTTAAAAGCAAGCATGCGTAATTTAGACCCAAGTGACTAGCAAGAATGACTTGCCTAATCTTCACGCTGTTAAAATTTGATTTGTGCTAAAACCGCAGTTGCCTTTCACACAAGCTAGCCACTTGTGAATGGCTAACCGTAGAAGCTTAAAAACCGCTAAAACACAAATACAATGAAGTCCTGGAGAATATAATGAATTCTTGTCGTTAAGTCCCACTGAGACTCAATATGTGTCAAACTGATCGATGATAGAATGGTCACTAAGGATAGTGATCAAGAAAGGTTTTTGATGAGAAATTACACTACCGATTGATTGGAATGGAATTGGAAACGAATTGAAAACACAATATCAGTAACAACAAACGAATACTTACGCTTAAAACTACGCAAACGCATAAAATAAAAAGTGAGATTAAAGAAATAAAAGACCTAAAAATATGAAAATGGCATTTTTGAAATCCTAAAAATAAAAGAAAATTATTAGAAAAAGAAAATTATTTTATAACTATTTAATTAATTATTATTAATTAAAAACTATTTTAAACTATTTAAAAATAACCTAAAATAAAAGAAAATATGAAATAAGGCTAGAAAAATAAGATTATTATTCAGAAAAATCTAAAATATTATAAAACTAATCTTAAAACTAAAAATATATTTTTCACACTTTTTATTTAATTATTACTAATTAATTATTATTTAAAATACACTTAAATACTATAAAATATCAAATAAACCTGGAAAAATGAAATTTCAACTTGGAAAAATCTAAAATATGATAAAAATAATTTTAAAACTGAAAGATATTTTTATACTTTTAATTATTTATTACTAATTATTTAAGACTTCTAACTATTTAAAATTATAATAAATACTAAAAAGATAGAGAAAAATATGAAACTTTTTCTAAAAATAACTTAAGGTGACAGAAAACTAAGAAAAATATAAAACAAGATTTGCTAAATAATAAGCTTTGCTAAAAAGAAAAATCAAAAGCAAAAATATTAAATAAACGCTATCACTATATTTAAATTGATGTTTTTCTAGATTTTCTTTTGGAACACTACTTAAACACTAAAATTATGAAACTTTAATAAACACAAAATTTTACAAACTTAAATAGCGCTTTTACAAGCTTATGAGCCAACAAAGAGGTTTATTAGCTTATTTTTGTGGAATTAAGCTCAAAGAAGCTTGAAAACCGGAAACAAGAGTGAATAAGATTCAAACAAAGCTAGTGCTACTAATATGAAGCTAAAAGACAAATAAGCACAATCAAAAGCTAGGACAAAGACAATAAGCACTTGGCTTAAACCTAAAATGACAGTATCAAAGGCTATCAGTTCTAGCAAAACAAGCTAGAAAATGAAAAACCAAGCTTGAGACTTCAAGATGGCTTGGTTGGCTTACCAAAGAACTAAGAATCACAAGATTTGATCAACAATAAGCTCAGGTGAGCTTATGTTTGAGCTTGTAAAATCAGATCAAAAACTCAGATACAATCGAAATATAGATGGGACAAATAAAAAGCTACTAGCAACCCTATTAAATAAGCCAAAAAGTGAGAATAAGCACCGGAATGAAAAGACAGCCTAGGTGACCTTCCAAAAGCCAAGATTCAAAAATCTGTTCACTAACAAGCCTGCAGGAGCTTCAGAAAGTGATAAAACTGGTGCAATGTAAGCAATACCTTTTCAAAAATGTCCCAAAGGAAACTAGAAAAATAAGCACTAATAAGTGATTCAAAGAAAACTAGCATTTTTCTAATTTAGATTAGCAACTAAACTTTGATATTCCAAGAGCTTATATCCTAAATCTTAATAATAAAACACAAAGGAAATCCTAGAGTTTATTCAAAACTAACCCAATGAACAATTTTGACTTTATCAAAACCAACAGAGTTGACTAATATGAACTTTGATTTGATCCTGTGAACTGAATAAGATGTATTAAGATATATAAAGACCGATTTGAATCTCTAATAACTTACTAACACAAAATCATGCTCATGAATCATGAAGATCCAACAAAGAAGCAACAAAGATGAGATCATATGGTATTTTGACTTTTGATATAACAAGCACTAGTTTTATTGGTTTCTTTAAGTTATTAGGTGTATGTAACAATGTAACGTAACAAACAAACAACCCAACAAGTCCTCGCTATGATCTAAACAGAAAATCCAAACACCCTCTGCAAATTTTTAGAACTTTTTCAAAGTAAATCACGATTAAAACCATGAAACTTATTTCGCATCTTTTGGTCACATTTCAAATTCGTCATTTTTAAAACTAAATATGCATCATATTAGTTCATTCATGGCATTCATTTTCAATTAACGCCAAATTTTATATTAAATAAACGCTATCGCGAGTTATTATTTTGAATATTTAACTGTTACTTTCAAAAATGATCCCTATATTTTTTATACTTACATTTAGTTATAAAAACCATATTTTGACTTTACCTAGTGTTTTGAATTTATTTGGTACATAAATCGTTAAAATTAAATTATTACTTATTACACTTTTCTTAAAAATTACTGAATTATTTTATCACTCAAATTTTACAAGGAATACATTTTCACAATTTTATAATATCATTATACTCTATTTTGACCTATTAAAACTTACTTGTACTTAAAGACTACCATTTACCTTTACATTTATTTAACTTACCTTTTTCTACAAATTAAACACAAACATATACAAGTATAGATTTTAAAATAACATTGAGAGACAACCCTCCCCAAAACCGCCAAGGGAGGGTGCACTCATAATTGTAGCATGGTTTCCTTAAGACTTTGTCTTCAATAATACATAAGTCTTATTTGATCTTTTTCTCATTCAAAGACCATAGTTTCAAGTGGTTAAACAACAAAATTCTCTTTTCTTTTGGCTTCAAGAACCGTCACACACAAGAGCAAGGGATCAAAAGTTTTGCAAAATCAAGTGTTATTTCAACCTAGTTTATATCCTTATGTTTTGAAATAAAACCAAGGATATTTGTTAATCCTTGTTACTACACCCTTCATTTCACTAGTAAGCATGTTTCATATTTTATGTTTCCTCTTCATTTCATATGTTCCTTATCATTTTGAGCTTATATGCATGTTATGTTATTTATACCATTTTCTTAAGATTTTAGAGTTATTTATATACTTAAGGTCATCCTATAATTACTCCCATGGTATTCTTTGGTCTTGATGGTGATTAGGAACCCATGACACCCTAAGAAGGTGTATGGTAGGATTAGATTAGTTTCGAGTTGATTTGAAGGGATTAGAATAGGTTTTGTCCGAGTAAAACTATTTTCGATAACTATATTTTATGTTCTGTCCTTAATCCGAATTTCTGGAAAAATCAGCAGATGGTACGAAAGTTTGGCCTTGATTTTTAGAAAATATACTTAAAAACGAATCCGTGGCCGCTTGAACGGATAAAAACGGACTTATAACGGCAGTGGTGAATTTTAAAGTTTGACGACGAAACGTATATTTTCAGAAAATCTCAGCTTGCTGTTTTTAATTATTTCGGGTCAAAAACGAGCCTTAAGCTTCACAAATTATTTCGACTTCTCAAAAATATATTAGTTTACTGAGAATGGCTAAGGACATATAAAAACGAAAACGGATTTAAACGATTAATATATGCACGCTTTCTATAAAGTTGCCGTGAAATATTATTTTCCTAAAACTATATTATTTTTACGTTACAAGTATTTCATTAGTCAAGGGCTATGTTGGCTGTTTTAACTATGATGCAAAACTTTTCGAACGTAAGTGTCTTCTAGTAAAATCAAGTTCACGGCCATATTTTCTAAAAACAAAAGCTGTTTGTCAAGCGGAGTTGTAGTTAATTATTTACGGATGTTCAAACTTGGCCAAACTTTTTTCTGCACACAATTCAACAAAAATCACCAACTTTAACCCTTAATATCTTTATGATCGAGACCTTTTGGACAAAAACTCCTGAACTGAAACTTTTAGATATCGATACAAATCTTTCCAAAACCGCCGAAGTTCTGTTCTCTAACGATCGACGCATAAACCGCTTTAATGACTGTTTTTCCGAGCTATTTTGTTGATTTCACGATTTTTCCTAATGCATACTGCTTTTATGTATCAAAAGCGGTAATTTCACCAAAATCATTTTAAAACTATTTGTAGATGACATTTTGACGTAAAAACATGTAAAGTCATTTTTGATTTGGTCGAGACGTCAAAAGAGTATTTTTCGCTTACATTTATAATATTTTCAAAACCGTAAATGGTATAAATTACATAATGAGTGCATGCATAACATTACATTGCACTCATGACATATCATATCATTGATAATGCGCAGCCCCGCTTTGACGATCACTTTAAAACCCTCAGCAGTACTCCACTTTTTGTCGTCGCATCTATTCATCAAGGAGTAATCACATCCCCTTTTTAACGTTTTACTATATTTGGGGCCAAATGCATGAACCATACTTGAATTAAATTGATTTTTTACTTTTGTGAACTCTCTTAACTAAAACTTGTGAACTCGAATCAAATCCCTAACTTAATTACGAACATATGACTTATTTGAACTTATTAAATCGTAAGCGTTATGACCTTGTCCTAAAGTCTCCCTGTTCGAAAGCATCACTATAATTCTCGCTTTGTCTACGAGTGTTCACAATAACCGCCTTGTCCAAGTGGGAGTGTTCACATAATTCTCACTGTTGGTGGAGTGTTCTCAATAATCCTCGCCTTGTCGGTGGAGTGTTCTCAATAATTCTCGCCTAGGTGGTCGAGTGATAACGGAGTGCCCTTGTTGAGCAAAGCAGCAAAGTCTCCCCTATATTCTGAGTATCCCTGATTATTATATACTTGATACGCTATATTTTTGTGCAATGGGTTGTGTACACACTGTGTTGCAAGTTTTGTAGGGGCGGAATTTGGAACTGAGTGGATACACAATGCCTTTGCTTTGTGGACCATTTTCGTTGACCGAAAGCTTTGATTATTTCTTTCGAGTTTTCTTATTTTGCTGTGTTTACTTACCAACTATTTTCATAGTTGACTCGTTTTCTCTCATGCATTTCGTGATCGTTAAGCTTTTCTATCGTCTTGCATAAAGAAGTTTTCACTTGTCACTGCTAGTTGTTATGTAATCAAACGAAATATTTTGGAATCTAAACTTTGTAATATATTTGCCTGATGTCAAGCTAAACTAGTATTGTAATGGTGTACTTTTTCTTTTAAATATTAACGTTGGTAGGTTCTATTATCTTGTGCTTATGTTCCCTTCCCGCTACACCTCGTTTCAGTCCAAGTAGGGTGTGACAGATTGGTACCGTGAGCCATAGGTTATAGAGAATGCGATTTTCAAAAAATAAAAATCACAGCTATAACCGGAAAAAATTTTATTTTATTTTATTAAACATTGAACATCATCCGAGTCATCTAGTCTATCGTAGAGTTTCGTTAATCATAAATGATACATAGCCTGATCAACTATGTCTAATTTATGAAGAACCATGCAATGATAAGAGTAGTAGTTTTAAATCATGTTTAGTCGAATCTTTTGAGTCCGTCACCGAAGTTGCATTGGCCGGGTGGGTATGTATAGCATGTTTTACGCTCACGCCTACATTACCGTACCTTGTTCATATCTTCTCCTTTCTATCTTTCGATTTGTTAGACACCAGCATGTCTCTGTTCCTGCCATGTTTCGATCACTATAACACACCACCGCTCTGCACCTCATCTGACTTCGCTCGAATGTCGCTACTCAACCCGATGTTTTGGTCCTCAGAGAATCATGGCTACAAGAAACACACGTTCAGGAGGTAACAGCAACGGCAACCCAAACAACAATGACAATCCGCATAAACAACGCTGGCTGAATAGCGGATCTACTCACCCAAATTATAACACACCTCGATGCTAGACGAACCAACAACGGAGAAGGTACTTCAAACACGGTCAAGGATGAGCTACAAAACTTTCATGACATGCAAGCCAATGGAATTTCATGGTACTGGGGTGCCATTGACTGCTAACCTCGGTTCGAGAATGTTGAGTCGAAGCTAGTATCACTCGAAATGTGCCAAGGAAACAAGGTTGAGTTCTCTCTGTCTACTACAAGGACGAGCTTTGACCTGGTGGAACAAACCAACCACGATCGAGAAAGAGAGGCAAATGCATTATCTTTGGGAAGTATTCAAGAAACTACTAACCGATGAGTACTGCAGAAAGATGAAGTGCAGAAACCGAAGAAGAATTTTGGAACCACTTGATGGTAGGAGTAGAAATCGACAAGTACACGATCCGTTCCACGAAGTTAACTAGGATGGGTCCTCACATGGTTTCCACTGTGGAGAAGTTGATTGACCGATATATATGGGGATTGATACGTAAATTAGGAGGGATGTCACTGTCGAAACCAACCACTCTACAAGCCACCTGTGAGTATGGCGTACGCTTGACAAATGATGTGATCAGTCCGGAGAACTAACAAAAGAAAACGACAATGGACGAAAGCGACAGGAGGATCACCAGGGAAACCGAGACCGGAATCAGCAAAACAAGAGGCATAATAACTCAGAACTATGGGCTACCACCCGGAGCTAGGATATGCAGGTCCACATCCTTTGTGCACTCAATGTAATTATCATCACTCGTGAGACTGCCGAAAAGTGCAAATGTGGACAGACGGGCCACTTCTCTCGAAATTGCTCAACAGTAACTGGAAATCAAGGACAGAGAAAAGCATGTTACGAGTGTGGAAGTCTAGATCACCTTCGCAGACCTGTCCAAAGTGAAAAGAACTCCCAACCAAGGAGGAAATTGTACAAACCTGGCGTTGGCAATAGAAGGCCCACAAGATCAGAACATTGAAATTCCTCCCGCGACGGGTCGAGCATTCTATTTGGGTACCGAGGAGGCCCGCGACGCTTAACGGGTACATTCTTTCGAACAACTACCTTATTTCAGTACGACATAATTTTGAGTGCATAGCTTCCTCCCAATCTTTATCACGTTCACGACCTTGATTAATTTGAGACCTATTGATATCGACCTTAGTTGTTATATATTTTGTTGATTGGATTTGATCGTAAGCAAATCGATATCGGCGAATCTTTCAAAAGACTTCATTCAAGGATTTGGAATCCTACCTTTCTAACAACTTGTTTCCTAGCTCGATCTAGTGACAGTTCTTGTTTGATGAGTTGCGAAAATCAAGCTAAGAGACAAGTTTACTCAAGTCGGTTTAGTTTAATCTCATGACGGTTCTTGTTTGATGAGTTGTGAGATTAGATTATAATCGACAACCTAAAGGTCTTTTGAGAGTTACGTTCGATATTGGGTAAGTTTACCCTATCAAATCTAGTCACGGGCACGTACTTAATTGAATGGGGAACCTGTACGCATGGGCATTGATATGTTCATTTAGACTGTTCGTACGATCATGAACTTTTAGAACTCTTGTCGAGGTTCGACCATAGAGTTTAATCGAATCATGAGGACATGATTCCTGGGACATGGGAAGAATGTCACATTTCTCAAATTCCGGTCATTTCTTAAAACTAAATATGCATCATATTAGTTCATTCATGGCATTCATTTCTCAATTAACGCGTAAATTTTTATATTAAATAAACGTCATCGCGTGAGTTATTATTTTGAATATTTAATCCGTTACTTTCAAAAATGATCCCGCTATATTTTTATACTTACATTTAGTTATAAAAACCATATTTTGACTTTACCTAGTGTTTTGAATTTATTTGGTACATAAATCGTTAAAATTAAATTATTACGACACTTTTCTTAAAAATTACTCGGTAATTATTTTATCACTCAAATTTTACAAGGAATACATTTTTACAATTTTTATAATATCATTATACTCTATTTTGATCTATTAAAACTTACTTGTACTTAAAGACTACCATTTACCTTTACATTTATTTAACTTACCTTTTTCTACAAATTAAACACAAACATATACAAGTATAGATTTTAAAAAAAAATAACATTGAGAGACAACCCTCCCCCAAAAACGGCCAAGGGAGGGTGCACTCATAAATGTAGCATGGTTTCCTTAAGACTTTGTCTTCAATAATACATAAGTCTTATTTGATCTTTTTCTCATTCAAAGACTCATAGTTTCAAGTGTTAAACAACAAAAAATCTCTTTTTCTTCTTGGCTTCAAGAACCGGTCACACATACAAGAGCAAGGGGATCAAAAGTTTTGCAAAATCAAGTGTTATTTCAACCTAGTTTATATCCTTTTTATGGTTTTGAAATAAAAACCAAGGATATTTAAGTTAATCCTTGTTACTTACACCTCTTCATTTCACTAGTAAGCATGTTTTCATCATTTTTATGTTTCCTCTTTCATTTCATATGTCTCTTATCATTTTTGGAGCTTATATGCATGTTATGTTATTTATACCATTTTCTTAAGATTTTAGAGTTATTTATATACTTAAGGTCATCCTATAATTACTCCCATGGTATCTTTTGGTCTTGATGGTGATTAGGAACCCATGACACCCTAAGAAGGTGTATGGTAGGATTAGATTAGTTTGGAGTTGATTTGAAGGGATTAGAATAGGTTTTGTCCGTGAAAAACTATTTTCGATAACTATATTTTATGTTCTGTCCTTAATCCGAATTTCTGGAAAAATCAGCAGATGGTACGAAAGTTTGGCCTTGATTTTTGGAAAATATACTTAAAAACGAATCCGGCCGCTGAACGGATAAAAACGGACTTATAACGAAGCCGTGGTGAATTTTTAAAGTTTGACGACGAAACGTATATTTTCAGAAAATCTCAGCTTGCTGTTTTTAATTATTTCGGGTCAAAAACGAGCCTTAAGCTTCACAAATTATTTCGACTTCTCAAAAATATATTAGTTTACTTCATACGGCTAAGGACATATAAAACGTAGAAAACGGATTTAAAACGACAAATATATGCACGTTTCTATAAAGTTGCCGTAAATATTATTTTTTCTCAAAACTATATTATTTTTACGCTACAAGTATTTCATTAGCTGTAGGGCTATGTTGGCTGCTGTTTTAACTATGATGCAAAACTTTTCGAACGAAGTGTCTTCTAGTAAAATCAAGTTCACCGGCCATATTTTCTAAAACAAAAAGCTGTTTGTCAAGCGGAGTTGTAGTTAATTATTTACGGATGTTCAAACTTGGCCGAAACTTATTTTCTGCACACAATTCAACAAAATCACCAACTTTAGCCTTTAATATCTTTATGATCGAGACCTTTTGGACAAAAACTCCTGAACTGAAACTTTAGATATCGATACAACTTTCCAAAACCGTCGAAGTTCGTTCTCTAACGATCGACGCACACCGCTTTACGATCGCTTTTTCCGAGCTATTTTTGTTGATTTCACGATTTTTCCGACGACATTGTTTTGCGACGAAAAGTGGTAATTTCACCAAAAATCATTTTAAAACCATTGTAGGATGACATTTTGACGTAAAAACATGTAAAGTCATTTTTGATTTGGTCGACGCCAAGAGTATTTTTCGCGACGAGTAATATTTTCAAAAACCGTAAATGGTATAAATTACATACGTAGTGCATGCATAACATTACATTGCAATTCATGACATATCATATCATTGATAATAGGTCCCAGTTGACGCATCACTTTAAACCTCAGTACTCACTTTGTCGTCGCATCTATTCAATGTGAGTAATCACATCCCCTTTTTACCGCTTTAGTATATTTTGGGCTTAAATGCATGAACCATACTTGAATTAAATTGATTTTTTTTACTTTTGTGAACTCTCTTAACTAAAACTTGTGAACTCGAATCAAATCCTCGAACTTAATTACGAACATATGACTTATTTGAACTTATTAAATGCGGCGTTATGACCTTGTCCTAAAGTCTCCCTTGTTCGAGCATCACTATAATTCTCGCTTTGTCGGTGGAGTGTTCATAATTCCGCCTTTGTCGGTGTAGTGTTCACAATAATTCTCGCCTTGTTGGTGGAGTGTTCTCAATAATCCTCGCCTTGTCGGTGGAGTGTTCTCAATAATTCTCGCCTAGGTGGTCGTTGATAACGGAGTCTCCTTGTGGAGCAGTGCAAAGTCTCCCATATTCGAGCATCCCTAATTATATATACTTGATACTATATTTTTGTGCAATGGGTTGTGTACACACAAGTTGCAAGTTTTGTATGGGCGGAATTTGGAACTGAGTGGATACACAATGCCTTTGCTTTGTGGACCATTTTCGTTGACCGAAAGCTTTGATTATTTCTTCGAGTTTTTATTTTGCTAAGCTTGTTTACTCACCAACTATTTTCATAGTTGACCCGCTTCTCATGCATTTCGTGATCGTTGTAAGCTTTTCTATCGTGTCTTGCATAAAGAAGTTTTCACTTGTCACTGCTAGTTGTTATGTAATCAAACGAAATATTTTGGAATCTAAACTTTGTAATATATTTGCCGATGTCGGCTAAACTAGTATTGTAATGGTGTACTTTTTCTTTTAAATATTAACGTTGGTAGGTTCTATTATCTTGTGCTTATGTTCCCTTCCCGTACACCTCGTGTTTCAGCCTCCCGCGAGGTGCATGATTGGTACCAGAGCCATAGGTTATAGAGAATGCCGATTTTTCAAAAAATAAAAATCACAGCCTATAACCGAAAAATTTTTATTTTATTTTATTAAACATTGAACATCATCCGAGTCATCTAGTTCTATCGTTGCATCGTTAATCATAAATTATACATAGCCTGATCAACTATGTCTAATTTATGAAGAACCATGCAATGATAAGAGTAGTAGTTTTAAATCATGTTTAGTCAATCTTTTGAGTCCGGTCACCGGGTTGCATTGGCCGGGTGGGTATGCATAGCATGTTTTACGCTCACGCCTACATACCGTACCTTGTTCATATCTTTCCTTTCTATCTTTCGACTTGTTTTGTAAAGATGTGTCTCGTCCTGTCATGTTTCGATCACTATAACACATTACCACCGTCTCTGACCTCATCTGACTTCTTCAATGTCGTTTACTCAACCCGATGTTTTGGTCCTCTCAGTAGAATCATGGCTACAAGAAACACACGCTCGTGGAGGTAACAACAACGCAACCCAAACAACAATGACAATCCGCACAACAACGCCGCTGGAATAGCGGATCTACTCACCCAAATTATAACACACCTCGATGCTAGACGAACCAACAACGGAGAAGGTACTTCAAACACTGGTCAAGGATGCAGCTACAAAACTTTCATGACATGCAAGCCAATGGAATTTCATGGTAATGAGGGTGCCATTGGATCGCTAACCTGGTTCGAGAATGTTGAGTCGGCTTAGTATCACGAAATGTGTCAAGGAAACAAGGTTGAGTTCTCTCACCGGTCTACTACAAGGACGAGCTTTGACCGGGTGGAACAACCAACTACGATCGGAGGGAAGAGAGGTCTGCAAATGCATTATCTTGGGAAGCATTTAAGAAACTACTAACTGATGAGTACCGCAGAAAAGATGAAGTGCGAACCGGAAGAAGAATTTTAACCACTTGATGGTAGGAGTAGAAATCGACAAGTACACGATCCGGTTCCACGAGTTAACTAGGATGGTTCCTCACATGGTTTCCATTGTGGAGAAGTTGATTGACCGATATATATGGGGATTGATACCAGAAATTAGGAGGGATGTCACTTCGTCGAAACCAACCACTCTACAAGCCACCGAAGTAGTATGCGTATCGCTTGACAAATGATGTGATCGTTGGAGAACTAACAAAAGCAAACGACAATGGACGCAGCGACGTGAGGATCACCGGGAACCGAGACCGAATCAAAGAAAACAAGAGGCGCGAATAACTCGTAACTATGGGCGACTACACCCAGAGCGCTAGAGGATATAGGTCCACATCCTTTGTGCACTCAATGTAATTATCATCACTGTGAGACCGAAAGTGCAACAAATGTGGACGACGGGCCACTCTCGAAATTGCTCAAACAGAACTGGAAATCAAGGACAGAGAAAAGCATGTTACGAGTGTGGAAGTCTAGATCACCTTCGCAGCACTGGCCCAAAGTGAAAAGAACTCCCAATCAAGGAGGTAATCGCCCAAACCTGGCGCTTGGCAATAGAAGGCCCACAAGATCGAACATTGAAATTCCCCGCGCGTGGTCGAAAGCATTCTATTTGGGTACCGAGGAGGCCCGCGACGCTTAACGGGTACATTCTTTCGAACAACTACCTTATTTCAAGACGACATAATTTGAGTGCATAGCTTCCTTCCAATCTTTATCACGTTCACGACCTTGATTAATTTGAGACCTATTGATATCGACCTTAGTTGTTATATATTTTGTTGATTGGATTTGATCGTAAGCAAATCTATCGAAGCGAATCTTTCAAAAGACTTCATTCAAGGATTTGGAATCCTACCTTTCTAACAACTTGTTTCCTAGCTCGATCTAGTGACAGTTCTTGTTTGATGAGTTGCGAAAATCAAGCTAAGAGACAAGTTTACTCAAGTCGGTTTAGTTTAATCTCATGACAGTTCTTGTTTGATGAGTTGTGAGATTAGATTATAATCGACAACCTAAAGGTCTTTTGAGAGTTACGTTCGATATTGGGTAAGTTTACCCTATCAAATCTAGTCACCGCACGCACTTTAATTGAATGGGGAACCTGTACGCATGGGCATTGATATGTTCATTTAGACTGTTCGTACGATCATGAACTTTTAGAACTCTTGTCGAGGTTCGAACCATAGTATCGTTAATCGAATCATGAGGACATGATTCCGCTGACATGGGAAGAATGTCACATTTCTCAAATTCCGGTCATTTCTTAAAAACTAAATATGCATCATATTAGTTCATTCATGGCATTCATTTCTCAATTAACGCGTAAATTTTTATATTAAATAAACGTTATCGCGTGAGTTATTATTTTGAATATTTAATCCGTTACTTTCAAAAATGATCCCGACATATTTTTATACTTACATTTAGTTATAAAAACCATATTTTGACTTTACCTAGTGTTTTGAATTTATTTGGTACATAAATCGTTAAAATTAAATTATTACGACACTTTTCTTAAAAATTACTCGGTAATTATTTTATCACTCAAATTTTACAAGGAATACATTTTTACAATTTTTATAATATCATTATACTCTATTTTGATCTATTAAAACTTACTTGTACTTAAAGACTACCATTTACCTTTACATTTATTTAACTTACCTTTTTCTACAAATTAAACACAAACATATACAAGTATAGATTTTAAAAAATAACATTGAGAGACAACCTCCCCCAAAACCGCTGGGGAGGGTGCACTCATAATTGTAGCATGGTTTCCTTAAGACTTTGTCTTCAATAATACATAAGTCTTATTTGATCTTTTTCTCATTCAAAGACTCATAGTTTCAAGTGTTAAACAACAAAATTTCTCTCTTTTTCTTCTTGGCTTCAAGAACCGGTCACACATACAAGAGCAAGGGGATCAAAAGTTTTGCAAAATCAAGTGTTATTTCAACCTAGTTTATATCCTTTTTATGGTTTTGAAATAAAACCAAGGATATTTAAGTTAATCCTTGTTACTTACACCTCTTCATTTCACTAGTAAGCATGTTTTCATCATTTTTATGTTTCCTCTTTCATTTCATATGTCTCTTATCATTTTTGGAGCTTATATGCATGTTATGTTATTTATACCATTTTCTTAAGATTTTAGAGTTATTTATATACTTAAGGTCATCCTATAATTACTCCCATGGTATTCTTTGGTCTTGATGGTGATTAGGAACCCATGACACCCTAAGAAGGTGTATGGTAGGATTAGATTAGTTTCGAGTTGATTTGAAGGGATTAGAATAGGTTTTGTCCGTGAAAAACTATTTTCGATAACTATATTTTATGTTCTGTCCTTAATCCGAATTTCTGGAAAAATCAGCAGATGGTACGAAAGTTTGGCCTTGATTTTTGGAAAATATACTTAAAAACGAATCCGTGGCCGCTTGAACGGATAAAAACGGACTTATAACGAAGCCGTGGTGAATTTTTAAAGTTTGACGACGAAACGTATATTTTCAGAAAATCTCAGCTTGCTGTTTTTAATTATTTCGGGTCAAAAACGAGCCTTAAGCTTCACAAATTATTTCGACTTCTCAAAAATATATTAGTTTACTTCGATACGAAGCTAAGGACATATAAAACGTAGAAAACGGATTTAAAACGACAAATATATGCACGTTTCTATAAAGTTGCCGTAAATATTATTTTCTGAAAAAACTATATTATTTTTACGTTACAAGTATTTCATTAGCTGTAAGGGCTATGTTGGCGGCTGTTTTTTTTAACTATGATGCAAAACTTTTCGAACGGTGTCTTCTAGTAAAATCAAGTTCACCGCCATATTTTCTAAAAAAAAAAAGCTGTTTGTCAAGCGGAGTTGTAGTTAATTATTTACGGATGTTCAAACTTGGCCGAAACTTATTTTCTGCACACAATTCAACAAAATCACCAACTTTAGCCTTTAATATCTTTATGATCGAGACCTTTTGGACGAAAACTCCTGAATTGAAACTTTTAGATATCGATACAAACTTTCCAAAACCGCCGAAGTTCGTTTTCTAACGATCGACGCATACACCGCTTTACTTCATTTTTCCGAGCTATTTTTGTTGATTTCACGATTTTCCGACGACATTGTTTTGTGACGAAAAGTGGTAATTTCACCAAAAATCATTTTAAAACCATTGTAGGATGACATTTTGACGTAAAAACATGTAAAGTCATTTTTGATTTGGTCGAGACGTCAAAAGAGTATTTTTCGCGACGGTAATATTTTCAAAACCGTAAATGGTATAATTACATCGAGTGCATGCATAACATTACATTGCAATTCATGACATATCATATCATTGATAATAGGTCCCGTTGACGCATCACTTTAAACCTCGTACTCACTTTTGTCGCCGATCTATTCATCAAGTGAGTAATCACATCCCCTTTTACCGCTTTACTATATTTTGGGGCTTAAATGCATGAACCATACTTGAATTAAATTGATTTTTACTTTTGTGAACTCTCTTAACTAAAACTTGTGAACTCGAATCAAATCCTCGAACTTAATTACGAACATATGACTTATTTGAACTTATTAAATCGCGGCGCGTATGACCTTGTCCTAAAGTCTCCCTTGTTCGGAGCATCACTATAATTCTCGCTTCCGGTGGGAGTGTTCACAATAATTTCACTTTGTCGGTGGAGTGTTCACTATAATTCTCGCCTTGTTGGTGGAGTGTTCTCAATAATCCTCGCCTTGTCGGTGGAGTGTTCTCAATAATTCTCGCCTAGGTGGTCGAAGTGATGTCGAGTCTCCCTTGTTGAGCAAGGCAAAGTCTCCCATATTCGAGCATCCTAATTATTATATACTTGATACGCTATATTTTTGTGCAATGGGTTGTGTACACACAGGTTGCAAGTTTTGTATGGGCGGAATTTGGAACTGAGTGGATACACAATGCCTTTGCTTTGTGGACCATTTTCGTTGACCGAAAGCTTTGATTATTTCTTTCGAGTTTTCTTATTTTGCTAAGCGTGTTTACTCACCAACTATTTTCATAGTTGACCCGTTTTTCTCTCATGCATTTGTGATCGTTGTAAGTTTTTCTATCGTCTTGCATAAAGAAGTTTTCACTTGTCACTGCTAGTTGTTATGTAATCAAACGAAATATTTTGGAATCTAAACTTTGTAATATATTTGCCGATGTCGGCTAAACTAGTATTGTAATGGTGTACTTTTTCTTTTAAATATTAACGTTGGTAGGTTCTATTATCTTGTGCTTATGTTCCCTTCCGTTACACCTCGTGTTTCCGCCTCCGGCGAGGGTGTGACACCTTATAATATCATGTATTAACACTAGATAAGCATTAAGTAACAACCATAATAACATAAAACTCAATAATGATCTATATGCTATTTAAACTGTTAAAATGAACTTTTTGTAAACTACAAATTTAAAAGAACAACAACTGATTTTATTGGTTAGATTTACTTAATTAGAACTAATAAACAATAAAACACAAGAATTAAAGCTACTAAATACCCAAGACAAGATATAATAAATGAGCAAAAAGGCTTACAAAAGCTTCCAAGCTCAAAACTGAGATCAAGTACCAAATATCACCCCTATTAGCTTACCACTAAGCTTCTAACCCAAGGCCATCCATAATCTACCCTGCCCAAAGCTATGAATGCCATTTCCAATGGATTTTTATTTTTCAACTATTTAATTTGTATTTTTGGTAATTTTTGATTTTTGCTTCTAAACTGACTTTTAGTGTTTCTAAAAGCTTGAATAAGCTTTCTAGGAGCTTATGTGATCTATTTCACCATATAAACAAACCAACAACATTAGCACATTTTAAGATTTTGAAATGAAAACTGCATAAACTTGAAATTAAGCTTAAAACTTGAAATTGATTCTTGCAAAAGTTTAATAATACACTGAAGAGTTGAAATGCAAAGCTTGAAATCTAAAACATACACCTGAAATTAAGTTAAGTGAAAACGACATAAAGAAGCTAAGTTATATTAGATATCTCCATACAATGCCTCTCTTCCTTCTTTTATATACTTTTTGGACTCCTTTGATATCTCTGAATCTTTCCCACTAATTTCCAACCATTGGATTGCACAAAATCATCATAATTGTCCACTTGTAGTTTTAGCGCCAATTTCTTCTTTGAGCATGTTTTGATATTATTTGGGTTGGTTTCAATCAATTAAGAGTTTTGGTGTTAAGTAGGTGGAGGGACAAGGTAAGGGGGGGGGTGTTGAAAGAGATGGAAAACCATGACTGGTTTTGTGTTTCAGCTTGTGGAGAGGAGGGTGAACAGTGCTGGGCGGTATATTGCATGTTTGACTTTCGTTGACCGTGGCTTATAATAACGGGGGGGTCAAAATGGATTGTGACAAGGATCAAAATGTATTCTGACCTAGCTCAAGGGTCAAGCCAAAGGGTCAAGGGTCAAGGTGTTGGGCTAAGGTTGGGCCAGCTGGTTGTTGGATTGGATTTGGGCTTGATATATTAATAAGGGTCCTGGGTATATGTTAACACAAGGACTAGAATTGAATTTTACCAAACTTGAAGGATTGATCTTGCCAACTTTCCAAACTTATCACAAGGACTAATTTTGACAAACTTTGATAGTACAAGGATAACTTTTGCATGAAATTCCATTTTAGAAATCCAAGGACTATTTTTGCAATTTTTCAAAGTTTAAGGACCTTTCCTGCCATTTGACCAAAGAATCATTCAAGGACCAATTTTAACAACTTAGAATATTTCAGGGACCTTGAATGATAAAACTCCACATTTTTGAATTCCAGGGACTAGATTTGACAACTTTTAAAATTTGGGGGCTAAAACTGCCAATTTTGCAAACTTGAATCATTTTTCATCTGATTTTGATATTTTTGCATTTAAAACACATAAAACACTGATTTGTGATATTTTCATCATTTTGATGCATTTTTGAGTGTTTTCAGATGATTTTGCAGTTTAGATTGTACAAAAATGATGAGTATTTAGACACTCATCTCACCCGCGTGACAGGCGGGAATACTTACCACTATACTACAACACTTGTTTTAAATGCAAAAATGTTCAAAAAAACAAGTGTTTTATTCTCCAAAATATTCAAAAAAATCAAACAAGTGTTTTATGTGTTTTAAATGCAAAAATGCCAAAATCAGATGAAAAACGTATTAAGTTTGCATAATTGGCAGTTTTAGTCCCTCAAGTTTCAAAAGTTGTCAAATCTAGTCCCTGGTAATTCAAAAACTTGTAAAATGTCATTTAAGGTTCATGTGATTCAAAAGTTGTCAAAATAAACCCTTTAAAGTTTAAAATTTACAAAATGACAACTTTAGTCCTTAAAGTTTGAAAAATGTCAAAAATAGTCCTTGGTTAATTTAAAAAGTAAAAATTATCAAATATTAACCTTGTACTATTCATAAATGACAAAATTGGTCCTAATGGTAAACTTTGGAGAAATTACATGTTTGGTCCCTCAAGTTTCAAAAATGGCAAAAAGTACCCTTGGACTTATAAAAATGGAAATTTGTGCAATATTGGCCCTTTTACTATTCACATGTTACAAGTTTAACCCTTGTGATAACTTTGGGAAAGTTGCATTTTCAGTCCTCAAGTTTGGTGGAATTACATAAAAGGTCCTTGTGATTACTAAGCTACCAAACGGACCCTTTTATTAATCATAACTCAAATCCAATCCAAACCAAATCCTCAACCCAGCGGCCCATATCTAACCCAAGCCCAAACCTACCCCGTTATTATTAAAACCCGGTCAACAAAAGTCAAACACCCAAAAACCCGCCACTCTCGTTCACCTTCCCTTCTCCCACACCTGTACCACTCCATTGCTGCCACCTTTCACCACCCACTGCTTTTCCACCTCATTTTAACCTTTCCACCTATCTACCAACTCTCTAACACCTTCACATTCAACCAAAATCCATTAATTACTTAAAACCCCGCTCTAGGACTTTTTATGCCAAAACCCATGATCTGCGAAATTGATGAATGGGATGAATCCAATGGCTAAGAAATGGTGGGAAATACTCAGAGGTCGACAGAGAACTCAAAGAAGTCAATAAATAAGGTTGAGAAGCAGAGATGTAAGAAGAGTAGAGTAATTTTAGTTTAGATATGCTTTTAAATAATTTTAAATTTCTAGTGTTTGTTTAAGCTCTCAAGTACTTTATTCAAGTGTTTTCAGTGTAAATGAATGTATTCTAGTTATCAATTTCCGTTTTAATCTAATTTTCAGTTTATCCCATTTTCAATTTCAAAATTCTCAAAATATGCATATGTTGTTACCAGTTGTTCTTAAGAACTTGTAAGTTTATACAAGCTCTTAGAAAGACTTTATAAGCTATTAAACCTTCAAATTCGTTTACATTCAAAAGAAAAATTCTCCAAAATATTCAAAAACAATTAGTCAAAAATTAAAAATCTGTGGGAATGAAGATCAGAAGCTGAAGCATGGTAATACTTGGATTGATTATGGTTTAGAGCTTATTGGTAAGCATATAGGTGTGATCTCGCACCTTGGTCCTCTGTCCTGTGCATGAATTTATTTTGTAAGCCATTACTTTGAAATTTACATTTTCTAGTTTTAGTCATTAAACCTTGTTAATTCTAGTTTAATACTGTTAAATATAGTCATTATCAGTTAATCAATAGGTTATTCAGTTTAAAAATCTATTTTAGTGTTTAAAAGCTTCAAAACTTCTTTTAAGGGGTGTTTGGATTTATTGTTAAAACTGTGCTAGAGGCTTATTGTGTTGTAATTCGTTGTTGTTATAAGTCACTTTAGTGTTTACTAGTTCATTCAAACCTTAAAATCTAGTCCTAGTTTAATAGAAAGTCAAACTCATGGTTAATCTCATTTAACTTTTAAATGTTGGAAATTTAGAAGACATAATCATGCATTCTAGTGTATAAGTTGTTTATTTAGCCTAATTCAGTCTTATAGTAGCTTAATACACTCAATTAGATCATCTATGATCATTAGAAGTTCATGAAAGTCAACTGAGTTCATAATTTAAAAAAGTCAAAATTTTCCTTGTGCGTTTGAATAAACTTTACAATTTCATTGTGATCTTACTGTGAGGATCTAGGATTTGTGCTTTTGGGATATTAATATTTAGCTGCCAAACAAAATTAGAAAAATACTAGCTTGTATCTTATTAGCTTATAAAACTGCTTATTCTCGCCTTTCTTTTGGACTCTTTTTCTGAAAATTGTCCTGTGCAAACAGTTATATAAATGCTTATTTGGAGTTGTTAAGTGCTTATTTCCAATTCATATTGTTTTTTTTCAGTTGTAATGTTAGCTTATTATAAGTCTCTGAGCTTAATTTCATTTTACCTTTGCTTATTTCTAGCTTATTAGCTTATTTAGCCAAGTCTTGTGCTTATTTCCATTTTCTCACAACTGTTAAGAAAAGATAAGCTTATTCTTAGCTTATTGGTAGTTTTCATAAAAAGTGGTAGTTATAAAATGTGCTTATTTTATTGTGCTTATTTAGTTTATAAAAAGAAAAATTGAAAAAAAAAATATTTTGCAAAAAAGTACTGCCTGGGATTCGAACCCAGGTCAGTCCCCTCACAGTCCCAAGCCTCAACACCAACACCTGTAACCATTGCGCCCTTGGGTCTTTATTGGTTTTAGTTTGCAACATTTAATATATACCCCTTTTGTTTCTAATAAGCTTATACGAGTATTTAAGCTTATTTCTAGCTTATTTGAAATAGCTTTTTCAACTTTTGTATTTTTTATATAATTGTATTAGTATAAAGTATTTTATAAAAAAGTTTCAGATTTTTCTAAATAGTTTTAGTATTTTTAAACATTTAATTAGTGTAAAATCTTATTTAATTCATAATAAAAATATAAAAGTCTAAAAAATATAAATCTTTTTTCTAAAATTTTCTTTTGTCATATAGTACGTAAAAAAAAAATTTACACTTGTAGGACTTTTATTTCATAAATTTTACGTTTTGCTTATGACCGCTAATTTTTATAAATAACTTACGTTTTCATTTTAAATCACTTTTTTAGATAATTTAAGTTTACGTTTTAGTTAAAATAGTTTATTTAAGTTATTTTATTTTATAAATCAAGAAAACATCATTGTAAAAATAGTGATAGCGTTTATTTAATATATTTTAACTTTTTAATTTCTTTTAATTTGCATTTAAGTCGCTGTAATTTATTAATCTTTTCTTTAGGTAATTATCCATCAAAAACCTTACTGATCACTATCCTTAGTGATCATTCTATCATCTGATCAAGTGTTTATACACCAATTCATCCTCCGTGGGACTTAACGACCCAGGAATACACTATATTCCTCTGATCTTTAATTGCATTTGGTGTTTGACCTGTTTTGAGTTTCTTACGGTCGGCCATTCACAAGTGGCTGGCTTGTGTGAGATAACTTGACGGTTTTGCACCAATCAAATTTTGGCGCCGCGCCGGGAGGTGTAGCGTGTTTTAAGCATTTCCAGATCCATTCTTGCACATATACCACCTTTTTGTAAACAATTTTAAAAATCAAAAGTTCATTAACACTTTTCCTAAAAGTGTTAACAACACCAAAAATATTTTCATTCTTTGTTTTTATAAAATGTTTTTCAAAATGCCAAAAATATTCCTTTTACCCTCACCCTTTTGATTCTTTATCCCTTTACCCTCTATCCATTTGATTCTAACTTCTTCTATTCTCATGGAATCTCTCGACTACGACGAATTCTGGAACGAGTTGAAAAACTTCAGACTTTATCGCAAATGTCAAGAATTCGTGTTGTTCGTAATGATCCATTAATTCTCGCATAGGAAATGGAACGAAACCGGGGTGACAAGGACCGGTACTTTCCTCCGATAATGGAGGTGCTAAATACGTCCAACCTACGGTTATCCAAAGATCTAACCCTCAATTGCTCCTAAGCCGTCTAAAATTGATCCTACACTTTCACGATTTACGGTTAAAAGCAAGCATGCAGAATTTAGACCGGTGACTAGCAAGAATGACTTGCCTAATCTTCACGTTGCCAAAATTTGATTTGTGCTAAACCGTCAAGCTACCTCACACAAGCTAGCCACTTGTGAATGGCTAACCGTAAGAAGCTTAAAACTGCTTAAAACACAAATACAATGAAGTCCTGGAGAATATAATGAATTCCCGGGTCGTTAAGTCCCACGGAGACTCAATGGTGTGTCAAAACTTGATCAGATGATAGAATGGTCACTAAGGATAGTGATCAGTAAAGGTTTTTGGATGAGAAATTACACTACTGATTGATTGGAATGGAATTGGAAACAGAATTGAAAACGAATAATCAGCACAACAAACGTAAATACTTCGTTTTAAAAACTACCAAACGTCACAAAATAAAAAGTGAGATTTAAGAAATAAAAGACCTAAAAATATGAAAATGACATTTTTGAAATCCTAAAAATAAAAGAAAATTATTAGAAAAAAGAAAATTATTTTTACAACTATTTAATTAATTATTATTAATTAAAAACTATTTTAAACTATTTAAAAATAACCTAAAATAAAAGAAAATATGAAATAAGGCTAGAAAAATAAGATTATGATTCAGAAAAATCTAAAATATTATAAAACTTATTTTAAAACTAAAAATATATTTTTCACACCTTTTATTTAATTATTACTAATTAATTATTATTTAAAATACACTTAAATACTATAAAATATCAAATAAACCTGGAAAATTGAAATTTCAACTTGGAAAAATCTAAAATATGATAAAAATAATTTTAAAACTGAAAAGATATTTTTTATGCTTTTTAATTATTTATTAATAATTATTTAAGACTTTTAACTATTTAAAATTATAATAAATACTAAAAAGATAGAGAAAAATATGAAACTTTTTCTAAAAATAACTTAAGGTGACAGAAAACTAAGAAAAATATAAAAACAAGATTTGCTTAATAATAAGCTAAAAAGAAAATCAAAAGCAAAAATATTAAATAAACGCTATCACTATATTTAAATTGATGTTTTTCTAGATTTTCTTTTGGAACACTACTTAAACACTAAAAATATGAAACTTTAATAAACACAAAAATTTTACAAACTTAAAATAAGCGCTTTACAAG
Organism: Chrysanthemum makinoi; assembly: GCA_910596185.1. Classification (NCBI taxonomy): domain Eukaryota; kingdom Viridiplantae; phylum Streptophyta; class Magnoliopsida; order Asterales; family Asteraceae; genus Chrysanthemum; species Chrysanthemum makinoi. Next base: position 46,835,374 of record OU343216.1, on the reverse strand, counting down.
CTTATGAGCTAACAGTAGGCTTATTAGCTTATTTTGTGGAATTAAGCTCAAAGAAGCTTGAAAACTGGAAACAAGAGTGGAATAAGATTCAAACAAGCTAGTGCTACTAATATGAAGCTAAAAGATACAAATAAGCACACTGAAAAGCTAGGACAAAGACAATAAGCACTTATTTAAACTGAAAAATGATGAATAAAAGGCTACTATGCCCTAGCAAACAAGCTAGAAAATGAAAACCAAGCTTGAGACTTCAAGATGGCTTGGTTGGCTTTCCAAAGAACTAAGAATCACAAGATTTGACCAACAAATAAGTCGAGCTTATGTTTGAGTTTGTAAATCATGGATCAAAAACTCAAGATACACTGAGTGAGATGGGACAAATAAAAAGCTACTAGCAACCCTATTAAATAAGCCAAAAGTCGAGAATAAGCACAGGAATGAAAAGACAGCTAGGTGACCTTTCCAAAAAGCCAAGATTCAAAATCTAAGTCTCACTAACAAGCTGTGTGTGAGCTTGTGAAAGTGGACTTAAAACGGGTGCACAGGCAATATTTTCAAAACAGTCCCAAAGGAAACTAGAAAATAAGCACTTAATAAGTTGATTCAAAGAAAACTAGCATTTTTCTAATTTAGATTAGCAACTAAACTTTGATATTCCAAGAGCTTATATCCTAAATCTTAATAATAAAAACACAGTGAAATCCTAGAGTTTATTCAAAAACGACCCAATGAAAATTTTGACTTTTTATCAAAACCAACAGAGTTGACTAATATGAACTTTGATTTGATCCTGTGGACTGAATAAGATGTATTAAGATATATAAAGACTGATTTGATCAACCCTGACAACTTACTAACACAAAATCATGCTCATGAATCATGAAGATCCAACAAGAAGCAACAAAGATGAGATCATATGGTATTTTGACTTTTGATATAACAAGCACTAGTTTTCTTGGTTTCTTTAAGTTATTAGTGGTATGTAAATAAGAACGTGCACAAACAAACAACCCAACAAGTCCTGCTATGATCTAAACAGCAAATCCAAACACCCTCAACTCAAGCTTTTGGAACTTTTTTCAAAGTAAATCACAGATAGACCTTATAACTAATAATGATCTATATGCTATTTAAACTGTTAAAATGAACTTTTTGTAAACTACAAATTTAAAAGAACAACAACCGATTTTATTGGTTAGATTTACTTAATTAGAACTAATAAACAATAAAACACAAGAATTAAAGCTACTAAATACCCAAGACAGTGATATGCAATAAATGAGCAAAAAGGCTTACAAAAGCTTCCAAGCTCAAAACTGAGATCAAGTACCAAATATCACCCCTATTAGCTTACCACTAAGCTTCTAACCCAAGGCCATCCATAATCTACCCTCTCCAAATGTGAATGCCATTTCCAATGGATTTTTATTTTTCAACTATTTAATTTGTATTTTTGGTAATTTTTTATTTTTGCTTCTAAACTGACTTTTAGTGTTTCTAAAAGCTTGAATAAGCTTTCTAGGAGCTTATGTGATCTATTTCAGTCCATATAAACAACCAACAACAACATTAGCACATTTTGAGATTTTGAAATGAAAACTGCATAAACTTGAAATTAAGCTTAAAACTTGAAATTGATTCTTGCAAAAGTTTAATAATACACTGAAGAGTTGAAATGCAAAGCTTGAAATCTAAAACATACACTGAAATTTTAAGTTAAGTGAAAACGACATAAAAGAAGCTAAGTTATATTAGATATCTCCATACAATGCCTCTCTTCCTTCTTTTATAGACTTTTTGGACTCCTTTGATATCTCTCAATCTTTCCCACTAATTTCCAACCATTGGATTGCACAAAATCATCATAATCGTCCACTTGTAGTTTTGGTGCCAATTTCTTCTTTGAGCAGGTTTTGATATTAATTGGGTTGGTTTCAATCAATTAAGAGTTTTGGTGTTGCAGGTGGAGGACAAGGTAGGGGGGTTGTTGAAAGAGATGGAAAACCATGACCGGTTTTGTGTTTCAAATTGTGGAGAGAGGGTGAACAGTGCGGCGGTATATGCATGTTTGACTTTCGTTGACCGTGGCTTATAATAACGGGGGGGTCAAAATGGATTGTGACAGGGATCAAAATGTATCGACCTATCTCGGGTCAAGCCAAAGGGTCCAGGGTCAAGGTGTTGGGCTAAGGTTGGGCCAGCTGGTTGTTGGATTGGATTTGGGCTTGATATATTAATAAGTAGTTGGTATATGTTAACACAAGGACTACAAATTTACCAAACTTGAAGGATCTGCCAACTTTCCAAACTTATCACAAGGACTAATTTTGACAAACATTGATAGTACAAGGATAACTTTTGCATAAAATTCCATTTTAGAAATCCAAGGACTATTTTTGCAATTTTTCAAAGTTTAAGGACCTTCCTCGCCATTTGACCAAACAATCATTCAAGGACCAATTTTAACAACTTAGAATATTTCAGGGACCTTGAATGATAAAACTCCACATTTTGAATTCTGGGACTAGATTTGACAACTTTTAAAACTTGGGGCTAAAACGCCAATTTTGCAAACTTGAATCATTTTTCATCTGATTTTGATATTTTGCATTTAAAACACATAAAACACTGATTTGTGATATTTTCATCATTTTGATGCATTTTTGAGTGTTTTCGGATGATTTCATAGTTTAGATTGTACAAAATGATGAGTATTTAGACACTCATCTCACCCATGACAAAGTGAATACTACCACTATACTACAACACTTGTTTTAAATGCAAAATGTTCAAAAACAAGTGTTTTATTCTCCAAAATATTCAAAAAAATCAAACAAGTGTTTTATGTGTTTTAAATGCAAAATGCCAAAATCGATGAAAACGTATTAAGTTTGCATAATTGGCAGTTTTAGTCCCTCAAGTTTCAAAAGTTGTCAAATCTAGTCCCTGGTAATTCAAAAACTTGTAAAATGTCATTTAAGGTTCATGTGATTCAAAAGTTGTCAAAATAAACCCTTTAAAGTTTAAAATTTACAAAATGACAACTTTAGTCCTTAAAGTTTGAAAAATGTCAAAAATAGTCCTTGGTTAATTTAAAAAGTAAAAATTATCAAATATTAACCTTGTACTATTCATAAATGACAAAATTGGTCCTAATGGTAAACTTTGGAGAAATTACATGTTTGGTCCCTCAAGTTTCAAAAATGGCAAAAAGTACCCTTGGACTTATAAAAATGGAAATTTGTGCAATATTGGCCCTTTTACTATTCACATGTTACAAGTTTAACCCTTGTGATAACTTTGGGAAAGTTGCATTTTCAGTCCTCAAGTTTGGTGGAATTACATAAAAGGTCCTTGTGATTACTAAGCTACCAAACGGACCCTTTTATTAATCATAACTCAAATCCAATCCAAACCAAATCCTCAACCCCACTGCCCATATCTAACCCAAGCCCAAACCTACCCCGTTATTATTAAAACCCGGTCAACAAAAGTCAAACACCCAAAACCCGCCACTATGTTCACCTTCCCTTCTCCAACACCTGTACCACTCCATTGCTGCCACCTTTCACCACCACCTGTCTTTCCACCTCATTTTCACCTTTCCACCTATCTACCAACTCTCTAACACCTTCACATTCAACCAAAATCCATTAATTACTTAAAACCTGTTCTAGGACTTTTTGGCGCCAAAACTGACATCTGGCGAAATTGATGAATGGGATGAATCCAATGGCTAAGAAATGGTGGGAAATACTCAGAGGTCGACAGAGAACTCAAAGAAGTCAATAAATAAGGTTGAGAAGCAGAGATGTAAGAAGAGTAGAGTAATTTTAGTTTAGATATGTCGTTTTAAATAATTTTAAATTTCTAGTGTTTGTTTAAGCTCTCAAGTACTTTATTCAAGTGTTTTCAGTGTAAATGAATGTATTCTAGTTATCAATTTCCAGTTTTAATCTAATTTTCAGTTTATGCCATTTTCAATTTCAAAATTCTCAAAATATGCATATGTTGTTTGCAGTTGTTCTTAAGAAATTGTAAGTTTATACAAGCTCTTAGAAAGACTTTATAAGCTATTAGAAACCTTCAAATTCAGTTTACATTCAAAACAGAAAAATTCTCCAAAATATTCAAAAAATTAGTCAAAATTAAAACTGGGAATGAAGATCGAAGTTGAAGCATGGTAATACTTGGATTGATTATGGTTTAGAGCTTAATGGTAAGCATATAGGTGTGATCTCGGACTTGGTCCTCTGTCCTGTGCATGAATTTATTTTGTAAGCCATTACTTTGAAATTTACATTTTCTAGTTTTAGTCATTAAACCTTGTTAATTCTAGTTTAATACTGTTAAATATAGTCATTATCAGTTAATCAATAGGTTATTCGTTTAAAATCTATTTTAGTGTTTAAAAGCTTCAAAACTGCCTCTTTAAGGGGTGTTTGGATTTATTGTTAAAACTGTGCTAGAGGCTTATTGTGTTGTAATTCGTTGTTGTTATAAGTCACTTTAGTGTTTACTAGTTCATTCAAACCTTAAAATCTAGTCCTAGTTTAATAGAAAGTCAAACTCATGGTTAATCTCATTTAACTTGCTAACTGTTGGAAATTTAGAAGACATAATCATGCATATTAGTGTAAAAGTTGTTTATATAGCTTAAGTAAGTCTTATAGTAGCTTAATACACTCAATTAGATTATCTATGATCATTAGAAGTTCATGAAAGTCAACTGAGTTCATAATTTAAAAAAGTCAAAATTTTCCTTGTGCAGTTTTTGAATAAACTTTACAATTTCATTGTGATCTTACTGTTAGGATCTAGGATTTGTGCTTTTGGGATATTAATATTTAGCTGCCAAACAAAATTAGAAAATACTAGCCTTTGTATCTTATTAGCTTATAAACTGCTTATTCTCAGCTTTCTTTTGGACTCTTTTTTTAAAATTGTCCTGTGCAAACAGTTATATAAATGCTTATTTGGAGTTGTTAAGTGCTTATTTCCAATTCATATTGTTTTTTTTCAGTTGTAATGTTAGCTTATTATAAGTCTCTGAGCTTAATTTCATTTTTCCTTTGCTTATTTCTAGCTTATTAGCTTATTTAGCCAAGTCTTGTGCTTATTTCCATTTTCTCACAACTGTTAAGAAAAGATAAGCTTATTCTTAGCTTATTGGTAGTTTTCATAAAAAGTGGTAGTTATAAAATGTGCTTATTTTATTGTGCTTATTTAGTTTATAAAAAGAAAAATTGAAAAAAAAAAATATTTTGCAAAAAGTATCTGCCTGGATTCGAACCAGTGTCCCCTCACAGTCCCATGCCTCAACACCAACACCTGTAACCATTGCGCCCTTGGGTCTTTATTGGTTTTAGTTTGCAACATTTAATATATACCCCTTTTGTTTCTAATAAGCTTATACGAGTATTTAAGCTTATTTCTAGCTTATTTGAAATAGCTTTTTCAACTTTTGTATTTTTTATATAATTGTATTAGTATAAAGTATTTTATAAAAAAGTTTCAGATTTTTCTAAATAGTTTTAGTATTTTTAATCATTTAATTAGTGTAAAATATTATTTAATTCATAATAAAAAATATAAAAGTCTAAAAAATATAAATCTTTTTTCTAAAATTTTCTTTTGTCATATAGTACGTAATAAAAAAAAATTTACACTTGTAGGACTTTTATTTCATAAATTTTACGTTTTTGCTTGCGCACTCGCGTAATTTTTATAAATAACTTACGTTTTCATTTTAAATCACATTTTTAGATAATTTAAGTTTACGTTTTAGTTAAAATAGTTTATTTAAGTTATTTTATTTTATAAATCAAGAAAACATCATTGTAAAAATAGTGATAGCGTTTATTTAATATATTTTAACTTTTTAATTTCTTTTAATTTGCATTTAAGTCGCTGTAATTTATTAATCTTTTCTTTAGGTAATTATCCATCCAAAACCTTACTGATCACTATCCTTAGTGATCATTCTATCATCTGATCAAGTGTTTATACACCAATTCATCCTCCGTGGGACTTAACGACCCAGGAATACACTATATTCCTCTGATCTTTAATTGCATTGGTGTTTGACCGTTTTGAGTTTCTACTACGGGTCATTCACAAGTGGTCTGGCTTGTGTGAGATAACTTGACGGTTTTGCACCAATCAAATTTTACGCCACGGGAGGTGTAAGCGTGTTTTAAGCATTTCCAGATTCATTCTTGCACATATACCACCTTTTTGTAAACAATTTTTTAAAAAAAATCAAAAAGTTCATTAACACTTTTCCTAAAAGTGTTAACAACACCAAAAATATTTTCATTCTTTGTTTTTATAAAATGTTTTTCAAAAATGCCAAAAATATTCCTCTTTACCCTCTTACCCTTTTTGATTCTTTATTCCTTTACCCTCTATCCATTTGATTCTAACTTCTTCTATTCTCATGGAATCTCTCGACTACGACGAATTCGGGAACGAAGTTGAAAAACTTCATACTTTATCACAAATGTCAAGAATTCGTGTTGTTCGTAATGATCCATTAATTCTGCATAGGAAAATGGAACGAGAACCGGGTGCAAAGGACCGTGTACTTTCCTCTGATAATGGAGGTGCTAAATATGTCCAGCCTACGGTTATCCAAAGATCTAACCCCTCGATTGCTCCTAAGCCGTCTAAAATTGATCCTACACTTTCACGATTTACGGTTAAATCAAGCATGCGAATTTAGACCGGATAGCAAGAATGACTTGCCTAATCTTCACGTTGCCAAAATTTGATTTATGCTAAACCGTCAAGCTACCTCACACAAGCTAGCCACTTGTGAATGGCTAACCGAAAGAAGCTTAAAACTGCTTAAAACACAAATACAATGAAGTCCTGGAGAATATAATGAATTCCCGAGTCGTTAAGTCCCACGAGACTCATGGTGTGTCAAAACTTGATCGATGATAGAATGGTCAAGGATAAGTGATAAATAGTTTTTGGATGAGAAATTACACTACTGATTGATTGAATGGAATTGGAAACGAATTGGAAAACACAATAATCAGCACAACAAACGTAAATACTTACGTTTTAAAACTACTACGCAAACGCATACAAAATAAAAAGTGAGATTAAAGAAATAAAAGACCTAAAAATATGAAAATGACATTTTGAAATCCTAAAAATAAAAGAAAATTATTAGAAAAAGAAAATTAATTTTATGACTATTTAATTAATTATTATTAATTAAAAACTATTTTAAACTATTTAAAAATAACCTAAAATAAAAGAAAATATGAAATAAGGCTAGAAAAATAAGATTATGATTCAGAAAAATCTAAAATATTATAAAACTAATTTTAAAACTAAAAATATATTTTTCACACTTTTTATTTAATTATTACTAATTAATTATTATTTAAAATACACTTAAATACTATAAAATATCAAATAAACCTGGAAAAATGAAATTTCAACTTGGAAAAATCTAAAATATGATAAAAATAATTTTAAAACTGAAAAGATATTTTTTATGCTTTTTAATTATTTATTAATAATTATTTAAGACTTTTAACTATTTAAAATTATAATAAATACTAAAAAGATAGAGAAAATATGAAACTTTTTCTAAAAATAACTTAAGGTGACAGAAAACTAAGAAAATATAAAAACAAGATTTGCTAAATAATAAGCTAAAAAGAAAAATCAAAAAGCAAAAAAATATTAAATAAACGCTATCATTATATTTAAATTGATGTTTTTCTAGATTTTCTTTTGGAACACTACTTAAACACTAAAAATATGAAACTTTAATAAACACAAAAATTTTACAAACTTAAAATAAGCAGTTTTACAAGCTTATGAGCCAACAGTAGGCTTATTAGCTTATTTTGTGGAATTAAGCTCAAAGAAGCTTGAAAACTGGAAACAAGAGTGGAATAAGATTCAAACAAGCTAGTGCTACTAATATGAAGCTAAAAGATACAAATAAGCACACTGAAAAGCTAGGACAAAGACAATAAGCACTTGGCTTAAACTGAAAAAATGACAGAATAAAAGGCTACTTGCAGCCCTAGCAAACAAGCTAGAAAATGAAAAACCAAGCTTGAGACTTCAAGATGGCTTGGTTGGCTTTCCAAAGAACTAAGAATCACAAGATTTGACCAACAAATAAGCTCTGTGTGAGCTTATTTTTGAGCTTGTAAAACTGTGATCAAAAACTCAAGATACACCGAAGTGAGAGGGACAAATAAAAAGCTACTAGCAACCCTATTAAATAAGCCAAAAAGCTGAGAATAAGCACTGGAATGAAAAGACAGCTAGGTGACCTTTCCAAAAAGCCAAGATTCAAAATCTAAGTCTCACTAACAAGCTCTGTGTGAGCTTGTGAAAGTGGATTTAAAGCGGTACGTGGCACAATTTTCAAAACAGGTCCCAAAGGAAACTAGAAAATAAGCACTTAATAAGTTGATTCAAAGAAAACTAGCATTTTTCTAATTTAGATTAGCAACTAAACTTTGATATTCCAAGAGCTTATATCCTAAATCTTAATAATAAAACACAAGTGAAATCCTAGAGTTTATTCAAACACGACCCAATGAAAATTTTGACTTTTTATCAAAACCAACAGAGTTGACTAATATGAACTTTGATTTGATCCTGTGGACTGAATAAGATGTATTAAGATATATAAAGACTGATTTGATCAACCCTGACAACTTACTAACACAAAATCATGCTCATGAATCATGAAGATCCAACAGTAAGCAACAAAGATGAGATCATATGGTATTTTGACTTTTGATATAACAAGCACTAGTTTTCTTGGTTTCTTTAAGTTATTAGGTGTGTATGTAACACGAAGGCACAAACAAACAACCCAACAAGTCCTGCTATGATCTAAACAGGAAAATCCAAACACCCTCTAAGCAACTGTTTTGGAACTTTTTCAAAGTAAATCACAGATTAAAACCATGAAACTTATTTCTGACCTTATAATATCATGTATTAACACTAGATAAGCATTAAGTAACAACCATAATAACATAAAACTCAATAATGATCTATATGCTATTTAAACTGTTAAAATGAACTTTTTGTAAACTACAAATTTAAAAGAACAACAACTGATTTTATTGGTTAGATTTACTTAATTAGAACTAATAAACAATAAAACACAAAATAAAGCTACTAAATACCCAAGACAGTGATATGCAATAAATGAGCAAAAAGGCTTACAAAGCTTCCAAGCTCAAAACTGAGATCAAGTACCAAATATCACCCCTATTAGCTTACCACTAAGCTTCTAACCCAAGGCCATCCATAATCTACCCTGCCCAAATGTGAATGCCATTTCCAATGGATTTTTATTTTTCAACTATTTAATTTGTATTTTTGGTAATTTTTTATTTTTGCTTCTAAACTGACTTTTAGTGTTTCTAAAAGCTTGAATAAGCTTTCTAGGAGCTTATGTGATCTATTTCAGTCCATATAAACAACCAACAACAACATTAGCACATTTTGAGATTTTGAAATGAAAACTGCATAAACTTGAAATTAAGCTTAAAACTTGAAATTGATTCTTGCAAAAGTTTAATAATACACTGAAGAGTTGAAATGCAAATCTTGAAATCTAAAACATACACTGAAATTTTAAGTTAAGTGAAAACGACATAAAATAAGCTAAGTTATATTAGATATCTCCATACAATGCCTCTCTTCCTTCTTTTATAGACTTTTTGGACTCCTTTGATATCTCTGAATCTTTCCCACTAATTTCCAACCATTGGATTGCACAAAATCATCATAATCGTCCACTTGTATTTTGGCGCCAATTTCTTCTTTTGATGTGTTTTGATATTAATTGGGTTGGTTTCAATCAATTAAGAGTCTTTGGGTGTTAGTGGAGGTGGAGGGACAAGGTAAGGGGGTTGAAAGAGATGGAAACCATGACTGGTTTTGTGTTTCAGCTTGTGGAGAGGAGGGTGAACAAAGCTGGGCGGTATATTGCCTGTTTGACTTTCGTTGACCGTGGCTTATAATAACGGGGGGGTCAAAATGGATTGTGACAGGGATCAAAATGTATTCGACCTAGCTGAGGGTCAAGCCAAAGGGTCAAGGGTCAAGGTGTTGGCTAAGGTTGGGCCAGCTGGTTGTTGGATTGGATTTGGGCTTGATATATTAATAAGGGTCCGGTTTGGTATATGTTAACACAAGGACTAGAATTGCAAATTTACCAAACTTGAAGGATGATTTGCCAACTTTCCAAACTTATCACAAGGACTAATTTTGACAAACTTTGATAGTACAAGGATAACTTTTGCATGAAATTCCATTTTTAGAAATCCAAGGACTATTTTTGCAATTTTTCAAAGTTTAAGGACCTTTCCTGCCATTTGACCAAAGAATCATTCAAGGACCAATTTTAACAACTTAGAATATTTCAGGACCTTGAATGATAAAACTCATTTTTGAATTCAGGGACTAGATTTGACAACTTTTAAAACTTGGGGCTAAACCGCCAATTTTGCAAACTTGAATCATTTTTCATCCGATTTTGATATTTTTGCATTTAAAACACATAAAACACTGATTTGTGATATTTTCATCATTTTGATGCATTTTTGAGTGTTTTCGGATGATTTTGCAGTTTAGATTATACAAAAATGATGAGTATTTAGACATTCATCTCACCCGACAAAAGGAATACTTACCACTATACTACAACACTTGTTTTAAATGCAAAATGTTCAAAAAAACAAGTGTTTTATTCTCCAAAATATTCAAAAAAATCAAACAAGTTTTTTATGTGTTTTAAATGCAAAAATGCCAAAATCAGATGAAAAACGTATTAAGTTTGCATAATTGGCAGTTTTAGTCCCTCAAGTTTCAAAAGTTGTCAAATCTAGTCCCTGGTAATTCAAAAACTTGTAAAATGTCATTTAAGGTTCATGTGATTCAAAAGTTGTCAAAATAAACCCTTTAAAGTTTAAATTTTACAAAATGACAACTTTAGTCCTTAAAGTTTGAAAAATGTCAAAAATAGTCCTTGGTTAATTTAAAAAGTAAAAATTATCAAATATTAACCTTGTACTATTCATAAATGACAAAATTGGTCCTAATGGTAAACTTTGGAGAAATTACATGTTTGGTCCCTCAAGTTTCAAAAATGGCAAAAAGTACCCTTGGACTTATAAAAATGGAAATTTGTGCAATATTGGCCCTTTTACTATTCACATGTTACAAGTTTAACCCTTGTGATAACTTTGGGAAAGTTGCATTTTCAGTCCTCAAGTTTGGTGGAATTACATAAAAGGTCCTTGTGATTACTAAGCTACCAAACGGACCCTTTTATTAATCATAACTCAAATCCAATCCAAACCAAATCCTCAACCCCAGCTGGCCCATATCTAACCCAAGCCCAAACCTACCCCGTTATTATTAAAACACGGTCAACAAAAGTCAAACACCCAAAAACCCGCCACTACTGTTCACCTTCCCTTCTCCCACACCTGTACCACTCCATTGCTGCCACCTTTCACCACCACCTGTCTTTCCACCTCATTTTCACCTTTCCACCTATCTACCAACTCTCTAACACCTTCACATTCAACCAAAATCCATTAATTACTTAAACCTGCTTAGGACTTTTGGCGCCAAACCGACATCTGGCGAAATTGATGAATGGGATGAATCCAATGGCTAAGAAATGGTGGGAAATACTCAGAGGTCGACAGAGAACTCAAAGAAGTCAATAAATAAGGTTGAGAAGCAGAGATGTAAGAAGAGTAGAGTAATTTTAGTTTAGATATGTCGTTTTAAATAATTTTAAATTTCTAGTGTTTGTTTAAGCTCTCAAGTACTTTATTCAAGTGTTTTCGTAAAATGAATGTATTCTAGTTATCAATTTCCAGTTTTAATCTAATTTTCAGTTTATGCCATTTTCAATTTCAAAATTCTCAAAATATGCATATGTTGTTACCAGTTGTTCTTAAGAACTTGTAAGTTTATACAAGCTCTTAGAAAGACTTTATAAGCTATTAGAAACCTTCAAATTTACATTCAAAACAGAAAAATTCTCCAAAATATTCAAAAAATTAGTCAAAATTAAAAATCTGGAATGAAGATCGGCTGAAGCATGGTAATACTTGGATTTATTATGGTTTAGAGCTTATTGGTAAGCATATAGGTGTGATCTCAGACCTTGGTCCTCTGTCCTGTGCATGAATTTATTTTGTAAGCCATTACTTTGAAATTTACATTTTCTAGTTTTAGTCATTAAACCTTGTTAATTCTAGTTTATATCTGTTAAATATAGTCATTATCAGTTAATCAATAGGTTATTCAATTTAAAAATCTATTTTAGTGTTTAAAAGCTTCAAAACTGCCTCTTTAAGGGGTGATTGGATTTATTGTTAAAACTGTGCTAGAGGCTTATTGTGTTGTAATTCGTTGTTGTTATAAGTCACTTTAGTGTTTACTAGTTCATTCAAACCTTAAAATCTAGTCCTAGTTTAATAGAAAGTCAAACTCATGGTTAATCTCATTTAACTTGCTAACTGTTGGAAATTTAGAAGACATAATCATGCATTCTAGTGTATAAGTTGTTTATTTAGCCTAATTCAGTCTTATAGTATCTTAATACACTCAATTAGATCATCTATGATCATTAGAAGTTCATGAAAGTCAACTGAGTTCATAATTTAAAAAAGTCAAAATTTTCCTTGTGCAGTTTTTGAATAAACTTTACAATTTCATTGTGATCTTACTGTTAGGATCTAGGATTTGTGCTTTTGGGATATTAATATTTAGCTGCCAAACAAAATTAGAAAAATACTAGCTTGTATCTTATTAGCTTATAAACTCGCTATTCTTGGACTTTTTTTCTGAAAACTGTCCTGTGCAAACAGTTATATAAATGCTTATTTGGAGTTGTTAAGTGCTTATTTCCAATTCATATTGTTTTTTTTCAGTTGTAATGTTAGCTTATTATAAGTCTCTGAGCTTAATTTCATTTTACCTTTGCTTATTTCTAGCTTATTAGCTTATTTAGCCAAGTCTTGTGCTTATTTCCATTTTGTCACAACTGTTAAGAAAAGATAAGCTTTATCTTAGCTTATTGGTAGTTTCATAAAAGTGGTAGTTATAAAATGTGCTTATTTTATTGTGCTTATTTAGTTTATAAAAAGAAAATTTAAAAAAAATATTTTGCAAAAGTATTGCCGGATTTGAAACCTCAAGTCCCCTTTCATTAGCCAAGCCTCAACACCAACACCAGAATTATCAAGGGCCTCGGCTTTTATTTTAGTTTGCAACATTTAATATATACTCCTTTTTTTCTAATAAGCTTATACGAGTATTTAAGCTTATTTCTAGCTTATTTGAAATAGCTTTTTCAACTTTTGTATTTTTTATATAATTGTATTAGTATAAAAGTATTTTATAAAAAGTTTCGCATTTTTCTAAATAGTTTTATTATTTTTAAACATTTAATTAGTGTAAAATCTTATTTAATTCATAATAAAAATATAAAAGTCTAAAAAATATAAATCTTTTTTCTAAAATTTTCTTTTGTCATAAGCATAATAAAAAAAAAAATTTTACACTTGTAGGATTTTTATTATTTCATAGTTTTACGCTATTGCAGATCACATTTTTATAAATAATTTACGCTTCATTTTAAATCACATTTTTAGATAATTTAAGTTTACGTTTTAGTTAAAATAGTTTATTTAAGTTATTTTTTTTTATAAATCAAGAAAAACATCATTGTAAAAATAGTGATAGCGTTTATTTAATATATTTTAACTTTTTAATTTCTTTTAATTTGCATTTAAGTCATTTGTAATTTATTAATCTTTTCTTTGGTAATTATCCATCCAAAACCCATCATCACTTTATCCTTAGTGATCATTCTATCATCTCGATCAAGCGTTTATACACCAATTCATCCTCCGTGGGACTTAACGAATCTGTGAATACACTATATTCCTCCGATCTTTAATTGCATTTGGTGTTTGACCTCGTTTTGAGTTTCTACGCCGCCATTCACAAGCCGGCCGCATATGTGAGATAACTCGACTCGGTTTTGCAATCAATCAATTACCGTCGCATGTTTTTCGGTAGAACGATCCATTATCTCCGTGAAACTTATGGAAAGAATGCTTCTTCAAGTTTGAAGTTCCTCCGCATCCTCGCTGGCAATGATCTTTTGCATGCCAACAATGTGTTCAGTTATTAAGAATCAGCCTTATGGCACATAGAAGTTCCTCATGATTCTCGTATTTTGTAATTTGTATGATTTGTAATTTTGTTTTTGTTTTTTCTTAGTTAAAAAATGTGTATGTTTTGTTTTTACTAACTTTTATTGCGCGTGTTTGTTGTATCTTATTGCCGGTTATTAACTCACCCAGATATACCCTTTTGTATGTCAAAGAGTTAGTCCGTGCAGGCTGCCTTTGGTAAAGACACTTCAAATCGTTGATAGTCGAATGGTTTGCTCAAAATCATAGGGTTTGCAACCACCCATGTTTAATTCTTTGAAAGGTATGGTTCTCAATTCACCATGATTTATTCCTTTTGAATCCAAGAATTGATCCCACTATGTATATGGCTTGGTAAAGCCGTGGAATACCATATTTGGTAATCCGTTCACCAATTTTAAGAATTGACTTGTCCGAGCAAACCACAAAAATACATTTTCAACTGCTCATGGTCACTGATTTGCTACTAAACCGATGGTTATCAATGTACCATGGTTTCGAACTTAAACATTGGCTACCCAAAGAGGATGGCTATTGGTAAAGAGACATCAAATCCATTATTTTCAATGATTCACCTCTCACAGAGTTAACACAACGGATGTGATGAGAATAGTTTGAAACTTATATGTTTTCATGTACATGTTGTCATTTGTTGTCGCAAAGATATGAGTTTCAGAGTTTCTTCATCAAAGAGATGATTTTGTTTTGATTCTTTGCTGATGTTGTTCGAGTACAATCCTCTAGTGCTGCAAGGTTAAAGATCTATCAAGAAACTCGAACTTAACCAAGTCAAATTCCGCCAGGGAGGATTGTTGGAATTATGTGAAGTACTTAATTATGTTATTGTTTACGAATGGATTCGCCAAGGGTATGGTTTTCATTAAGACATAGTTTCATCAAGATTAGTTTGTTTCTGCGGAATTTATTATTCCGTGTTTAGTTTATTTAGTTTGGATATACATGAGAGCTTTATTGAAGTGATTGTGTATATCTTATTTAGTTTTATGTTTATACGCTTCTGGAAACGGTTTAGGTTTTGTTTAGGGTTCCTCATAAAAAGGAACACAATAGAATGAATGATGTAGGTGTGTGCTTAAACAAGTTTTTAATATAACAATCCATAGAGGATCAAAGAAGTTCTTAGTTATCGCTTCATACTGTGTTTATATTCCGCATGGGATACAAGTTAGATTTTTTTAGTTTGTTTGTATTAGTATTGGCTAACGATCCATAATAAGCTCAAGATCTATCAAGGTCTATTAGTTTTCAACATATAGTAATGTTTAACTAAAAGGCCATAATGTCATACATTAAAGTTTACCTGTACTAAGTATTCCACCAATATAACATTGAGGTCTAATTGTTAACTCGACAAAAAACTTGACATATAATAATAATAACGAAGAAAACTTCATTTCAACCACCCAAAAAGAAAAAAATGGAAATCAATTAATACAAACTTTGGAAATCACGCCCTACCGCTTCTCATTTTTGTTATGTTGCTCATTTCCATCTTGTAATTTCTTTTTTGGAGCAATGTCCATAAATAGCTCTTCAACCTACACCATAGGCAAGTCAATATATAACATAATCAAAAGAATCAACATTAATGTTCATATGAACACTAAAAAGGAAATGGGCAAAATGGTAGAAAATATATGTGAAGCTAAAAGGAAACGGGTCCATGGACGGGCAGTGAATACCTAGAGTATATTTAAGTGCTAACAACGTTTCAAATTTTTCTATTTATAAATGTTTGATATTATTGTCATCAATAGTTTGTGTTATAAATGTTTCTATTTATAAATGTTTGAGTGTTCACTATTGATTATCTATTGTGCCTTGATATGTATTAATCGTAATGATTCACGTGAAGCCAAGATCAAAAGTTAAATAGAAGTTTATATAAGCTTTAAATGAAACTTAAATAGAAGCTTATGTTGCATGTTCACGCTGAAGACGACTCAAAATAGAACGTATTTTAGTTTTTACAAGACACATGGTATCAAACCGCGCCACATAATGAGCATATCAAACCAACCTCAATTTAGCCTAAATAATCTCTCTTTAACTATATAGGATAAGTTATGCCATCGGTATATCCGACATGGCAAAGTTCTAACCTTGGCTAGCCATGTGATCGAGGTTGCAAAATGGTTGTTGCAAGTAATCCCACACCCAACGCCGAAGTTGATTAGTTATTCTCGCTAAACCCACCAGATTCTTCTTCCGCCAAACATTACATCATAATAAGCTACCGCAAGTAATGAAGAAAAGAACAAAATGGCGATTGAATTAAAAATAATAATAATAACTAAACTCACAATGATTGCTCTACCGTGATGAACCTTAACATAAGCCCATGTTTCGGTAGCATCCCCAACCAATCAAAAAATCATATATTCTATAGAATTATATCCATACTATTAGCATATTGCCTGCCTCAAATAAATGCAATAATAAATATAATAAAAGAAAATTGAAGGCTAACCTTTCCAAGACGTCATGGGACAAACTTGACTCGGTAAGACCATAAGTAATTCCAATGAAAGTGGATAAAATGGCTCAAAAAGAAGAAGGTGACAACTCTAAAGCCATTTTCTCCAATTGCCTTATCCATTGCTAGAAAATTCTTACTCCACCATTTTAAGTATTCTATCACAGAAATATCTAGCAATTAAAAGGCAACACTTGCCGCTAGCCACCCCAAACACATCCAAAGTCGAGTAGTTATTATTGTTCTAATAGGTTGAAAAGGCAATTTTAAACCCATATCCTTTAAATTTTGTATATAGTAAATTAAGGTTAATATATACACCTCGACGATCCAATGCATATAGTAAATTATCTACAAGAAAATTGATACACGGGTCAAAGTCCTCATTCAGATTCTTAATGCATAAAACCTATAATTTAATTTATTTGCAAAATTAGATTATTAGTGCAATTATATGATTTTTTTAATCTCTTTGACATTACATGCTTATAAGAAAAATCAAGATATATTGGACAAAAAGTGTTTTAGGTCAATGCGTACTTTTACCAAGACTACATATATTTTCAGAACTCGTCCAATTTGGTACCTCCAAAATTATGAGTCTCAGAACTTATTTTTCGTAACTTACGGTTCCACTTTATAGAGACAAGGAGGTGCTCGAGCTGTTTAGCCAGCCAATCATTGACATTGTTAGCGGCATCACGTATTGCAAAAAGATTGGAATAAAAAGTTATAACTGCATACAACATTTTCTTTTTGTATGTGTAAACCAAGAAGAAGTTAGTGTAGCTACCTATGTGCACCAATATTCAAATAAAGAAACCCAAATAGAAAACGCAATGATCGATATCTCAGAAATGATAGAAGCTTCGATATATATAGCTAAAAGACTAAGCCACTTACCTCCAAACCAACATAATTTGCAACAAAAAGTGCATATCCAGCTGGTCCATATCCTGTTCCACATTGAAAATGTAAGAGGAAGGTAAGAACTATTGAAACCCATTAACCACTCATGTGAAGAGGCTAGCTTTGAGATTACACAGTCATGGTAGGTGTTTTGATTTACTGTTAAGAGCTTATAGCTTCATGGTGACCCTTTACAGCATTACCATCAAGGTTGATAATGTTCTCAAATACAAGTCATACTGTAAACTATCTCCATATATGTTGCATTAGCTCCTATCTAATCTAATATCGCAGTGCAATTACATCCTCATTATTGTATTTTCCTCCTCTAAAATTTAACCATATCATTCACCTACATTTTATCGCATATTCCAAAATATTAAGATTTAAGATCCTAATCGATTTGACCTCAAAAACATTCTTTATCTTAAAAATATATCCAAAATAAAACTCATAAGAGAAACTTGAAATTACGAACTGAAAGACGATATCAAGGCTATCCATTTCCATTGCTTTTATAACCCCTTCTATAATGTCTTGACCACACATTATTGTTATACATAAACCATTAAAACCAAAGGTTTAGTTTCAAATTGCATAAGTTTTCTAATCAATAAACCTTGATGAAGAAAAATATATTAATATCTTATAACACCCTAATCATCACAAGAATATGCACATAATTATGCGTTTACAACAAACCTTGATGTCATACTCCTTTTCCCATCGACGTGCGTCACTTTTATCGCTTTTCTGCATTCAAAACAACCAATATTAGTATGCCAAAAACCCAATTTACTACGATTGGTAAGGTTTTGAAATACCGAATGAGATGGCGGACTATGATTTGGAGATAATATTTTGCTATTCAAATTCTCTGTGATTTGCTATATTATTTTGAAAATAAAAGAATCAAATCCCAAAAAATATATCTAAACATGGCATTGATTTTGTGAATTTGTTTTTTGAATTAGATAAGGCGTTTTGATATTTGGATGCATATAATTTTGGAAATGCGAAGTTAAAAGGGGGCGTTTGAAAAAAATTGGTTGACTGGCATTAAGTTTAGGTTTTCAGTTATATTTAGATATGATATATAAGATTAGAATGCTGTAGGCTTTTATTACCATAATAAGATATATACAATAAAATTGGCTTTAATGGTTTGATTTTTCTTTCAAACTTGAAACCCAAGTTCAACCTCTGTAATGAATTGCTTAATCACTATTTCCACCTCATCAAACGATGCGCTTATATGAATGTCATATATGTACGCCAACATTAAAATGCATAGTATAGTTTAATGATGTGGCATATATATATATGTTATTGCAAATTCCTCTTTATTTAATATTTAGCCACTGATAAAAATTAACAGCGATTTGAGGAAAAATTATTGGTGATTTTATCTTCAATATTGTTAAAAAAAAATAAAATACACGTTATTGATGATGGTGAACAATATACATAGTGATAAAGATGGTTTGGGTTTTGATGTGTCGCCGCTCATGGTTTTGGTTTATGTTTTGCAGGTAACTGACAAAGCTGAAGACGAGCATGGGTTGCAATGCCAGGTCGAGGTATGATGTTTTTTATTTTGGCTTTTATTGCGAAATCAAGCCGTTTTGTGCGGGAATGTTACTTTGTCTGCCATTTTTTGTTTAAGCTTATTTTTGCAGTTTCAATGGTATAAAGGGAGTTACGGTTTCAAACTATCTGATGTGACCGACCGGAACGAATGACGCGTTGGGGAATGAAACATCCAAGTACATCGCATGAAGATGACAGCTAGAAAAAGGAATGAAACGCCCAAGGTAATCTTTTATGGGGAGGTTAGTTTTATAAAAGATTACCTTGGGTGTTTAGTTTATAAAAGATTACTTTCGGGAGGTTAATTTTGGTACATCGCATGAACAATCAATCAATCATCTTTTATAAAAGTGATTGTTTAGTTTATAAAAGATGATCGGTTAGTTTTGGGGAGGTTTTTGTGGTAGTTTTAATTAAGGTTTCACTGTTTGACTTTTTTTAAGTATGATTTTTAAGACTGATAGTTTTGTGCATATGTTTGTTGGCTAAGTGGTTTTTTTGGCATTTGAAAATTGAAATATTTGGAAATGTTTTGGGAGTGTTTGTTTAAGCTTATATATGGGCTTATGGGTTTATTTGATTTCGCCTTTATATAACGAAACATAGAGCAAGAAAATTAATGGAATCACGTTAGTTGACCTGCATACGAAAATCTACAAACCAAACGTGAGTATTAATGCCTACCACAACATTATAGAGATATCAGTGTGACTCCTGAACATTGCAGAATGTTAGATCCACTGTCATACCCACAATTCTAGAAATCGATAGAAGAAGACCCTGGTACTTTGAAAGATGCTACACTTGCAAACACAAAATATATACCAACTTCCCGCATGCATACTGTGCACCAATCACAACAGACACTCCTAGCGACTACAGGTTAGATCAACATCCTTATAACTACAGTGCAAATATGGCTATTCTCTAACATTACAGAAATAACACGTTACTTCTTTTGCAACTATTCTTTTCATGATCTAATTACTGACGGGACCGGGACAACTCCATTAACCTGCTTCAGCGACGAAGCACATTGCTTTGTAACCGAATGCAACAAAGTGATCAGGACGAGCACCATACAGATCCCAGATAACCCGCCCAGTGTTAGAGGCACTGCAGGGTACCACGCGACCTATTTCAGTTACATTTCAATACAAAAGCACAAGAGGCTATCAAACTTCATACCTTAAACGGTCATGGAAACTGGTGTACATTTGCTGCCACCGGTTGAGGCAATCGAATCAGCTCAGGTAAATGAGCCCCTAGCAGAAACCCAGCAAGTCCTGTCAACAGCACCCGAAACAAGTTCACAGACCGCATTCACAACATATGTATCAGTTGGCAGTCCACCAACGACACCACCACCACTGGAAGTTATAGAAACTTTCACACCTATACCAGAAGAATACAAGCAGGAACCGATGAAGACGCCCCAAAGACAAACCAAAAACCTCCATTCAGAACACCAATTCACAGCATCTACTACCTTGTCGATAACGGAACCGGATTTATTAACGTCGCTCGAGCCGCCTGTTCGTTATTGGCAACGGAAAAGCAAAGTTGATGACTTTACAACTGTGCAATTGACAGTACATTTTTTGTTTACACCTTCATTAAAAGTTCGTTCTTTTCAGTTCCGGTATTTTCTGTAGCTAATATGTGTTTCTATAGGCTTCAGAATGGATCATGCCCTCTGAATACTACGGCTTCCTCAATGCGGGCCGGCTGGTGTGTTTCTTTTGCCCTTTGCATCTTGGTCATCGCTTTTCATTTTCAGTTTTGACTGGTCGGTTTAGATGCCTTTTTTGATTGTAAGTGTCGCCTCCTACATTTGTGTATGGTGTGGATGATGGCAACACAACTGCTACTGATGTGTTATGCCCGTGTCTGGACCATTTTCTCCTGAAGGCTGCACATCGTTTCAGCATGTTGTGTCTGAAGGTTCTGATCATTTATACGATGTTAGCCTTTTGCATCCTCATACGCTTACGCTTCCTTTCTTATACCATGTTGTTCGCTTTTGTAGGTCTGTGTAATGGTGTTGATGGGTATCACCAGCCTATTGCTTTACGCGCAACAACAGGGTTCTTGAAAAGTTTTAAATCTTTGGCTTTTCGAAAGTACTCGCTTAGCCAAAAAACTCAAACGCTGGCATAATATGGGCATTTTGGGGCCTGAAATGGGTGGCACTTGGCTTGGAGTACAGGCCAAACAGCCTGATTGAATGCTGAGATAGGGCTGGAGCAGCTGCGGTTTGGACTGACTTGGATCAGCTGGGTGTTGAAACAGGGCATAAATGAATGTGTTTGCAGAGTTAAATTTGAAGCTAAAACGGGCCAGGTTGGGGACTGAAATGGGTATGGAATTTGGGGTTGAAATAGGGACTGCTACGGGAGCCGCTTGTGGCTAAAATGAGTGGGTTGCGCTGACTGGCCGGCCAAGAGGTGCAGGCATAAAAGTCTAATTTCAGCTACTGAGGTTCATATAGTTTTTGTATACAAATGGTGTTATTCTTTTAACTGGCAAGCATGTGTTCCGATCTAAGCAGAACGACGATCATCAACCGCTACAAGAATAAGTGATTGGGTCGTGTTCTAGGTAGTAAATGTCCATTTTTTTACGGTTATTGTGTTACGTTTGTAACTGTCCCATATATGTAACTGCACTTGACATTCACATATGCACACCAAATTTTCATGAAATGCTAGCTTCTATCGTTAAAAATAAAATTATCTCAAACAATATAAAAATTAAAAATCCCTTCAAGAACGCGCTGTAACATTTCTCTTGTTATCAATCATGTCACGAGATAAAATCATCAAAAAAACTTTATTAAAAGAAAGAATAATGATAGTGAGACTAACTTATATGACTAAACAATTCATCATGGTATGCAAAATATATTTTTCTTTTTATAATACTCACCTTAATTTTAATTATGGCATCATTACTATTTTAGCATATCTTTAGAAAAGACATTTGTGAGTGAATCGTTTAACATGCCAGATCTCTCACGCCGTTTAGGTGCCCACTTTTTCACAAACCCATCAAGATATGCCACTTACGCTTTGTCGTGATTTTCAAGATATTCCAGTCTCCCCAAAAAGAAAATCACGAAACACGTATCTAGTCATGGAGGTAAAATTATTAGATTTTAAGAAAAACCTTAACTACAGGGTAGTGTTATAACTGGGGTAGAAGTTATTAATATAAGCACCCGTACATTACAATTAAGAGCTTATGACAAGAGCTTATAGTATAAGCTTTCACAAACTACGCAACAAATGAAGATAATGTGAGCTTTATAGGTTATAGCTAAGATTTGTTAAGGCAGGTGATAAAGGTAGGCACGTAGCAATCTTCTAAAGGAATTTAACATGAAATAATCCAACTATCCAAACTTACTTCAAAGATGTAACTTTTATTTTTATCTTTTTACCTACACATCTTGTTAGAAGTGACATACAATATATCTTCAATTGCTGAACATTTTCAGGTAAAAATAGTGATGACGCTTAATTAGCTTAACTGTTTGACTAAAAGGTCAATTGTGCTACTTATGGAATATAAACGATTGTGTATTCAAAAGATTCGTGTTTGTTTGGTGTCTGCTTGAATCTACTCAGATTACACAAGATTGTAGAATCAAACCTGTTATCGAGTCTGCTAAACTGTTAAACCCAGGTTAGATTCTTTCGAGCCAAAACAGAAGTGTAGGACAGTAGGAAAAATATCATTTTGAGATTATGTAACAAGACGATTTGCCATTCGTCGATGTACTTTCTTGTTTGCATATTTTGCAACATAACAGTGACAATATTAGTAAAACAAGCAGGAAGTATAAAAGAAGTCCTAATATGCCTCATATATAAATTAGCAGATCATTTAACTGTATGTTTAAGAAGCCATGGTCAAAAGAAAACAGATGCAAGAAGCAACTGTTTCAGCCAGTTTTAAGTATGTTAATAGAAATCGAATCACAATCTGCATTTTCACGGCCGTTAGATACATAAGTGGCAGTTCTATCTATACTACCCTTCACAAGTAACCATACCTTACATCGATCCACTTGCACCATCAAGGTAACCATGGACATTTCCATTACTAGCCAGTAGGACTTGCAGATGGGGTGGTAGGGCATTTCTAGAAGTGTTGAGAACCGGTTGTGATGCTGCCTGGACAGGTTCTGTTGGGAGAATAATCATCTGACTAAGAGCGTCTGAGTAAACGCGACCCGTTATACTTCCACGCATGCGTCCAGTTGGTCGCAAGTTTTGGTCTGCTGGTGCATCAACTGAACCATCCAATGGCCTGAGAACTTGAACTGGACACATGGGACGCACAAAACACCAAATTTCTAATTAGTGCAAATGGGTCAATTTGGGTTTAACTTTAAGAGGTCAGATAAGTATAGAAAATTTAAAAAAAAATACTGTATTTAAACCTCCTAAATCGTGTAATTCAAAAAATATATTTGTGGTTTATCATCTGTCTCTAGTTATTACTAACAACAGATTATCCATATATAAGTGTAGTTTATGTAAATACATTTATCACGATAGTTATTTATAGAAAGGAAGACATACATTTTGCCTTCTCAATTATGATCCACCTTTATGATTGAAACCATTAGAGGTGGTGAACGTCAAAGCACATAACCATCCCAAAACACTAAAAGTCACATCTAATTTTACATAAACTTTCGGAATCGCTTTATTTGAAAAACAGATCACTAACTTATTTTATTTAGTAGCACTAACACAAATAATTTATTTATCAAAAGAGAAAGAGACGGTATTTGAGAGTCGGCTTTGTGTTTTGACCCGTTCACCTTGTCACCTCTAGTTATAATAAATGACATCAGGCCCTACACAACGTTAGTTATGATTCGATTTATATATATACCTCTTTGTCCTGCCAATGATGTCATAGTCACAGATGATCGTAAAGTCTGGAGCGGAGATGGAACAGTTGGGCCGCCGCTACTGAACGGGGTAGATGGTCGAACATTAACATAGTGATACACATCTTGGTTGCTTTGTACATATGTGGGACCTACAATTCCTTGATGAATTTGGGGAGACAACTGAGAAGGCTGTCGCAATGAATTCAGTGGCATCTGATTTAAGGAGTGATGTTGGTAAGTGTTGAGTTGGTAACTGTTTGATTGTTGATGTGAACCTGAATGAGCACTGAATTGCTGAACTGGTTGACTTGAAACATTTACGTTATCACGATGAACCCAATTCTACAAAAGGAGGATTAAGATGAGTATCTGAACGCATGAAACAGATTTATTAAAATTCAATTAAAACGTTGGTAAATAGAGGTGGCAATTTCAATCCATTTACTTATGAACAGGTTGCTTTCACAAACTGATCAAACAAGTGATAAACAAAAATTGGTATACAAGTGCACGAGTCAAACGGGTCGAAAGTCTCAACATAATGTTTTTTTTAACTCGAACCATTTTATTTAAAGTTTTAAACATTTACAATATCACTGAAATACTACAATATCTTTAATCATATTTGACATTAATTATTTACAAAAATATAATATTTTAACCCAAGCTGGCCTGCACATATGAACCCATACCAAAGAATTATGTGTACCCAACTCACTAATTTTGACAACTTTAATATATATATAGATTGTTTGTACCTGTGACCCCATGTTCTGGGACGGCGGACTTGAAATCATACGCATCGTCTGATGCTGATCTGTGTGATAATTATAAAATTGTTGCTGTCTATCAGCAATGACAGTTCCAGTGTACCTCCCACAGTGATCATTACGCATGGTGTTCAGGTTATGCTGTTGAAACTGCATGTCATTGGAAACATAAGTTTGACTTGGACCCTGTGAAACAACATCCATGACAGCACTGAAAACTGAATGTGTCGGTAGCTGCATATTGTTTGCAGACATTTGACCTTTGACGCTGCAAAATAGAATTTAGAAGAAGAGTATTAGATATCCCAGTTGTATGTCTCGGTAACTGCATATTGTTGGAAGCAGAAACCTTGACTTTGGCCATGCGACATAGCATTCATGATAGTGTTGGATGTCCCAATTGCATGTGCCGGTAACTGCAAAGTGTTGGAAGCAGAAACTTGACTTTGACTTTGGCCATGCAAAAGAGTATTCATGGCAGTGTTGATGTCAAAATTGCATGTGTTGGAATCTTTGTATCGATGGAAGCAGATCTCTGACTTTGATTTTGACTTTGACCTTGTAAAGTTGCATTGCTGGTACCAGTTACAGGTGCCATCATGGGAGGTGCAATACTACTACGCACATTATTCATGCTCACAGCTTGCAACTGGGCAGGAGGGTTTTTATCAACTTGCTCAGGATTACCATCCATATCGTTGTCACCTTCAGCAAGTATTATAATGTTTGGATCGACATTTAAGGAGGTCGGAGATTCTTGGGGTACAGGTGGTTTGTCTTGTGGCTTATTCGCATGATCATCACATTCATCAAAAGTAAGCCACGAGCCACCGTGAGACTTTCACATGAGAAACATTTTCACCTACTTCTTTCAGAACCTAATGAACAAATCACTTACTTTAAATAAAAAATTTACCAAAATCAAATGAATGGGATAATGATAGGTCCTAAGCTTAAAGTATGTAAATCAAATGAATGGGATACGATGGGTCCTAAGCTTAAAGGTGGCAATTTTGACCCATTTGTAAACAGGTGGATTTCGGTTTTGTTTGATACTACTACAACACTTCATACTAGGAAGTTTTTTTACCATTGCAACGATAGGATTTTTGGAAATCATAATTAACATTAAGTTTTATAAACACATGAGAAGTGTTCCGAGTCAACCCGGCCCGACAAAAAAAACTACATGCTTTGACCTGTTAACCGACCCAACGATCCCACCCAATCTGCAACCCCTACTTCTATGTCAATTACCTTAACCATGCCCTGGTCAATTCGGATGTCAGTGAAGCAGACAGATTGACCACAATGAGGACAGCTACCATGATGGTCTTCTTGAATTTATATCCACATAGTTGTCAAAATCAAAACACTGCAAAGGAAGAAAACTTAAAGAGTAAATTACAGAAGCCCAAGAGTTTAAAAATTTACTAAGACCCAGATTATGGGATTCTTTAATGAACCAATCTATCTGAGAAGCAGTATGGAAACTCACCTGAAGATGTTTGCACAAATGTCCTTAACAGGTGTGATAATGCGCTAAAGCTGCATAAAAACAAGAAACCAGATCCGATGATATAAATAATTGAAGATACAGAAATTGCTAGTTTTATCGAAAAGATGATCTAATGAGCTGAATTAGCAATTAATAGCTTCGACAGCATGTATAGTGTGGGGCATACCTTATGGGACAAATTAGTGATACTCTCGATGGCCCTTCGATTATATCATTATCTATTATAAGAAAACAAACAAAGAAATACAGATAAGAATATCAAACAAGCATTTGTTTAGAATTTCTTCTGCCTATGCTATATCCTCGTACATTAAATGTGTATACCTGAATCTGATGTGGCGGCAGCTGGTGCCATGTAAACTGGAAGTTCAGGACAGCGTGGATTTGAGCCCATACTCATGAAGGCAACAAGTATAACATATTTCCCTAACAGAGTTTAGTGGAAAGTTTAAGATAGAGGACTAAAGCATTTAAGACATACTAGAAACAGAGTGTATGTGTTCAATAGATACCATTGAACTGGCCCAGTGCTTGGAGAAGATTGGATCCAGACTTATTAATATTTGTTACAAGTGTTGGAAGCTGTGGCCCAGGGTCCTGATAGGAATATATAACAAATAGTAATGCATTAAAGTATTAACTAAACCATATCGGCAACAAGGTCCTGCATACATATGTAGCTACTGGAGGTGGCAATTTAACCAATTTACGTATAGATGGGTCGATTCAGGTTAAAATGCATCTCTAAAGGATCAAAGAGATAAGATTAAAATAATTGCTTACAATGAAATGGGTCATCTGTCACCAATAAAGAAAAATTAATGCATAAGATCAGCTATTTTATTTGATTCAAAAGAGATTATTATTACAGTAATACTATTTTTGCATATTTGACACAGTATTAAACTAATACGGAGTAACTGAATAATAAATGGACGGATTTTATTTCGGGTCAAACCAATCCAGCCCCACCTATTTCGACCGCACTAAAAATTACTTAGTTTGACCCATTCTCCAACCCACCCAATTTGCCACCTCTGGTAGCAACCCTCATAAACCATCTATACATACCTTGTAAACATAAGTCCTTCTATCGACTGGGTTTCGCTCAAGAAAATGCTAGAAATTGAACAACAGAAACAAGGGGTCAGACCAATTTAAATGTATGCATGCTTTGTGAAAAGAATGAAGGAGGAGTTAAAAAAAACATACTTGACTTGCTGGGGACTTACGATGCACGACGATGTCTCTGTAGTATCTGTTCGAGCAACAAACAAATACTGCAGGGGAGTTAAATAGAGAAATGGGAAACTTAAAAGCAAAAATAAAAAACTAATAGATTGTGTATGTGTAGTGAATAACGTCAATAAACAAAAGATAATAGTTACTGTGATGCACTTTATTGGCAAACTACCACCTACTGGAGAATCAAAATTTTGGTTAAAAAGATGTCCTAATCAGAATTCATGATAAAACTAACATGTATCTCGTATATCAAGTTGTTAGGTACAGGTACTAATAAGCATAAATCAAGATCGCGAAGACGAAGATCAGACGATCTACGCGTTACCGCCAAAATCGGTAGATCGTGGTGATCGAGATCCGGTAGGATCGTAAGTAAGATCGTAGGATCGCACGGATCGTAAGATCGACACGCCGATCCAGTTCACTTTTAAATCTTTAAGTCCATCTCACTCTTAAGCAAAAAATACACGTGTTTTACTAATGTCTAATAAGTAAACCATTATTGTCTCATTTTCTAAATAGATTATAGTTTATACATAGTTTTTACTTTTCTAAATAGATTATAGTTAAAAGTGCTCAATAGTTTAATTTATTTACTTCAATTTGATTAAACTAATCAAATGGTATGTTTTGAAATTCCACTTATGAAACGCTTGTTTTCTCGGAAATCATGTAGATGGCTAGTATGTTTTGAGAAATTTAGGACTTATGTTATAATAATATTCCACTAAAGCTAATGTAACGATGGAAACTTTACTTTTTTGTGTTTTACTATTACTTTAGTGTTTGAAATTTGAACTTTGTCATTTCATGATATTATATAAATTTCTTTCCAAAGATAAATGTAAAACCCTGACGGGATATCATTTGTTTACAAAATATGACTAATTGGTAGGATCGAGATTCATCCATCCTACGACCTCTCACTCTTAGACAAAATCGATCCTCATGATCGGATCTTGATGCCTTGCTAATAAGCAATCCACACTCAAAAGGATGATTTATGGTACAAGAGCAACAAGACAAGAACCACTTACTACTTTCTCATTAGATGCTTTTGCATTCGCTGTCATATAAAAGTCTTTCACATATGCACCATATCCAGGCTACAATATAGACAAAATGATACTTAGGACACAAAGTTTCAAAATAATTTTGTTAAAAAGGAACACTATTACCGTAGCCTCAATAAAAGCAAGTACTTCACCCATCTTCATTCCTGGATAGAACCTGAAGGGATATAATAGAATCCGAGAGGTTAACTATATAAATATAAAAATAGTTGAGCAAAATACCAAACCGGTCTGCAGTAAGAGATGATAAACACCTTGAGATAACTGACCCGGTCTGGTGAAATGTGCCCTCCCCAGAAATCATATCTTTAACGCTGGAGAAATTGTTTGCTATCTACAGTTAGAGTGGAGAAGACTTTATTAGAGAAAACTGTAAGTGAAGGGATACTGATAAATAAGTATTATACCAATTAACAACCATTTACTTAACCTCAATTGAAAGACTATGAAGTTCTTCATTATCCTTCTCACTAAACCATCCAGCTTTACATGCACCCTATAAGAAACAAGGTAACAAAACTAAATACTCGGGGAGGTAAAAATATATTATCACATGATAGTTGGATACAAAAAATGAATTCAGAAACTACAATCTGATTGTGTTATAAAACCCATGAACAACAAATGACATGAATGAACTCCATTTACTTACATTGCTACATGGAATGAAAGAAATTAAGATATAAGAGTACCTTTATTGAGATCATCAGCACCATGATAGCTGCTCGAAATGACATATCATTGGTCCATCGACATAACTAAGCCCATAATTGGTGTTAGCATTTCATGAATTATTGCACAAGATACTAAACATACATTAGGTAAAGGACATGTGCATGTGTGTGTATATAGTTCATTTTGTCACTCGCTCGCTCATAATTCAGCTTAAGATGCAAACCCAGTGTTTGTGTCTGTCTCTATAAAGGGATTGATCATCCAAATAGACCATATTTATGAAAGAAGGGGATATGTTTGTCGTATCAATAGTTAGAAAACCCATAGTGCGTTCATAAACATAACCATACAATTCCCACCAAAGCAAACAAATAAAGTAAACAAGAAAGAGAGCTCCATAGTATTCATAAACTCCAATATATAGAAATTTACACAGCCCAGTTAACTTCTGATTGTGGATCAAAAAAGCTGAGAAAACAAAGTCTCAAAATGTATACCTCAATTAAAGATTTTAAATCTAACCCTTTTGGATAATAAATGTCTATACTATACCCGGGTCAAATTTTAATTATAACAGAAGACACGTAAAATATTTAATATTTAAAGTAAAGACATTTTACACAAAACTCCCATTCTAAAATTAGCGTTTGAGTCCTGTAAATGATCCTATAATCAAAAATGATATTTTATTCTCTTCATACCCCATTAATAAGTTTTACTGTATAATTAATCACTACTTAAAAAATAATTAAAAAAGGAATTCAAAATATAGGAATCTAAACTTTAAAGTAAAAAACCACAGTCCACACCCCACACCATAGGTCAAGATCCAATACATGATACATTATAACCTAAATTATAAAGATGTTAATAGCTTATCGTGCAGTGTCGGTGTGTCTAAAGTATTTAATTATGCCTATAGAATGTAATTTAACTTTATTGAATAAAACAAGTTATTATGTAGACATAAGTTAACTTGGTGCCTTGACATCAAAAAGTTTAGGTTTGACATTTTTACTCAAACTCTAGAGTAAGAGCGAGCAACAGAGCATGTTAAAGAGATCCCAACCTGCTTCATCAAATTAGGTAATTCTTGAGCTCTTTGTGGAATTTCATTGATGTGGATAGAAAAGTCGATACCTCTGCAATAGTCAATGTATATCCGGTCAGTATGAGATTTTAACTAAAAAGAAGCTAATGACAACTAGAAAGATTCACAATTCATATATTGAAAGGTAAAAAAAATCATGCAAACAGCCTAGCAGCTAACAGCCTTGTTCAAAACTCTATATATAATTACATGCATGCATAGAACTCTTGTAGATTTCAAAGTTTTTAGAAGAGCATTTAAATATATCAACTATGATAAAAACAAGTATTGTGAAGATGATGATGGTACACTTGTCACGAAGTCCGTTGAAAGAAGTCTCATAACACATATCTAGACATGTATTTTTGGGGTAGTAGATGGTATTTATCGCATAGCCAATATATAAGAGTTTTAAGTATGTGAAGTTTCATAAACTTGCAACAATTTTCTGCAAAGTGCATCATACAATATGTCACATATACACCAAGTCAATATAAATGAAAGATTTCCCACAATCAAGTTTCTAGCTGTATTATCGCCTAGTTATTGTGTTTACTCTATAGACTTAACTACCAAGGAACTATAATCAACATTAAGATTAAAAGCAATAAAAAGAATCTAATGACATAGAGCTTGAAATGATCAACATTAATTCTCATTAAGTCATTCTAAAAATACAAACTCAGAATTCAGATACAAATACAAATACCAAAGTCCAATTTTAGAAACAGAGTGATTGTTTCGTTTTTACTAAGAAGTTCAACATCCACAATAACTGTTGTAGTGTGTGTGTGCGCGCGCGCAATGAATGGCACATAAATTATCAGCAACTAATTTTAGGTTTCAATAACAGAATAACAACCGCAATCAGTTTTAAACCATAAATTTAGATACAAAATGCATAATTTTAGTATATCTTACCAAATTAGACAAAGATTTAGATGTTATAATAACAAGTTCAGCATTCTCACTGTCTCTTTGTAGTTTCTGCATATGTGAAATCCACGCACATATAAACTATCGGCAACTTATTGTTACCATGACTGTAGATACAAAAAAACACATACTAGAGAAATTTTACCACCAAGTTCAACATCCGCAAACACTTTTTGTAGTGATAATGAAATCTAGGGTATCAATAAACTATTCACAGCTAAGTATCAAGTTTGAATAAGAACACAACGACATATCAGTTTCCACCATAACTGTAAAACACACCAAAAAAGCATAATGCAGTATATTTCACTAAGTGATACTAGTATCGTTAAAAACTTGCAAACAACTTCAGCATCCACTCCAACTATTTGTAGTGTGTTTGTCTTTGAAATCGATGCATAACTGAACTATCTGTAACTAATTGTTACCATAACTGTAGATACAAAAATAACACAAAATAAAGAAATTCTACCACCAAGTATAAGTGTCCAGCATCCGCACACAGTAACTTTTGTAAAGTTTGTGCGTGCATGATCTAGGGTACAAATAAACTATCCACATCTAACTATTAAGTTCTAATAACAAATATGATCAGTTTTCCACCATAACTGTATACACACACAAAAAGAAGCACAACCCAGTCTATTCCACAGAATAATACAACCACTGCAGAAATTTTACTAAGTCCAACTTCACAACTTTTTCTTATGCATGTGTGTGTGTGTAAATTGGTACCTAAACACGTGAGTTTGGCCAAATAAGTTGTGCCCCGGCTGAGCTTAATTTAGAAAGCAACTTGAAGTAGCTTAGAATTTGAGATTATTTTATCATAAGCTCTCATAAGCTTTTCCAAAATGAAAACTTATAGTTTATAAAACTTTATTTTTCTAATCAACCTTAAGCTCCCCGAACCTCCTATTAGTTTGGGCGCCAAACACACCTCCATAAGAAATAACTTCTACTACAGAGTTCAACATCCGTGCAAAATAAGTAACTTTATGTGGTGCATGTGTGTCTGTGAAATCTAGGGCATTATTAAACTATCAGCAACCCATTACTAGATTCCAACAATAATTATCAACTTTCAACCATAACTTCCAGATACAAAACCATGCTACACAGTATATCTCACAAAATGACACAAATATTCACAAAATGTTACAAACATATTCAACATCCACATGCACAGTACTTAAAATTGAGAGCACATAATACAAATACTAAAAAATAATCATTAGTATCAAGTAAATGGTTGTAACATCCACAGTAACTTTTACTAACGTGCGAGTGTGTATAACGTAGGGCACAAATAAGCTATCTGCAACTATTAAGTTTTAACACCTTTTAACTACAGAAGATAGTCAGATAAATACATAATGCACAGTATAATTTCACCAACTAATACAAACACTAAATAAATTTTGCTGTCAATTTCAACATCTAAGCACATTAACTTTATGTTTTGCGTGCATGTGTGTGTGTGTGCACGCGTGTGAAATCATACATAAGCACATACTGTATGGCAAAACTAGCCACAGTTGTTATAGTTTCCTTGTCAAAAAAAAACTTGTTTTTTTGATACTTCAAATATAAATTTATTCTTAAATAATCATATTCTTTAATATTTTAAATAAACTTTATTTTCATAAAAATACAAGTTTAAGCTCCTATAAGTTTGTGTGGCAAACACGCCACACAACTAAGAAATTTTACAAACAAGTTCAACATCCACTTTATGTCGAAATCCAGCAAAAAAGGTAAAATACAATAACAATGCACATTGTTTGACAAAACTAGTGGCAGCCCAAGGTAGCTTATTTTAATAGCTACTAGAATAGTTTATAGCTTCCATGTCAAACTCGCACTTTAAATAAACTTATTTTTCTTATATTTATTATTTTTCGTAACTACTAATAAGTTTAATCTCCTAAAAGTTTACGCGCCAAACATGCCACATCAAAATTCTGTTACTAACAAGTTCAACATCCACACGCATAGTAACTTTATAAGCCCTGCAGTGTATCTGTGAAATCATACAAAACACATATTGTTTGACAAAACTATCAGCAGCTTTCCTTTCAGCAGTGTAGCTTATTTTACAAGCTACTCAATAGTTTATAGCTTCCATGTCAAACTTACATTTTAAATAAACTTAGTTTTCCTATATTTTAAACAAACTTACTTTTCACAATAAACAAAACATAAGTCTAATCTTCTATAAGTTTACGACATATAACACACGGTAACCAAAAAACTTCACATCAACACATACTTTTTGACAAAATAGCGGCAGCTTAGCTTTAGCTTCGAATGTACCTTCTTATAAACCTACTCCACATCATAAATAAATATACTTTAAAAGCTACTCAATAGCTTTATGGCTTAACACTTACTTTTCGAAAAATAAAAACTAAATAAATATTCTACAAGTTTATGCAGCGGTTATACGCGCAAAGCACGCCGTAGTAACAAAAATACTTCACATCAATAGTAAAAAAATATATATCTCCTATAAGTTTACGCGCCAAACACGTCGCGCGAACCTTATAGATGCTGTCTTTATGCGAAACTTTTTTTCAAAAGTAACTATTATATCAACCTACAACACACATAATAATAAAATAATAACTTTAAAAAATATTTAAAAAAATAATAATAATGAAGTAGTACCTAGATAAAGATGAACAGTATTTTCCGAATTCTGTATCGTTATCAACCGTTACGGTGCCGTTAACGTAACCGAACAACCGTTCAACGGCGGTTGAAATGACGAACGAGCTTAGTAGCGGCTTTGACGGCGTTAAGTTTGCCGTTAAGGGAACGGGGGGCGGTACGGTGGTCATGAGAGAAGGGTGTGATGAGTTTCAAATGTGTGTGCTTTTGTAATGAAGGGAAATGAAAGGTTTTTTTACTTTTTTTTTTGTTTACGTGTCAGATGGATGAAAAGATACAGCTGTAAAAAGTAATTTCTTTTGGTGATAGGTCTTACTGATGTGAAATATTGGTGGTTAAAATTGACTAGTGATCTTGTTCAAAGCTCAAACATGAATTGGACTTAAATGTGCATATCTTTTGGACTTAAATGTGTATATTTTTTTACTTGATTGTGATCAACAGTCTAAAACCGACCGACCTAAACGAACTAGCTCCAAGATCTTAGACGATCGCGAGGACCGGACCAAACGGTTTCTAATAGTTCGGTCCGGCTATCCGATCTTTCTTTGGCTGTCCGGCTCTAAGAAGGCATAATAGTCTTTAAACATTTAGCACTCGCATCCATCAGACCTAAATAAGGAAATTCGGATCACGCCCTTCTGTTACCATTGGTCGTCCCATAATTTCTTTCAGACGCCGGTTTGGGTAGGAAAAGAAATCACCAAACATACTATTTTTCACTACTCTCAATTCATATGGAAGTTGAAACGAAAAATGAAATGTAAAAATGATGTTTGTTAATTTTAAAAGAAAGATTTTCTAAATAAACTACTGAAAACGCTTACATCCTATTACTTTACTTTATTATTAAAAAAACTCAATAATATAGTGTTAGCTATTTTTCACTAAAATATACCCCACAACACACAGACACATACATACACAAAACACTCACACAAAACATAAATGACCTTTGCACCAGCTCGTTGCAATACCAAAAAGGAGCCAACCGACACTTTGTGACATCATCCCACCTCTCTAAAAACCAAACCAACCTAAATCCCTAAATCCTTCGCCATCGTCTCTGGCCGTCGGCTTAGGTCGATGTTTCAAAAGACTCTCCAACCCTTCTTCTTTGTAGATACTTTACCATTTCGTTTCAGTTTTCGATTAAATAAGGTTTACAGTTCATTCTTTTTGCCCATTTTTCGGGATCATTTTCTTTAAGATCGATGTGGTTAGGAGTTGTTTTTTTGTTCAGTATGCTCAGTGGTTCAGATCGGTTGTTTCATGGTCGAAGTGGTTGTGTGGTTGAAATCGGGAGGTCATGATTGTGAGGTCATATGATGGTGAGGTCATGGGACGGTTGAGATGGTAAGGTCTTGAGTTAACGAGGTTGTGAGATGGGTTCAAATCGTGAGGTCGTGAGATGGTTGTGGTCTTGAATATGGTTCAAAGTTTGAGGTCGCAAGATTGTTTTTGGGCTATGATTGTGGTTGTGGAGATGGTTCAAATAAAATAGTGAGGTCGTGAGATGGTTCAGATTGTGTGGTTGTGATGGTTTGATTTAGTGTCAGCAGGGCCGAGGGAGGTTTTGTGGGTCTTATCTGATGTTTATCGTCGGTTTAATATGCTTGGTGGTTGGTTGGTTTAGCTTTTCTTGGGTCGTTATAGAGTATGTGGTGTGGATCGTGTGTTTGTTCTAAATTTCATGTGGGTGTGACCTAGTTAATGTAGTTCCAGGAGGGTCGAGGTGTTGAGCCAGGTGAGCAAAGGTCGGTAGTTTTGACTTGTGATGGTTCTACAATTATGAGGTTTTTTCGTCAAGGATTTTACATATCCCTATGCCACCACTGATTTGTTTGCAAGGTTGAAACTTGGCTTGAGTTTTATTCAGTGTCAAGGTTGTGGTTCGGGTTTTAACCTATCTACATGCGTTCAAATAGGGTGATGCCCTTGGCGGTGTTGTGCGAGAGTTTGAAGGCGGGTTGTCGTCCTTTGATTGTTAGATCCCCATTGTCGATACAAGGATCATTTTCGAACACCAACCCAATCGGGACGAAAAAAAGAAAGAATAGCAACTACATCAACAACCTTGATTCCTGACGTGAACGACCGCTTTCTTGGAACTAATTCATAAGCGCTTGAAATTCGAAGTTACTAGTTGTTTCAGCCTTTTGGTCGATGTAGTTTAGTGAAGGTTTCGCGCGGGTCGTGTTTATGGATGTTGTAGTTTGTGATTGATTGAAATTGTTGAAATTCCTAAGCAACTTGCTAGTCTTAATAAAAAAGTAATGAACCCAAACACCCTCTAACCTTAAAAGATTGAATCATAATCGGAAGATGTAATGAATTGGTAGCATTATACTCTGATACTAACCATCGATTAGTACAAGTTTGGGTTTTGGTATAGAAAAAAGTTATATTTTGTTCAAAAATTAACATTACATCGTAAAAATCTATAGAGGTCCCGGACACCCGCTGACCCTCTGGTTCCGTCCCTGTTGGTAAAACATTTTGAAACTCATTTCCTATCACATGTATTGTCCTGACAATCGTTGTCCTAGCGATCCTCGCCGGACGGAACGCTTTACCTACCGGACGACAAAAGAGATCCAAATTTCAAGCGGATTCTTGTCACGCGCCTATCATCTAGGTGGGTTTGATCTACAGTGTGTAATCAGCCTCGCTAATCAAGAATCTACAAGACGAGTACATAGCAGTAGATAAATACCCCAACACATTTAATGTTTTAAGGCACACTTATTCAACCATCGATTTATTACCATCTATTCCATCCGTACTTACTTTCACGCCGGAAGTTTTGTCCTCGACACCGTCTGCGGCGGCGCTAACGCCAGTGCGTCATCGCTATGGGAACACTTATTCCTCCCAGATCGCTGACTATAGTCGCACTCCCCAAACCGGATTGGCGGAATTTGCCTCAACAAATCGGGCCATCCGCGACACGCTATTCATTCACCAGAATCGATGGCGTGTTCAGAACCACCACCTCCTCGCCGAATCTACCTCTCCTGAAAACGAAGCGGATGAGTCTTCATAGGCAAACCTCCACACCGAACAACTACAAGCCCCATGGCATCTTTGAGACCTCCTCGTAGTACAATGCCACCGCCCGAGTCAAGCCTATCCCGCCGAAGAAGAAGACAGCAAGAGGTGTCGAATTAAACCCAGGATGATCTCAAAGAAACCCCATAAAGAAATTGCTCGGATCACCCTTTTACGAATAGAGTTTATGTCCGGTACATACCACGCCACCAATCTAAACTATACGATGGCTTCTACCGACCTTGACGATCATATCAACCGCCTCGGAGCAAATAATCAAGGAGAATGGCCGATGCCTGGGTGAGTCAATGTTCCAAAGAAACTATGGACGAGCGCAAGGATGGTTCAAAGAATTTGGAGCCGTAGCATTGATAATTGGGATCAACTCAGAGCAATTTAATCACGTTTGCCCTACCGACAAAAACCGAAGATCCTACGTCAATCATTGTCGATGCAGCCAACGTAAAACACTACCGCCTTCAAAGAACGGTGGACTCATCGGTTTTACGGATTCAGTTCTCAACTGAAAATATACCGCTCATGAATACTCATCGGCTCGATTCGCCAAGAAGTTTCTCCGATCAGTCCCAAAACCGCGGAAAGAAATGATGACCGTGGTAGACGATTATATCCCGGCTAAGAGCATACAAAACACCGAAGCCGCAAGGAGAAACCCATGACCTATCCCTGGTTAAACAAATAAGTTCAAGAGACAGAACTCCTGGGAGGATTCAATGATAGGAAGAGGGGCTAATCGGGACGCCTGGAAAGGAATGATTCTCGCTGAGAGAAGTTTTTTCCCTTATGTCTCTCCAAAAGTCAAGCATCCAATTCTAAATGAATTCGACGATGACTTCAATAAACATGATGGTTCTCTGATCCCGCTTCTCCGCCTACTAAACAAAATTTAAAGAAAAAACTTTCCACCTAACATCACCTAAACTTGCCCCCACCGCCCGCGCGGAAGCAAGCAAAGAAAATGAGGATCGGTTCTGAATATCATGGAGAAAGAGGCCATCTCACCAATGACAAGTATCATTTAAAAGGCAATTGAAGTGGCCCTGAATCGGAAGTTAGATCACTTGGGAATGTCCAAAGAAAAGGAAAGGAAAGGCCGTGAGGTCACAACGAAAAGGAAAAAGTGATCAATATGGTCGGCCAATACTTGAGGATCGTAAAGAAAGGGTGTTCTATGATGAAGACTCGATGAATATCCCTATATCTCTTCCCGTGATAAATACTTACCACCGCTGGACGAGCCGCATCCGTAGGCCGGGCAGGGATATTTTGTAAGAGGGTGTTTTAGATGAAGCGCGCCCGCCCAAGTCATGTATGAACATCATCAGAACTTTGTCCTTCCATCCAATCCCTACCGCAAGAAACTAGTTCTCCCACGGTATTTTCCTCGCTAAGTCATCCGCCGCTGGGGAAGATAGAACTAGAGGTACGCACGGGATCATGGTATGTTCCTGACGGTGATGATGACGCTCACTAGTAAAATCGCTTTCCTCAATATAATATCATCGGGCCAACGGCCCTCAAAGAATTAAGAGCCACCCTCTACCATCCATGCAATGATGAAATTCCCACTCCTAGTGTAGGGATAGCCACTGATCGCCAAAAGAGCGTAGTCATGGAATGTGGAGATTCGAGGGAGGGCAGACCTTCGAGAAGCTTCTTCCGGTAGGGATAGAAACTGGGATCAAGAAACTCAAGAAGCGTCAAGAACAAACGGAAGACATCCTAGTTAACGCAATTTTACCCGTGAGCAACGGAGTAACGATAGGAACTGTTCTCACGAATGCCGGGCAACTCATCGAGACCTCGAGAAGAACAAAGATATTTTTACCGGGAGCATACTAATCGTGCCAAGATGCCTCATACAAGACTCTCTCAAGCGAACATCTCGGACACACCGGCCCAAAAGGAGGATATTCTCGCTTTAAAAGAACCAAGTGATCAACAGAGAACGAGGAATAGTTCAAGGTCGGCATAGTCCGGCCTAAGGTATTCACATGATATCCAACTCGCGGTTGGTTAAGAAATGTGACGAAAAGTCGAGAATGTGTATTGACTTCAAAAATCAACCCTCGCCACCTGGATTACTATCCCTTCGGAGATAGATTGGAAGATTGAACCGCTATTAGGTATAAGTATAAGTGTTTTGATTTACAAGCGGTTATCACCAAATCCGCATGAATAGAGACGATGAGGAAAAAGCATTCTGCTACTGCATCGAGAACATACCGCTATAATAAAAATGCCATTCGACCGAAGAATGGGGCAACCCCATTGACAGACTTCGCCAATCACGATAGAGAAATCCTGGAGCGCGATCCACGGTCATAAAAAGCCCAACGTAATCCAGATGATCACCGATATAGCGGAAACCTTGACAACTTAGAAGATAAACATGAAGTTGAACCCACCAGTGTTCTTCAGGGAAGGTAAATCCTACTATATGGTGACATCTGAAGGAATAAGTACAACCCAAGGAAAACAAAGGCTATAATGGAGATGAAATCTCTAGAACCTTAAAAGAAAATGCAAAGCTCGAAGGGGAAGCTTGTACTTTAAATAGATTCCCAAAG
The DNA here is from genome assembly GCA_910596185.1 of Chrysanthemum makinoi. NCBI lineage: Eukaryota > Viridiplantae > Streptophyta > Magnoliopsida > Asterales > Asteraceae > Chrysanthemum > Chrysanthemum makinoi. Next base: position 46,795,603 of record OU343216.1, on the reverse strand, counting down.
TCGGCTGAAAGAGCTCTCCTTCTTCGACATCGTAAGTAAAGAACATCACTAAAGAAAAACAAGGATCACTCTGATGGACGGCGAAGCCGAAGTTGGCTTTTCCAGAGATAAGAGGTTGATACTCGTAATTACCTTCTTTATCCACACCAAAGCCGGCGAACAACTGCTCATATACCTCTCGGGCTTCAAGGAGACGTAAGCGCGGCACTGTAGAAAGAAACGGAGATGCTGCCTGCACTATGTTAGCCGGACACTACATGAAGCTGAGAAATACTACGCCTCGAGAAATTAAGGCTCCGCTACACCATCCAAGGCCCGGGAGGTATTTCGAGGCTCACCCCATCCAGTCATAACCGACCCCATCAAGCAAATACCTAATAAACCGAAGTCTCGTGAAAATTAGCCAAATACGCCGTGGAGCTAGGAGCATACAATATCACTTTACCCTCGAACGCATTTAAGGACACGAAGTGCCGGGCGGATTTTCAATGGCGGCCAGGAATCTAGATGTAGGAAAGTCCTAACGATGGAAATAGAAGCGAGAATGGTTACTATATACGATCGGAGCCTCAAATAGGGGTGGATCCGAGCGGTTTGCCGTTCTCACGCCTCCGTAGCAGGGGATCTGACTCACGCCTCGGCTAAACTTTTCTAGCACCAACAACAGGTAGGCATGAGGTCTCAGCTAGCCGCTTCCAGGATCGCAAGAAAACTCAAAATCAAGGCTTTTGCAACGGGTAGATTCAAAATCAGTGCTGCTGATCAATGGGGAATTCACAGCCACCAAGGAAAGCATGCAGCAGTACTTAGCCCAAGCAAGGAAATACATATCCGGCTAAAACTTAAGATTCGCGAACATTCCAGGGCCCAAAAACCTGGGCTATATATTAAGTAAATATTACCATGCCTTCATCACCGACCAAAAGTGCTCAGAGAAGTCCCGAAAGGCCGGTCAAAAGATGAAGAAGTAGTTAATACCGTAGTAGAAGAGGAAACGACAACCGGATGACGCCGATCATCAAGTGTCCAAGAGGCGTACACGAGGATCCCAACGAGGCTAGAAGCTTATGATGAAGATTCCTCGATGTTACGAAGAAGGTGTCCCTTTAAGAAAGGTTACTGGTCACGATGATTGATGCGGTAGGCCGCTGCGTTTTACATAATCCCGGTGCATGAGGGTCTGCTGGGGATGCACGCCGAGGACCGTCGCGCTGCTTTTCAGGGCAAGGATATTATTGGCCTACCATGCACCGATGCCCGAAGAAATCAGAAATGCGACTTTGTCGATACCTCCCAAACCACCAAGACGCCACCGACGCCCATCATGTCCCCGCCGCCCTTCTACCAATGGGGAATGGACGCTGGGCCCTTTCCCGGCGCACCTACTCGTATCAAATATGTGATCGCGGCAATTGACTATTTTATTGTGATAGGTTGCCGCTGGTCAAGACGAGCAAAGATGTCAAAGTACCGGCAAATTAGCGAAAAGGGTTTGCCGGAGGGTCATAGTCAATCGACAACTAACCACTTCGGAATGACCCATTCAAGAAATGGTGCAAGGGATTAAAGATCAAACAAATAAACACAAATGGCTAAGATCCGCAAGCTAATGGACCGGTAGAACCGCAAACCGGCCTCATGTATGGGATAAAAACAAGGTTGTAGCGGAGAGAGCTGGATGGCTGGGATGAGCCTAATCGCTTTATGGGCGATCTGACGACGCCAAAACATGCAACGGAGAAACCCTTTCACCGACGTATGGCAAGGAGGTCCTAATCCCACCAGAATAGTGGATGCCACACATCGACAATGATGTTCCTGAGGATAATGAAGAACGCCTCAATTTAGACCCCTTTACAAGAAAGAAGCGGAAAACGCCGCCATCCGTGAAGCTAAATACAAAACGCAAGCCCAACAATACTCTAACCCGAGAGAGTTAAGCCAATGAATTTCAAAATAGGATTTTGTCACCGCAAAGAATGAAGCAAGCCGGGTGGAAAATCAAGGAAATTTAGGACCTAATTGGGAAGGGCCCTATCGATAATAGAGAAGCGAGAATGGCTCTTAAGTTGCAAACAATGGAGGAGTAAGGAGGTCCTCTGACTGCACGCTATAAATCTGAACCGCTTCTTATAGTTGCATTGTGATAGAATCCTATTGTCATTGTGTAATCCAAAGGACTATGTATGATCAATTAAATGATGAAAGTTTCCGCAGTGGCGAGAATAATTTTCCAAAACCCGATGATATAACGACCGACCTACCGCCCCGCAGCGAAAAAATAAATAACCTATGTGATAATACAACGATTTCATGGTCGCCCCACGAGTATGAAAAGTAAAAACTAATGTGATAATGTAGCGACCCGCGCCCCCTCACGAGTATGAAAACATAAAAATACCCAAGT